>WNGS01063839.1:5060909-5100359 GCA_020271785.1 Procambarus virginalis | reverse complement strand
AGTGTAGTCACTGTGGAATGTGCATCTAATGCAGCTCCTGCCGTTGGATTTAATGTTGAGTTTGATGCGCAGGGCCTCAGTAGCTTCACATTGCAGTAAGTAGTGCAGTAATGACACCTCTGCTTCTGTCCCACAGATATGACACTCTTTACCTATTGGGCTTATTACCTCCCAGCACACTTGTAACCAGACCTGACTCTGTGTATGGCTACTGCAATGTCTCTGGATATCTTTTTGTCAGGCTTGAAAGAGTAGTACCCAGTGGCTTGTTCGTACCATATCACAGTGGATCTTCCTTCCGCTACTTTGGCTCTGTGGCGACTTTTGATAGTTGGGAGTATTTTCCCAACTATCTTCTTGATAGTTCAAGATAGAATTTCCTTCTTGATTTTGCTCTTGAATATGTGAAAAACTTGGATTTACCATGTGTTTGCAAAGGCTTATATTCTCTTGGGGTGAGGTGGTACAGGACGTGATTGAGATGAACAAGTGGATGAAACAAAATGGATATTAATAGGCTATTACATGCATGAATATAATCAGCCTATGTTCTTGCTGCTACTGTGTGTTGGTTCGGAGTCTTGAAGTAGGTTGAATGTAATTGTGTGTTAACTGGTTGTTGATTGCTGGTCTTGAATTTTTTTATGTGTAGGCTTTGCTGATTTCCAGTCTTTTGTTGTCGATATACCTGTCGATTATTCCAGTGTTACTTATTAAGATGTCTCTGGTTATGGTCTGGTTGTGTGAGGAGATTAAATGCTCCTTGATGGAGCCCCTGTTGCTTGTGCATTGTTAATCGCCTAGAGAAAGAGACGTTGTTGTCTTGCCTATATACGGAGATCTTTGGACCTGAGTCTTCAAGTGGGCATGTGAGTTCATAGATGACGTTGGGCTCTCTTTAATTAAGGCGTTCTGTTTGGTGTTTGGAGAGTTCTTCATAAGTAGATTGGCGGTCTTCTTGTTTTTGTAGTAAATTATTAATTGTATCTTCTGATTTGTGTCTGTGGGGATAAGGTTCCTATCAATAATATCTTTCAGAACTCTTTCCTCCGTTCTATAAGCCGTGGAAAAGAAATTCCTGTAAAACAATCTAAGAGGAGGTAAAGGTGTTGTGTTGGTTGGTTCTTCAGAGGTTGCATGGCATGTCACCTTTCTTTTAATGACGTCTTTAACATAACCGTTAGAGAAGCCATTATTAACTAGGATCTGCCTTACTCTACAGAGTTCCTCGTCGACCTGTTGTTAGCCAGAGCTGTGAGTGAGAGCTTGGTCGATGTAAGCGTTGACAACACACCGCTTGTACCTGTCCGGGCAGTCACCATAGCATTAAGGCACATTCCTATGTTCGGTTCCTTAGTGTAGACTGCAGTATGAGACTCCATTCCTTTATGCGACTGTTACATCTAGAAAGGGCAGCTTCCCATCACTCTCCATCTCGTAAGTTTTTTTTTTCTTTTTTTTTTTAGATATATACAAGAGTTGTTACATTCTTGTACAGCCACTAGTACGCGTAGCGTTTCGGGCAGGTCCCTGGAATACGATCCCCTGCCGCGAAGAATCGTTTTTTCATCCAAGTACACATTTTACTGTTGCGTTAAACAGAGGCTACAGTTAAGGAATTGCGCCGAGTAAATCCTCCCCGGCCAGGATACGAACCCATGACATAGCGCTCGCGGAACGCCAGGCGAGTGTCTTACCACTACACCACGGAGACTGTAAAAAAAGTGAAACTTAACATCGAATTTTGCTCGAATGCCTCCTTCAACTGCTGCAAAATCCGACATCAGGTACCTGCATAAATATGTCGTCAACATACCTGCAGTATATGGCAGGGTTTACATATATATATATATATATATATATATATATATATATATATATATATATATATATATATATATATGTTGTACCTAGTAGCCAGAACGTCGTACTTGGCCTACTATGCAAGGCCCGATTTGCCTAATAAGCCAAGTTTTTCTGAATTTATATATTTTTCAAATTTTTTCTTATAAAATGATAAATCTGTCCATTTCATTATGTATAAGTTAATTTGTTAAATTTGAGTTAAAACTAACATAGATATATAACCAACCCTACCTAACCTAACCTAACCTATCTTAACCTAAAAAACATAACTAAATCAATAATTTATGTTCTTAATGTAATATAATAAAAATATTAAAATAAACCAACTGGAAACATTTTGTTGAAAATAAAGAAACTCACTCGGCCTATTAGGCAAATCGGGCCTTGCATAGTAGACCGAAAAGTGCATTCTGGCTACTAGGTACGACATATATATATATATATATATATATATATATATATATATATATATATATATATATATATATTTATATATATTCCTGTAAAACAATCTAAGAGGAGGTAAAGGTGTTGTGTTGGTTGGTTCTTCAGAGGTTGCATGGCATGTCACCTTTCTTTTAATGACGTCTTTAACATAACAATTTAACAGAATATATATTTATATATATATATATATATATATATATATATATATATATATATATATATATATATATATATATGCGAACAAGCCTGAATATATATATATATATATACATATATATATATATATATATATATATATATATATATATATATATATATATATAATAAAGAAACTCACTCGGCCTATTAGGCAATCGGGCCTTGCATAGTAGACCGAAAAGTGCATTCTGGCTACTAGGTACGACATATATATATATATATATATATATATATATATATATATATATATATATATATATATATAATATATATATTATATATATATATATTAATAATTCTAACACGAATTTTCTCAATTTTCCTTATGTTTGTTTTTACTGATGACGGTAAATGAAAAATCAATTCTCCAAAATTCATTCTTTATTTCTTAGTCTGACGCGACACTTGAACGCGTTTCGTAATAACTAATTACATTTTCAAAGACTTTTAGTTTTCTCACACAACTATAACCTTAAAGCACTAAACAGTTCTTTACTATGCTATGATTTAAACAGCTTTCATCTTTCATTTTNGGTGTACCTGATCCCAATTTTACACGCTGTGCCACAGAGTGGGCCTCTCGTGCGCCCATCACCTCAACCACCATCCCCAAAAGCCCACAGGCAATCCAGCTGGGATGGCCCATTGTAGACAAAGTTGCTGCAGAGTGCCTGGGTGCTGCATCAACACAGCACGACATTGCTCGCCTCACAGCAGAGTAGCAGCCCCTCATGCAGGGGATTCTGTTTAGCAACCCCAATGTCGGCAACTGGCACGCGTCTCACACCACACGCCCTCCGAATTGCTGTGGCCCTCCGCCTTGCTGCCCCAATCCACACCAGATATAGGTGTATTTGCGGCGAGGTGGTGGCTGACAGGTACGGGCCACCATGGCCTACTCGCCAAAGCACGGGAGGATGGCACTCGAGGCACAGTGAAGTTAACGACTCATCAAGAGGAGCTCCACCACAGCTGGATGCCCAGCCGAGAGAGAGCCTCGTTACCTAACGCCCCGTAACTCTGATGCTCTTATTGGTCGCCCGGATGGTATCACAGTGAACCCCTGGAAGAATGGCAAGCAGTTGGTATGGGACTACACGTGCGTATCAACCCTGGCTAACACCTACATTGAACTCAGTGTTGCACAACCAGGTGGCGCTGCCACCCACAGGGAAGCAGCCAAATCCCGTAAGTATAGAGAACTTGATCACCACTACAATTTTGGCCCCATTGCTTCTGAGACACTCGGCGCCTGGGGTAAAAGTGCTACCAGTTTTTTGAAGGAACTGGGTTCTAGGCTCATTGAAACAACAAGGGACCCTAGAGCTGCCAGCTTTCTTTTCCAGCGCCTCAGCGTGGCGATACAGAGGGGAAATGCGCACTGCATCCAGGGTTCCTGCCCGCCATCTGAGGAGCTGGAGGAACTCGACAACCTATGATAACCATCTTTGTAACCTATATGTAACTCCTTTTTGTAACACAGTTCAAATAAAGCAAATATATATGTGTACATACAAAAGAATGGGGGTGGTAGGAGAAGAAAATATTAGTGTTCAGTGAGAAACCACAAGGTCTCCTCTGAATACGTTTTATTTTCTTCTCCGAGGCTATGGGTCCCCACATTGGCACCAGAGGTGGTACCCTCACAAACTTTTTATATATATATATATATATATATATATATATATATATATATATATATATATATATATATATATATATATATATATATTATATATATATATGGGGCGCCTGGGGTAAATGTGCACTCAAGTTTTTAAAGGAGGTTGGTGAGGAACTCATTGGGAAAACTAGAGATCCACGAGCAGCCAGTTTCCTATTCCAGCGCCTCAGTGTCGCAGTACAGAGGGGAAATGCGTGCTGTATCCTGGGTACGCACCCAACCTCCGAGGAGCTGGACGAGGTCTTCGAACGCTGATTGTTTAATTGTTATATATTTGTGTGTGTGTGTGTGTGTTCTCTGTAAACTGTAGCATTGCAATAAAATAAAACAAAACATACAAAAAAATAATAGGGGTGGTAGGAGAAGAAAAGAATTAAGTATTCAGTGAGAATCCACAAGATCTTCTCTGAATGCTCTTTGTTTTCTTCTTCGAGGATGTGGGTCCCTGCAATTGCACCAGAGGTGGTACCCCTAATATATATATATATATATATATATATATATATATATATATATATATATATATATATGTCGTACCTAGTAGCCAGATCGCACTTCTCAGCCTACTATGCAAGGCACGATTTGCCTAATAAGCCAAGTTTTCATGAATTAATTGTTTTTCGACTACCTAACCTAACCTAACCTAACTTTTTCGGCAACCTCACCTAACCTAACCTATAAAGATAGGTTAGGTTAGGTTAGGTAGGGTTGGTTAGGTTCGGTCATATATCTACGTAAATTTGAACTCGACTAAAAAAAAATTGACCTCATACATAATGAAATGGGTAGCTTTATCATTTCATAAGAACAAAATTAGAGAAAATATATTAATTCTGTAAAACTTGGCTTATTAGGCAAATCGGGCCTTGCATAGTAGGCCGAGTACGACGTTCTGGCTACTAGGTACAACATATATATATATATATATATATATATATATATATATATATATATATATATATATATATATATATATGTGTGTGTGTGTGTGTGTGTGTGTGTGTGTGTGTGTGTGTGTGTGTGTGTGTGTGTGTGTGTGTGTGTGTGTGTGTGTGTGTGTGTGTATGTGTGTACAGGATATGTGGAAACTGGTCAGAATTGCATTTCACCTTTGTAAATGCACATTAATGACACTATGTGAAAGACACATCGAACACTTCATGTAGGGCAGACGTAATTCTGTGTATCTATGTATTTATGTATATTGGTTAGATTAGCATTTTAAAAGCACTACAATCGCCTTTTGTCGTTGATTGTTCAATAAATCCCTGAACTATATGTTTAACAGATCTCTCACCCTGTCCATGGAGGACAGAAGAAAATGTATATATATGCTGGTTAGCATTGTAAATGCGTGGCCACGTCTGTGGTGGAAAATAATAATAAAAAAAACTGTTTAGTATGCATACAGATAAGATAAAAGGTAGTCGATCATCACTACACATAACTTGCACTTACATCCATCACCCGCCACACAACACTTACCTCTACCACCAGCCACACAACACTTACCTCCACCACCCGCCACACAACACTTAGCTCCACCACCCGCCACACAACACTTAGCTCCACCACCCGCCACACTACACTTACCTCCGCCACACAACACTTACCTCCACCACCCGCCACACAGCACTTACCTCCACCACCCACCACACAACACTTGCACTTCCGTCCTTTACAGCCAGTCTTATACACGCTCTCACCCGCCGAACACAACGTCTTGCAAGACCCTCCACGCTTCTTGCACTTACTCTTGGTTTTGCAATCTGTTGATGAAGGACAGTTTTACAACATACAATATCATGTGTGTATAAAGGTAGGCCTCCACGAGTCAGGCAATGGAGCCACCTTCCCTATAGTCACCTTGGGAGATCACACACTACTCTCAGTGGTCCTGGGGCCTCTTGCACTTGCTCTTGCTTTTGCAACCTGTTGATCAAAGACAGTTTTACAACATACAAAAATATTTGTGTATACAGCTAGACTTCAACGACGTAGATAATATCGTCACCTTCCATTATTTTGGGAAACCAAAATATTACTTACAACGTTTTAATATATTATAAAATATTACTTTTTTGAATAGATTAGATTATGTTTTTACCATTTATTTTAATAGCTTTAATGTTTACATTTTTTCAGTATCTGTGAGCTACACGATTTGGGTAAAGGCAAAAATCACACAAGAGGAATTTAATATTTATGCTGAATTATTTCACCTGACCTTACCTACAGCAGAGAGATACTCTCAGCTGACCTGATCTAGGCCAGAGAGAGACCCTTAGTTGTTCTGACCCAGAGCAGAGAAAGAGACCGTCAGCTGACCTGACTGCCATCAGTGAGAAATCTTTAGTGTACAACAATAAATCTATGACAGTGAGAGACGGTCAGTTGACCTGAGCTAGAGCAGAAAGAAAGATCCTCAGTTGACCTGACCTATATTACACTTACCGTCTGCTTGCCGGCCCCAGGTAAGATGGCCACAGGTTAATTTATACTATATTATTAGGAGGCAGAAAGCCAGTTTATAAATTATTTAGTTTTTAAGTTCTTGCAGGAAGGATAAAGCAGCCTAGTCTGTGGTTCAATATAGCGGGCGTCAGGCCCGTTGATTAGAGAATTCTCGCCAAGATTTGTGGAAGGCGACAAAGCTGGACTCCCCGGATGTGGAGGAATAAGAGGACTGGTTGCATGAAAGTTAGATTTAGCCAATGGAGTAGTGACCTAAAGTCACGTGATCGGAGGAAGGGCCCCGTTTGCTGCTTCGCAGGCGGGCGGGTAAGCCCTCGTCTCTATCTTCGTGCAGGGACGAATTTTACACGTTCGCTTAGGCTGACAAGAGAAACGCGATGTATTTATCTCGGTGACGAAAGAAATGGCCACTATTCTGCTGCCTTGTGGTGATTCTGTGACCACCGGACGATATAGCGGGTGTATAGTGCACTAAACAACTGCTACTCTGTGGATAGAACCAGTGACGTGCCTGAAGGTGTTACAGCTAATCAGCTAGTAACAGTGAACGGTGTAACGTGACAGTGAGTCTAGAGAACCCATGTGAGGGCCGTTGCAAGCCATGGTCATCCAATAATTCATCATTTAGAGTGATGGGCAGTGTGATACCCTGAATCAATGTGAAAAGGGTCGGTCAGGGCCACACCTCTCAGTGGATCCAATTGTAGAAATTTTACAACAATACAAGAAGCAGTTCCCCGGTAGCCTCATCGCCAGGGAGGGCCGGAGTGTCTGCAGGTGTCCACTCTGTTACCCGGCCGCCTTGAGCAGCACCGTGTGGACAAGATGGGGGTGAAGCACGAAGAGGAATTCCCCGCAAAACACCGGGACCGGAGAAGCAACGAGCATGCAGACAACAGAGTAGTCTACCCTGGATAACTATGGGGGGAGCGAGGTGCAGCGACAAAGTGCCAATTGTAAATCTGGCCGTCCTCTTATAGTAGGCTGTGCCGAGAAACGAGAATTTATTTGACATGACTATGTACGGCCACAAGTAACATTTTTAAGTAATTTTCTGGAATATGATAATTCTGTGTTAGTGCTAATGTTCATCGGTGTCAGCAACACAACAACAATAGCCTGGGTGTCAGAAACATAATAATCCCAGCCTGGGTGTCAGCAATACAACAACAATAGTCTTTGTGTCAGCAACATAACAACAATAGTCTGGGGTGTCAGCAACACAACAACAACAGTCTGGGTGTGTGTGGGAAATTCCGGCTCCAAAATAATGATAATAATCTAATGTATAATTCGAAGGACTACCTTTAATAAAAGGAAATAAATTGGGAACCAGTGCCTATGGATATCTTAGATGAGTATAAATGAAATCTATTAATATATAATAAATGAACTGTATTTACTATTACTTGTAGAACCAAATCCCTCCACAGAATTTGGGGGTTTAATAAGTAAATAGAATTTAAAGTATTTCAGATAAAATAATGAAATACTAATATGCATTAATTCAAATGTTCATATATATAAATGATATGCAAGAATACGATATTCAGAAATTAATGACTAATACTACAAGCCATCTACGAAAACTTCAAAGACAGCTTAGCTGTAGGCACAAATAGTAGTAATCATTCCATGAACTCGTATAACCGTCGCCTAAAACGTGTTTCATCAGGCTACTCTGGGAACACGTGAGCGTCGAGGAAGTTATCGTCTCGCTTGCGTTTGTACTCCAGCTGGAAGACGATTCACATATAAAATCTATTGGAGAATATATTATTCTTCAAGAGTTCATAGAAATTAATGTGAATAGCTAAGGAGAAGGAGACTTACGGGTTTGGTATAGGGGGCTCGCATCATAACGATATACTGTCTTATCTTAAATATTTAATGTAGCTACAAAAAACTAGACAAGAACAAACTAATGTAACAAACTAATGTAGTTATCAGCAACATAAGAATAGTCTGGGTGTCAGCAACACAACAACAGTCTGGGTGTCAGCAACACAACAACAGTCTGGGTGTCAACAAACACAACAACAGTCTGGGTGTCAGCAACACAACAACAACAGTCTGGGTGTCAACAACACAACAACAACAGTCTGGGTGTCAGCAACACAACAACAACAGCCTGGGTGTCAGCAACACAACAACAACAGTCTGGGTGTCAGCAACACAACAACAATAGTCTGGGTGTCAGCAACACAACAACAACAGCCTGGGTGGGTGTCAGCAACACAACAACAACAGTCTGGGTGTCAGCAACACAACAACAATAGTCTGGGTGTCAACAACACAACAACAATAGCCAGGATTTTAGCAATGTAAGACAAAGCAGACAACACTCACCTTGTTTGCAACATTTACAAGTTTTACAGGATCTGTTTGTGTAAGTTTTGTACACAGATGAACACTTTTTATCTGGACTGACACACCGGCCGCCGTACCTCTTGCACGCCATCACAGTCTTCTTGCACCGGTCGTCCAGTGCCTGTCCTTCCTCAGAGCCTCCACCCTTGTGGCCTCTGTTCATCTTATTCTTACTGGAGGCTCCAGTCTTGTGACCTCTGTCCTTCTTACTCTTCCTGGAGGCTCCAGTCTTACGGCCTCTGCCCTTCTTACTCTTCCTGGAGGCTCCAGTCTTGCGGCCTCTGTCCTTCTTACTCTTCCTGGAGGCTCCAGTCTTGCGGCCTCTGTCCTTCTTACTCTTCCTGGAGGCTCCAGTCTTGTGGCCTCTGTCCTTCTTACTCTTCCAGGAGGCTCCAGTCTTGTGGCCTCTGTCCTTCTTACTCTTCCCGGAGGCTCCAGTCTTGTGGCCTCTGCCCTTCTTACTCTTCCTGGAGGCTCCAGTCTTGTGGCCTCTGTCAATCTTACTCTTCCTGGAGGCTCCAGTCTTGTGGCCTCTGCCCTTCTTACTTTTCCTGGAGGCTCCAGTCTTGTGGCCTCTGCCCTTCTTACTCTTCCTGGAGGCTCCAGTCTTGTGGCCTCTGCCCTTCTTACTTTTCCTGGAGGCTCCAGTCTTGCGGCCTCTGTCCTTCTTATTCTTCCTGGAGACTCCAGTCTTGTGGCCTCTGTCCTTCTTACTCTTCCTGGAGGCTCCAGTCTTGTGGCCTCTGTCCTTCTTACTCTTCCTGGAGGCTCCAGTCTTGTGGCCTCTGCCCTTCTTACTCTTCCTGGAGGCTCCAGTCTTGTGGCCTCTGTCCTTCTTACTCTTCCTGGAGGCTCCAGTCTTGTGGCCTCTGTCCTTCTTACTCTTCCTGGAGGCTCCAGTCTTGTGGCCTCTGCCCTTCTTACTCTTCCTGGAGGCTCCAATCTTGTGGCCTCTGTCAATCTTACTTTTCCTGGAGGCTCCAGTCTTGTGGCCTCTGCCCTTCTTACTCTTCCTGGAGGCTCCAGTCTTGTGGCCTCTGCCCTTCTTACTCTTCCTGGAGGCTCCAATCTTGTGGCCTCTGTCAATCTTACTTTTCCTGGAGGCATCAGTCTTGTGGCCTCTGCTCTTCTTACTCTTCCTGGAGGCTCCAGTCTTGTGGCCTCTGACCTTCTTACTCTTCCTGGAGGCTCCAGTCTTGTGGCCTCTGACCTTCTTACTCTTCCTGGAGGCTCCAGTCTTGTGGCCTCTGACCTTCTTACTCTTCCTGGAGGTTCCAGTCTTGTGGCCTCTGACCTTCTTACTCTTCCTGGAGGCTCCAGTCTTGTGGCCTCTGTCCTTCTTACTCTTACTCTTATTTGTATTACTCATCTTTTTCCTCTTATTCACTGTATTTTTTGTATTATCCCTATTTATCTTATTTACGTTAAATCTATTTTTCTTCTCATTTATCTTGCTCTCCCTCGAGTATGTTTTTGTTCTCTTCCTCGAGGATGAACTTATTTTTCTCTCACCTTTCCGGTTGTCTTTTCCGTTTGAATTCTTATCTTTTCCTTGTGGTTTCCATGTTCTCTTGCTGCCATGCCCAGTTTGTCCATTGTTCTTGTCGCTGTCTTTATTATTAAGGTCATTCTTTCCCATTCTCGTAAGCGCCTTTTTGCCTCTTTCTCTTCGTTGTTTTGTTTTTGTCTTGTTGTCATTTGTCGTCTTCTCTGGTCTGTTCTCTTCGTTCTTGTCACCTCCATCACGACTCTTGTTGTTGTGTTCGTCTCTTATCTCTTTCCTCCTCGTGTTCTCATTTCTCTGTTTACTCTTTATTGCGGTCTTGTCTTCTATCTTGTTTCTCTTCTTATCACCACTTTTATTCTTTAATATTTTCTGGCTGCCATCGTCGCCAGCGGGTCCATTCTTACTCTCTCTCGTTATCCTTCCTGTTCTTGGAGGCTCAAGCGACCCCATACCTGTTATTAAAACATATATATATTAGGAGGTATTTATTGTGCATATGTTCCTCTTACCTTATGTAAATCTCTCTAAACACATCTACTGTCCTTATGTTAAGGTCTAACAGTTGTTAGTGCTCTATACAAGTGAGTACAGTTGTTGGAGAAATTGCTATACCTACCCAGGAGTGTTGCAATTAATTAATGCCGTTTAAAATACAGCTGCAAATTGTTTCATTCAAAATGAGGGAATTTTGACAATCCACAAATTTCTTTTTCCGTCGAGATCACTAGAGATGGTCTTCCTCGGGCAAATTTATGTCAATGTTTGTAAAGAGGAAAAAGCAGGTATATTAGGCTATCAGTAAATTAACATAATACAATATTATGCATAAAAAATAATGCGATGTGTAATACTTTTATCATAGAATTTTAAAGAATTACATTACCAGACAAATAATTAATACTGTACGTCAGAACGCCAGTAAAAGCGTAATTGTAGAATAATTAAGAATAAAATTAACTATTGGCAACCTAGTGGTCAAGCCGCCACACGTGACGTCGCCAGGCGCCGTCAGCCAGTCTTCCGTCAACCTCCTAGATGGACGGACGGACGCTCGAACTCAACCTCTTTTTTCCCACCAGCATCTACGACCTCTGAAGACTTCGTATGTCGTTCCAATGTGTTGTTGTAGTTGGTGGCTTACTATGAGCTTACGTTCACAGAACACCTTGGCTTCCACTATATTAATCTCGTATACACAAGTGAGAGAAATCGTGAATCAACCTGGCCGCACTTCCTGTCTAATTACCAACAAAGTATCGGCACCAGTAGTCATGTTAGTAGCACTCAGCCTCGGTATTGAGGCTGAAGGTAGAAGTTTACATCGCTGAAAATATTGTCGAGACGTGCCTCAAATTGCCCAACGACTCCACTCCAGTTGCCAGTTAAGTAATGACTTGTCTTTATGCATGTAGTAGATGGATCAAATGGTTGGTGTGTAAATACACAAGCTTACTTGCAAGCTATTTATGAAGCATACCAAGCAACAAACTCGGCCAGACACCTTCAACTTTTTGTCTAGATTACTTGTAATGAATGTCACCCTCTTTCATAATAAATCTTGATTTAAAAACCCCATCATCTGTGGAAATACTCTGTGAATAACTTTGCTTAAATTTAATAAATTTACATGTGGTGACGTCATAAAGGAAAGATAGTCCCCGGATATCGCCTGTAGCCTTGTTACTCTACAAAGAACAGTGTTCCTTAGGGCAATTACCTGGATAAAGTAAGATACTTTAAATATGAGATTTAAAGTAAGATTACCTCCAGAACGATAGACCATTGTAAATTCTTCGCGCTAATAGTTATTGAAGCGAATGAACTTGTTCACACAGCCGTGCTCAATTGATGGGTCTCATGTTGTCCCATTGATGAGTGTAAATTATATGTAGTAAGTCTCCCCACAGGATAAAGCAGGGGTATTAAAATATGAACAGCCAGTTATTCTGATGCAGAGGTAATATCACAGATTTCCCACAGAACATATCTTGACTGTCTGGAGCCGACAGGGCTCAACATTTGGCTGTACTTTTGAAGTATAGAAACAAAAATTCGGAAGTTTCCGGTAGGCAAGGAAGTATGTTGTCCACATGCAGTTGTGTGGACGAATGGAAGGGAAGTGGGTATTCCTTCCATTATTGTGGAGTCTTTGTCTCGGGACAGTTTTATGTTATCAAGCGTGACCTTGGGCCACTACTCAAGAATGTAGGGAAATGTCCAGTCCTTCATTGGTTCAGTGAACCGTACCTTCACATTTATAAACCGTTGTTGCTACGGAAAGTCTAGGAGACCCCTTCGAATAAGATCATTATAGTAAGTAATTATCTAAGAAGGCACCAAGCCGGGAAGGCTGTGTAGCACCAAATGTGTGGAATAATCAGAGAGCGCTAAATATTATCGAGGATGCCAATATGAGAACAGAAACGCATAAGGCGAACGATATCAAAAGTATCCGATTCGCCATGAATTCTATTGAGGGATAAGTGACCGCGGGACGATCGGAAAGCTCGTCCTGGAAGTCAGGACATTCAACAAGGATATGCACAACTGTAAGAGGGATAATTATTACGTGATGTTGCAAGTCGATGGATTGTCCCATCCGGACAACCCATCAAAAGCCGTAGAGTGCTTATACTTAGATCAGATCACCCTGTATGCTTCCTACTCTCAGAGAGGGGCTCAGCGTCACACCTTTAGGGGGGTGCGGCTCCAACACTGGCCTCGTTGTCACGTGTACACACCCAACTCGAGCCGCTGTGACTCCCCACTCTCTCCTTATTTGGTATGACCTCTTCAATCCCCCTTTCGTTTGAATTATAACTCTGTACCACCTTATCCACAACTGTGGTGCTTGCTCTCTCTCTTCTACTTCCTGGGAAGCCTCGCTAGGACAAGGGCAAACACCTGTTCATTACAAACTTTTAATAACAACACAGAACATATATAAAGCACTCGCATACAATATATAAGTATATAAACTTCAACACCTGATGATATTATAACCTGGTTGCAAACCAATACCATCAGGACTCTATCAGCTGCTTATACCAAGTGGTAGCCCAACTCCTGGCTTGCCACTTATGCTACTAACCTCACCTAGTGGATTAAACCTTGTAAAACAATTATGGCACTATCAGCCCCGAAATATATTTATCTCTGCAGGTAATCCAGCCTATAGTTGTAACTCTATAAACTTCAGTATAAGTATTCTTGGGTACAAAAATGATAACCAATCACCCACCTTTCACTGCATCTTTCAAGCGAATGACAACCAAACACTTTACCAACTCCCTACAAGTAGTCAATAAGAACTTCCTTCCCACATCTGGAAGTCCACTACCCTGACATCATCAGGTTCTTCCAGGTTTATCTACCAGGATCCTCTACAGCTCTTCCAGGTTGCTGCACCATGACGTTTTCTTGGACTCCAGTGGTACTCCACCACTGATTCCACAGAAGCATGAGAAACTTCACTTTACTGCTCCTCTTCACACAGTTTGAGATCCAATTCCTCACTATGGGGCTTGCTCTTCCACAGGGTACAACATCCACTAACACAGCCTTGAAGTTCCACTCATTAACTTCTTCTCTGGCCTTAAAGTACTCCCATCAACTTCTCCCTTAGACAAACCTGCAAACCCATTGATACGCCAATAAAAATGTTCCTCTACAAACATATAACTGAAATGAACTACACACAATAAATGTTTCACCCGACATCTCCTGGCTTCCAACATACTGAGAGAGGACTCGCCCTACGTTTGGGCTGGTCCATCCTCCGCCTCCTGCTGAGCGGTTCCTCCACCTGCCGCTGTGGAGCAGCTACTCCATCAGGAGCTAGGCTCCTTCAGTCACCCACACGCACTCGGAGGGGTGGACGTCGCCACCGCCTCTAACTGGTCGTCTCCTCGTCACTCCCTATTTCAGCTCACTGCCTTAATAAAAATTAATTTAACATAACAATAAACACTTGCTACGGCCGCTGGGCACACGATCAACTCCAGGCAATCACCGTTAACTGGTTAAAATGTGCTTACAACAAAATAGTTTCTTTCGAGGGCGCTCACAGGCTGCCCACGAAAGTGTTTCAGGGTGGCTTCACAACTTTTCCTGCTATCCAGGACTTGAGCCCACACGTTTCCAGATTGATTCCATTGCTGAAACGTCTGCACACTTTCTTCCTCTTGAAGGTATATCAACCAGGGGGATCTTCTCTAACAGGAGCTCAACAGAGTGCGACCTCCCCTCACGGTTTCTGGTGCTCAAGTGAGGTCAACGTCCTCAGAAGCAATCCTCACATCCCCAGCAAATTTTCCACATCTCATGACCAGTCATTTATTCATATTCTTATTCACTGCCCATACTTGCAAACTATTTGTCAAATTCAATCGAGTGTTTACTATAAATATCCAGGTCTATATTGCCTTATCCTCTTTGTTAGGTCAGGCCTGGCAGAATAACTCTCATGGGGAGACTCGTTTCTCCTGCTGCCTGAGATCATAACACAATGCAGTTAGGACAATAAGGAGCAGGGCGGCACTCCGTTAAGTGTCCGTGAGTTAAGCGTGTATGGCCAATGCGCAATCTTGCCAGAGTCGTTTCCCACTGTCGGTTACGGTGGTAGGAGGAAGGCCACAGGGACCCACTACTCTTAAGAGTACGTAGTTTGTTATCAGTAACAGAAGACCAACAACCCTTCCAACGGGCAAGGATGGAGGAATGAATAACTAGATAAAAGCTAGACAAGTGCAGATAGCTTCCTTAGCGGCAGCGTCTGCACGCTCATTTAAAGAGACCAATATGGCTGGGAACCCAGCAAAACTTAACCGTCTTAAATCTACTGGAGATCAGAAACAGCCGATGTTGAATCTCGACTATCACCAGATGGACTGGATTAAAGGACTCCAGAGCCATGAGGGCACTGTGAGAATCAACTACAACCACAAAGGAGGATTGACAGCAAGAGAACAGGAGACGAAGAGCATAGAGAATAGCATAAAGTTCTGCCGTGAAGATGCTAGTCTCCGGAGGCAGGCGACACATATAGGTGAGGTCAGGAAAAAACAGAGCAGCCTACACCGTCTGCAGACTTAGACCCATCAGTGAAGCTGGAAACGGAGCGGGAATGTGAAGAAAAGTTTTTAAGGAAAAGGCGTTTCAGAACTGTAGGAGGTGGTAAAAGCTTTAATGATGTGGGTCAGAGATTTGCAATATTGAGGAAGGGTACCCGCCACGGGAGTAAGGACGGAACAACACGAGAAGAAATATTAGTAATACTAACCGAAAGAGAATGTTGCAGGCGAGACAACCGGACAGAAAGAGGGCGGTGGTGAAGGGTAACAGGAACTACAGGAGAGACGGGAACTATCAGGATAAAGTACCAAGCCATTACGACTATATACCACTGGAAAGAGGTCAGGATAAGGATTAAGAATGGGACGGGGAGAAAGGAATGGTGCCCAACCGCATGGACTGTCGGGGATTGAACGCCGACCTGCATGAAGGGAAAAGTCAAAGCACGACACAGGCGAGAGTGAGGGTGTTGTAATGAACGCGCAGGGAAGCGAAGACAGTAGTGATCTCGTCGGTCCTGGAGAGACAGAGGTTTCTCCTTTTTCGCTTCTGTTTTAGTGCACTGGTTTTAGTCTTGTTTTAATAACATTATCTTGGAGGCGGATGTAGGTGCAGAACGTTCACTAGTGAGTCCCATTCTTCACCGGCTTTTCTAATCAGTGTAGTCACTGTGGAATGTGCATCTAATGCAGCTCCTGCCGTTGGATTTAATGTTGAGTTTGATGCGCAGGGCCTCAGTAGCTTCACATTGCAGTAAGTAGTGCAGTAGTGACACCTCTGCTTCTGTCCCACAGATATGACACTCTTTACCTATTGGGTTTATTACCTCCCAGCAGCACTTGTAACCAGACCTGACTCTGTGTATGGCTACTGCAATGTCTCTGGATATCTTTTTGTCAGGCTTGAAAGAGTAGTACCCAGTGGCTTGTTCGTACCATATCACAGTGGATCTTCCTTCCGCTACTTTGGCTCTGTGGCGACTTTTGATAGTTGGGAGTATTTTCCCAACTATCTTCTTGATAGTTCAAGATAGAATTTCCTTCTTGATTTTGCTCTTGAATATGTGAAAAACTTGGATTTACCATGTGTTTGCAAAGGCTTATATTCTCTTGGGGTGAGGTGGTACAGGACGTGATTGAGATGAACAAGTGGATGAAACAAAATGGATATTAATAGGCTATTACATGCATGAATATAATCAGCTTATGTTCTTGCTGCTACTGTGTGTTGGTTCGGAGTCTTGAAGTAGGTTGAATGTAATTGTGTGTTAACTGGTTGTTGATTGCTGGTCTTGAATTTTTTTATGTGTAGGCTTCGCTGATTTCCAGTCTTTTGTTGTCGATATACCTGTCGATTATTCCAGTGTTACTTATTAAGATGTCTCTGGTTATGGTCTGGTTGTGTGAGGAGATTAAATGCTCCTTGATGGAGCCCCTGTTGCTTGTGCATTGTTAATCGCCTAGAGAAAGAGACGTTGTTGTCTTGCCTATATACGGAGATCTTTGGACCTGAGTCTTCAAGTGGGCATGTGAGTTCATAGATGACGTTGGGCTCTCTTTAATCAAGGCGTTCTGTTTGGTGTTTGGAGAGTTCTTCATAAGTAGATTGGCGGTCTTCTTGTTTTTGTAGTAAATTATTAATTGTATCTTCTGATTTGTGTCTGTGGGGATAAGGTTCCTATCAATAATATCTTTCAGAACTCTTTCCTCCGTTCTATAAGCCGTGGAAAAGAAATTCCTGTAAAACAATCTAATAGGAGGTAAAGGTGTTGTGTTGGTTGGTTCTTCAGAGGTTGCATGGCATGTCACCTTTCTTTTAATGACGTCTTTAACATAACCGTTAGAGAAGCCATTATTAACTAGGATCTGCCTTACTCTACAGAGTTCCTCGTCGACCTGCTGTTAGCCAGAGCTGTGAGTGAGAGCTTGGTCGATGTAAGCGTTGACAACACACCGCTTGTACCTGTCCGGGCAGTCACCATAGCATTAAGGCACATTCCTATGTTCGGTTCCTTAGTGTAGACTGCAGTATGAGACTCCATTCCTTTATGCGACTGTTACATCTAGAAAGGGCAGCTTCCCATCACTCTCCATCTCGTAAGTTTTTTTTTTCTTTTTTTTTAGATATATACAAGAGTTGTTACATTCTTGTACAGCCACTAGTACGCGTAGCGTTTCGGGCAGGTCCCTGGAATACGATCCCTTGCCGCGAAGAATCGTTTTTTCATCCAAGTACACATTTTACTGTTGCGTTAAACAGAGGCTACAGTTAAGGAATTGCGCCGAGTAAATCCTCCCCGGCCAGGATACGAACCCATGACATAGCGCTCGCGGAACGCCAGGCGAGTGTCTTACCACTACACCACGGAGACTGTAAAAAAAGTGAAACTTAACATCGAATTTTGCTCGAATGCCTCCTTCAACTGCTGCAAAAGTCCGACATTAGGTACCTGCATAAATATGTCGTCAACATACCTGCAGTATATGGCAGGGTTTATATATATATATATATATATATATATATATATATATATATATATATATATATATATATATATATATATGTGTGTGTGTGTTGTACCTAGTAGCCAGAACGTCGTACTTGGCCTACTATGCAAGGCCCGATTTGCCTAATAAGCCAAGTTTTTCTGAATTTATATATTTTTCAAATTTTTTCTTATAAAATGATAAATCTGTCCATTTCATTATGTATAAGTTAATTTGTTTAAATTTGAGTTAAAACTAACATAGATATATAACCAACCCTACCTAACCTAACCTAACCTATCTTAACCTAAAAAAACATAACTAAATCAATAATTTATGTTCTTAATGTAATATAATAAAAATATTTAAAATAAACCAACTGGAAACATTTTGTTGAAAATAAAGAAACTCACTCGGCCTATTAGGCAAATCGGGCCTTGCATAGTAGACCGAAAAGTGCATTCTGGCTACTAGGTACGACATATATATATATATATATATATATATATATATATATAATATATATATATATATATATATATATATATATATATATATCTCCATTCTACTTTGCTCTGATGAAGGCGAATTAGCCGAAAACGCGTTAAGCATTTTCTATTTTTCACATGTGGTTATTCTGCATATATATATATATATATATATAGCCAAAAAAGGAAGGGGTGGTAGGAGAAAAGCACACAGAAACTGTATTGGAGGGGACCTACATTCCCTCCAATGCGTTATGTGTGATTTCCTCTGAGGCTATGGGTCCCCCTTCTTCCAGCTATAGAAAAAAATATATATATATAAATATAAATATTATATATATATATATATATATATATATATATATATATATATATATATATATATATAATATGACTGAAAACTCACACCCCAGAAGTGACTCGATTCCATACTGCCAGGAGCAACGCAACTGGTATGTACAGGACGCCTTAATCCACTTGACCATCATGACCGGACATAAGGAAGTGATAGCCGAAGCTATTTGAACCACTTCCCCGCCGGCACTCAGATGGTAATCTTAGGCATAGCATTTTATCAAATCACCTCATTCTTTGGGGCACACGTGAGGAACACAAATGCGAACAAGCCTGAATGGTCCCCAGGACTATATGCAACTGAAAACTCACACCCCAGAAGTGACTCGAAACCATACTGCCAGGAGCAATGCAACTGGTATCTACAGGACGCCTTAATCCGCTTGACCATCACGACTGGACTAAAGAAGTGATAGCCGAAGCTATTTGAACCACTTCCCTGCCGGCACTCGGATGGTAATCTTAGGCATAGCATTTTATCAAATCACCTCATTCTTTGAGGCACACGTGAGGAACACAAATGCGAACAAGCCTGAATGGTCCCCAGGACTATATACGACTGAAAACTCACACCCCAAAAGTGACTCGAACCCGTACTGCCAGGGCAACGCAACTGGTATCTACAGGACTCCTTAATCTGCTTGACCATCACGACTGGACTAAGGAAGTGATAGCCGAAGCTATTTGAACCACTTCTCCGCCGGCACTCTGATGGTAATCTTAGGCATAGCATGACTGGAATGATTGGCCGAAGTGGGTTTCCAGGCTTGTGTGTTTTGACATTTCCATACGCGTATCCAGGTTTGTACTGGATACGCCAAGAAATCCGGACTCCACCTGCCAAAGATTATTGGGGAATACAAACCTGGATACGCGTATGGAAATGTCAAGACACACAAGCCTGGAAACCCACTTCGGCCAATCATTAGCCAGATACCCACACCCACGTACAGACTGGCGAGGCGACTCAACGGATTGCTGACTCCTTATGTCCTTTGCGCCTTCAGCCTGAAGTCTCCAAAGGAATTTGTTGACTTACTGTGGGGAACACGGGCCACGGGGATAAGAGCCTCGTTGGACGTAAAATCACTGTTTACCAACGTACCTGTGGATGAAACAATCAGGATGATAGCGGACAGAGTGTATCGTGATCCGGCCTGTACTCTTCTTGACATACCAGAAAACATTCTAAGAAAACTACTCCAAGCTTGTACTAAAGCGGCACCCTTCTTGAGCCCAGATGGGCACATGTATAAGCAAGTAGATGGGGTCGCCATGGGTTCTCCCCAGGGTGTCCTGTTTGCAAACTTCTACATGGGTACCATGGAACAAAAGGTCTTAGTCAAAATGAACTTGAAACCGGCCATATACTGCAGGTATGTTGACGACATTTTTACACAGGTACCTGATGTCAGACATCTGCAGGAGCTGAAGGAGGCATTTGAGCGGAATTCTGTGTTGCGTTTCACTTACGAGATGGAGAAGGATGGGAAGCTGCTCTTTCTAGATGTAACAGCCATGGAAAGGAGCGGAGGTTTCCACACTGCAGTCTACACTAAGGAAGCAAACATAGGAATATGCCTCAATGCCAACAGTGACTGCCCAGACAGGTACAAGATGAGTGTTGTTAACACTTATGTCGACCGTGCTGTCAGCCACAGCTCAGGATGGAAGCAAGTCGATGAAAAACTCTGTAGGGTAAAGCAGGTCCTAGTCAACAACGGCTTCTCCAATGGTTTCATTGAAGACATCATAAGAAGGATGGTGAAACGCCATGCAACCTCTGAAGAGACAACTAACACAACACCTGTGCCCCCTATTAGACTGTTCTACAGGAACGTCTTTTCCACAGCCTATAAAACGGAGGAAAGGGTCCTGAAAGATATTTTTAATAGAAACGTTATCCCTACAGACAAAAATCAGAAGATACAATTGACGATTTACTATAAAACCAAAAAAACGGCCAACCTACTTATGAGAAACTCTCCAGACACAAAGAAGAACTCTTTAAAAGAGACCAATGTCCTCTATGCCTTTAAATGCCCACTTGGGGACTGTAAGCCTCAAAGAGCTCAGTATATAAGCAAGACAACAACATCTTGGAGGGCCTGTGGTGTGAGACGGGTGCCGGTTGCTGACATTGGGGTTGCTAATAGGAAATCACCAGCATGGGGAGCTGCTACAGCTCTAAGTCGGGCAGTGTCATGTGGTGTTGTCGCAGCTCCCAGCAAAGTCGCCGCTTCTTGGTCGGCAATGGGGCAATCCCAGCTGGATTGCTTATGGGCTTCAGAAGGCGGTGGTTGGGGTGCTGGTCCTGCGAGAGAGACCCATTTGGTTGTGCAGTCTGTGAAGTTGGGATCATGTACCCCTGCCTGTTGAACTAGGTGCTCAGGTAGGATTTCCTTCACCAAGTTGTCAGACCCCACTGAAGAGGACAGGAACGCTGGTACAACAATTTTTGTTGTTGTGTGCACGCCAAGGCCCCCCGAGTCTGACAGGAAGGGAGGCCTGTTTCCACTGTAAGTCGCTGAGGGAAAGATTGAGAGCCTTTTCTAGTGTTGATTTTAGCAAGCTGTCGTACTCTTCTAATTTAATATTGTTGAAAGATGGCGAACATCTTAGAAAGTAGGTCAGCCTGGGGAGGGACAAGCATCTGGTGATGAGGTAAAGTGCATCATGAGCATCGATGTCTTCAATCCTCTCGTTCATCCTCTTCAGGTCAGTGATCTTCTTACCAAGGACCTCGTCGATGGCATTCATTCCAAGAGGAGCACCTAGGAGTGTGCTGTCCTCAGGGTTGGTTGTATGAATGTCAGGCAAAACAACCTTTATTTGCTCTATTATGTGCTGGTTGGTGGAGGTTATTTCGCACTTGGAAGGTTTCAGGGTGAGGCCTAGGCTTGCTCCTTGCTCCTGAATTATTCTTATGTCGTCCAAGAGTGAGGCTGGGGAGCCGGCTAGAGTACCATCATCCAAAAACCAAATATTGAGCTCACTGGACAGGTTATCGGTGACTTCCTTGATGACTAGGCAAAAAAGAAAAGATCCAAAAGGCCAAGATCCTTTTATCATTTATTACCTACACCTGTCATAGAAGAATGCTAACCTCCTAAGTGTCCTCGCGGCCCTCCCCGGTCCCCTGTCAGGTATATCAGGGTGGTAACAGCTTCTACTGGTATATGTATAAAGCCAGCAGCAGCTAACATCTCTCTCTCTCTCGCCTTTTCAAAACTATCTTCAAATTTCCTACACCTGGCTACTCTACGCTCAGATCACCATGAGAGTACAGTATATATTGATTGGATTATTGGAGAGGGCACTCCAGCCTCGGCAACCAGAGCCCAACTCCATAGTCTCTCCAGACTGTAGGATGCCTACATTGGTGATATCCACAATTATTATTTCATGTTCGGTGACAATTGCACACTCTCAAAAGTAACATGTCTCCTTGGCCTTCCTCCTACCTCTGTAATAGATGATGGGGAATGTCTTTGGCTATGTTATGTATTGGCCGTGCATGCTTAACTCGTGGACATTAAACAAATCTCCGCCCTGCACATTATGGTCCAAACTGCGTTGTCCCACTTAGTCGTGCACTTCCTTGTGGAATGTCCCGATTTTCATGACGATCGTATGTCCCTCGAGGACATTTGTCCCTCGACAAAATCATTGGCGAGTCTCATACCTTTGATGTCGCTCGCATTATGTTTTTGTTCTCATATTGGCATCCTAAGTGAGAATTAACGCCTTTTGAATATCCAGCGACACTGATGGCGCTACATAGTCTTCCGGCTTCGTGCCTTTTGATAATTACTGAGATAGATAATAAGAGGTACACTTAGATAAATAATTATATTTAATGATGTAGATAATAGGGGTATAATTACTGAGGTAGATAATAGGGGTATGATGACTGAGGTAGATAATTGGGTATAATTACTGAGATAGATAATAGGGGTATAATAACTGAGGTAAACAACAGGGGTATACTTACTGAGGCAGCAGCGGGCACCGTTGGGGCAATCATTGTAGTCATGTGGGAGGTGAGACAGTCGGCTGGACCCCACATACACACTCCCCCACCCGTGCCGCACCTCTCACCCGCACTTCCTGTCTGGAGCACCTGTGGGAGGTGAGACAGTTAGCTGGACCTCACACACACTCACCCACCTGTACTGCTCCTCTCGCCCGCACCTCCAGTCTGGAGCTGCTGTGGGAGGCGAGGCAATCAACCGGACCCCCCCCCCCCACATATACACTCCACCGGAGTAGTGTATGTGATCCTATAGAACGGCCGTTTTCGGTCTGGCGACAGTCAGTCTACAGGGTCATTTTTTCTTTTTTTGCTGGCGGTGTACACCAAAATATGTGACGTTTTTATTTGGGTATAATTTGTTTAATTTTTGTGGGGGTGGTAGATGCCAAAAATCTATGGTGACGTTGATTTGGCGACGACAGCCCTATAGAGAGCATAATTTTTTTTACGGAGCTATTTTTGGCGCCAGTTACTGAAAAACTGTGGGGATTTTTTTTTATTTTGGCGACTGCCAGTCTGGAATAGGTAATCCTGCTTGAAGCCGCATGACCTGGGGGAAAATCGTGGCAGTCAGTGGGTTTGTCTGGAGAACCTGTAAATGGGCAAGGGCAGACACTGGGCTGGGATAGGAAAACACAAATGGTCGGTTTCGGCCTTCATTCGGTTTGGTCACTATCGTCCGCAGGTTTCTTCGAGTCCTCTCTGCTGGTAGATCTTGATTGCACAACACTTAGAGGTTTCCTTGATTTACACCGACTGCTGGTATTAGCAGTCACTGGCTAGCTCTACCAGGAGGTAATCCCGGGAGGCAGCGGGACTTGTATTCGGAGACAGTACTGTTTCGTGGGGTTCGTGGGACCCACCACTCATCAGTCCAAAAAGACTCCACCGAATTAAGGTCTTTTACTGGTCTCTGACAATATTTGGGTCTAAAATAATCTGTCTCTTTTCGATCTTATATGGTCTTTGAAATTATTTGGTCTAAAATGGTCTGTCATATTTGGGTCTAAAATAATTTGTCAAATTTCTGTAAATTTCGGTCTTCAAATGGCCTCCATCATATTTTTGGTCATAAATGGACTCTGAAGAAAATCGGTCTTCAAATGGTCTCTGAATAATTTTCGGCGTTTAAACTGGTCTCTGTTGATTTTTGGTCTTTACAGGTGAAACAGCCATAAATGGATATACAAACTAAAAGTCATGGCTATGATGTCTATTTTCCTTAACAAAACTTCTATGAACATATTCTCTAAAACGGTCCTTTTTTTCCAAATTTCGGTCATAAACTTGTAAATAAACTTCTATGATTACATGAACTCTGAAATATTTTCATAAAACTGATATCTGAAAAATTTTGAATTTCTCCTATAAGAACTCTTAACAAACTTCTACGATCTCGGAAATTATTTTCCCTATAAGAAACCTTTAACTCCAAATCGGCCTCTTTCGCCTCGAATTTTCCCCATAAGAAACTTTTAACTCCAAATCGGCCCCTTTTCTAAAAAACAAAATGGAGCCTGTACGGCTTTGCGGTGTGGGGCCTAACTCAAAATATTCATCAGCCGTGGGGACCCATGTGAACTCTCACTCTGGTTACTTACAGAGGAAACCAGACTGAGGCAGCACAACAAACTGTGATACAGTGTCACAAGTGTCCAGTGCTAACACAGTGTACACACACCAGTGCCCCCACACAGTACGTCCAAAAAAACATACAGTTCCAATGCTCCGTGTTATCACAGTGTACACACATCAGTACCCCACACAGTGTGCATAGACCCTTACAGTCCTAGTGGTCCGATGTAGATAGCAACGATAGACCCCTACAAGCGATGCCCGGCTCCCAGGTGAACCCAGCCCATCACATCTCCTGGTCTCCCAACACAGACCCAGAGCCCACTGCTGGGCTTGGCCACCTTGACGCACCCAGGTAGGTCCTCGGACACCAACGCAACGGTGCCCGACGCAGCCCCCCTTCCCCGTCTAGCAGAGACCTCAACTTACAACGAACGACGTCAACCCCTGACCCAAGAATTGACGTCGTGATCCACCCAGCCTCCCCAGTCTTGCTCCAACCAGCCTCCCCAGTCTCGGAAGCAAGCATACCAGCCGCTCAAGGGGCAGGCTTACAAGCTGCCTTAGACGACACAACCCAAGCATCTCTGGAGCTCAATGATGGGGTGTTGGGGGTACTCCCATTCACCCACGGAATCTCTCAGATGACTTCTCGGAGCAGCCAGCAGACACTTGGCAAGCCCTCATCAAGGAGCTCACACGGTGACCGACCTCAGCCCTGTCGCCCAACTCCCTCCCAGGAGTCTGGAAGGAGGCTGGAGTCTGGCAGAGAGCAGGAGAAAAGGCCTTAGGGGTTTCACCCCTTTGCATCCCTAGGGACCTGCAGAGCGAAATAGCTATGACAAAAAAAATACGGAGCATGTTCACCTCGGAGCAGGCAAATGAGGCAATTGTCCTCACAACCGTGGAACTCAAGGTGGTAGAACTCCTGAAGCTTGTCCTCTCTGCAATGGACTACCTGAAAACCCATCTCAGGCACATCCAGCGTGCGGCCCACTATGACACGGTTCCAGGCTATCTAACCTTACAACCGTCACTACCCTTTTTCTCAATGGACATGCCCCTTGCCTCTTTAGTCGGGCAAATGATGGTGCCCCGAGAATCTCAGGGTGAATCCCTCAGAGTGAATCTGAGGATAAAACTCAGATTCCCGATGCCCTGGAATCCTACATGGACGCGTTCTACGAAAGCCATGCACGAGAGTCAACCCACCCTTCTCACTCTACTACTCAAGGCCTCACTAGCCAGGGAGTACACTCGTGGAGATCGTGCAGTGCCTCCTAGAAAAAGAAACCTCCGAGGAACGGGTCGGAGCAATTCTTTGGGAGGCCCACAGGCGACATGCACCCCTAACCCTACACAGTTCTTGAGCAAACTGCTCATCCGAACAAGCAAAAGAACGGAGCCCTATGCGACATTTCAGAAAATCCCGACGTCCGACACCTGTATGGCCCTTCGGGATTCAGTCTTTGCCTCGATCGCTCCCGGGGAGCACACGGCAGTGCAGGGTACAGAACAATCTCCTGCCTGGGACCCCCTCGACTGACGATGCAGAGGATATAATAAACCATTTAGCGAACCAAAACCCTCGTCCCCCCTAACCAGCCAAAGGGGGACCAGGTAAATCCCGTCCCGCGGGGTCAAAGACGACAATGCAGACGTGCCTCCGCACAGCCCCAGGGACCCAGAAACCAGAGCCCTTAGTCCCTTAGACCGAGGAGGCACTGGACCGTCAGCCGGCCATTGCCCCAGGAGGGCAATGGCCGGCTGACAGACGCGGGAGCCTCCCTCAAATCCCATGCGGACAAGGTGAGAGCCGCAGAGACAACCGCAGCTGGGAGAGACCTCGGAGACCCAAC
Organism: Procambarus virginalis; assembly: GCA_020271785.1. NCBI lineage: Eukaryota > Metazoa > Arthropoda > Malacostraca > Decapoda > Cambaridae > Procambarus > Procambarus virginalis. The sequence continues at coordinate 5,073,941 of WNGS01063839.1, read as the reverse complement.
AGACCGGAACGTCCACGCTCCCCCAGCTGCCAACGTAGGCCCCCTTCTTTTTCTTCCCCCCACCTCAGACAGGTATGCCTGCAGGACCCGGCAGCCCCGGACCGCCCCTACTACCCGGGCCAGTCCGGGAAACAGGAACCCCCGCCAGCAGCCCCGGACTGCTCCCACTACCCGGGCCGGTCCAAGAGACAGGAATCCCTGCCAACGCAACCAGCTGTAGCAGTGCCACAGCCACCAGAATCGATCCAGCAGCCTCCAATGTGACGGGCGAGGTTGGACAGATGGCGTGCGCCCCAGGCGACAGCCAGAAGGGAGGAGAGGAGGCGAGAGCACCTGGTGAAGAGCACAGTCGTCACTGAGGTCCCGCTCACTCAGCCGGAGCGAGAACTCCTGAGCAGGGGCCTCACTTTTGTCATGGGTCTCCCCCCCCCCCCAAGCGACACAAGCGGCAGTAGATAGTGGCTCAGGCCCTAGAGGATCTGGAGGCCCAGATCAACAGGATGTGGAGCACCCTCCGGGCCCCTGAACAGCCTCATGACCATCGTATCCAGCTCAATCCCCAGAAACCCTCACTTTCGTCACACTACCTGATCCCAGCGCCAGCTAGATGGGAGGACCTTTCCCGCCTTAATGGTCTCCACCGGCAAATCTTGCAGGCGACGAAAACCCTTGTGGAGCAAATGGATGTCTGCCCCAGTGCAACCTGCAACTGGCACTACGGGTGGTGCTGCGTGACCTGGAAGAAAGGAGGGACATCATGATAAAACCAGCCAACAAAGATGGAACTTTGGTTCTGTGGGACCAACGGAACTATGAAACGGAAATGGCTAGGCACCTCTCTGTGCCGCGACCTACCAGCCGGTGATGGACAGACAAGTCGTCCTGGAGAACGCCCGAAAACGGAGCAGATCCCTGGTCCTCGATTATTTCAGAAAGGGGGAACACTGAGGAATCTACCGACCGACGGCTAGGGATTTCTACCTGGCATTCCACTCAGAGATTCCACACATCTACCTGCTACCCAAAATCCACAAAGGCATCGACCTGGTCACTGGTTCCTGGCCAGGTTGCCCCTTTCTCAGTGGATGCCAGGCACTGACACGCCCAATTGACTGGGTATGCACGGCCCTCCTCAACCCACTCCTATGCCTTTTGAACGAGAGACTAATGGACACAACAGACTTCCTCAACGAGATTGAGGACGTCAGCAACACAATGGGACCAGTACCTCGCCAGGCTACACTCTTCTCTCTGGACATCGTCTCACTGTACCCCCAGCATCCCCCAGAGGGAAGTGGCTTCACTCATTGCGGATTTCTTCGTTGCCAATGAGTACAGAATTCGACAAGACCTCAGGGACGTGGGAGACCAACGGCCCTCACAAGGGTTTTCCTGGTAGAGGCAATCCTCTATGTGATGAGGGACACAATTCTCACCTTTAACGATGCTGCATACAAACAAATCAAGGGGACAGCGATAGGGGCATCCAGCAGTGTCGCCATAGCAGAAATCTTCAGGCACCAGGTGTTTGAAATACAATGGGCGAGTCATCCAAACAACCCCCAGTTTATTTCAGATATATAGATGACGTTATCGGCGTGATGCTGGGCCCACCTGAGGCTTTGGACACCTTCCATGCGTGGGCAAACACGATCCATTCCAACCTACGGTTTACAATCAAGAGACACAAGGAGGAAATCAAGTTTCTCGACACAACAGTCTCCATCGACCCAGCGAGTAGGCTACTCACCATCTGAGCCTACTACAAGCCAACGAACCTCCACACGTCCCTCAGGTATGATTCATGCCGCCCGGCGCCCCTTAAGAACTCTCTCCCCTTCTCTCTCGGACTCCGCCTTAAGAGAATCAACAGCGACGATGCAGTGCTGCAAACTCAGCTGCAAGACCTCTGGGACATGTTCTGGTCCAGAGGATACCCCGAGGAGGTCCTCCAACGCGCGGAAAACAGCCTGAGCGAATGCCCGAGAGAACAGCCTGAGCGAATGCCCGAGAGAACAGCTCTTTCAACCAACACGAAGAGAGCCCCAGGACAGAGGAATCCTCCCAGCGACATACTTCATTGGCCTGGTAGGATCACTCGGGACGACACTCCAAACCCTCTGGTCCTGGCTATGGGATACCTACGGTGATCACCCTTCATGGCAACGTTTCCCGCAGGACCCACCTATGATGGACTGGAAGAGAAACAAGTCCATCAAGGATCGCTTAGTCTTGACGGCACTCCGGCGAATCCCCTAGACCTGTTGTGAGCGGCTCCCTGTGAGACCATCGGATGCAGCCCTGATGGGAGAAATGTGGTTGAGTCAGGCCCCACACCGTATAACCTGCATGGATTTATCACTTACAGGCTTCTCTCCCTGTGTGTCTGCAATGTGTAATCTCGTATTGCACTTACCTTACCCTTGTTAAGTTTTGTAGATCCCTATCGTGTACAGTGAAGATATATATTTCCCTACAGTGCTGAAATGCTTTTTCCTTGAACATTTTCACTGTTCACAGGCTTTTGTTTGCGGATGGGTTGAAGTCTGCTCATGTTGTTGGCTTCTTCCTCAATTTTCCTAATTAAACTATTGTGTGCCGCCTCCCCCAGAGACCATTGTCTTTTTCACGGCAGAGCTTCATGGAATATTAAATGTTTTAAAACAATTACCTTTTATGAACCAACGTTCGTTTGTTATTGTGGTTGAGTAACCGTACTCTCGGGGCCCTGAAGCATGTTTACCACTCGTCCAGTGGCGATCAAAACCAACACGCATTTACTTGTCATTAGTAGATAGACGAAATAATAATTTTGGCAAACTCACAGCCAGATTGATAGTTCCTCTAATGACTTCGTGAAAGCCATTCATGCTTCGTCTTTTTCCTCAAAACGAATTCCTTTCTCAGGTTTCTACCCTGCCATTTCTAACGCAATTCGCAATCGTTTGTGATAAATGGTTGGTTATTACGAACAACAAGTTACTTATAGATAATGTGATTTAACCCCGTGACCTTCCTGGTGCCGCCATAACAGTAGGCCCGGTCTCTGGTCAGGTTATGAGTTGGTCACACGGGATTAACTGAGGGCCCTCACTGTCAGGATAGTATTGTTCCACTACCAGACCTGCACCTCCTAGAATGTTCCACTAACAGTCCTGCACTGCCTAGGATGTTCCACTGACAATCCTGCACCTCCTAGGATGTTCCACTACCAGTCCTGCACCTCCTAGGATGTTCCACTACCAGTCCTGCACCTCCTCCCAGGATATTCCACTACCAGTCCTGCACCTCCTCCTAGGATGTTCCACTACCAATCCTGCACATCCTCCTAGGATGTTCCACTACCAGTCCTGCACCTCCTAGGAAGTTCCACTGACAGTTCAGCACCTCCTCCTAGGATGTTCCACTAACAGTCCTGCACCTCCTCCTAGGATGTTCCGCTAACAGTCCTGCACCTCCTCCTAGGATGTTTCACTACCAGTCCTGCACCTCCTCCTAGGATGTTCCACTGCACCTACTCCAGTCCTGCAGTCCTGCACCTCCTAGGATGTTCCACTAACAGTCCTGCACCTCCTCCTAGGATGTTCCACTAACAGTCCTGCACCTCCTCCTAGGATGTTCCGCTAACAGTCCTGCACCTCCTCCTAGGATGTTCCACTAACAGTCCTGCACCTCCTAGGATGTTCTACTAACAGTCCTGCACCTCCTAGGATGTTCTACTAACAGTCCTGCACCTCCGTCTAGGATGTTCCACTACCAGTCCTGCACCTCCTAGGATGTTCCACTAACAGTCCTGCACCTACTCCTAGGATGTTCCAATAACAGTCCTGCACCTCCTCCTAGGATGTTCCACTAACAGTCCTGCGCCTCCTCCTAGGATGTTCCACTAACAGTCCTGCACCTCCTCCTAGGATGTTCCGCTAACAGTCCTGCACCTCCTAGGATTTTCCGATAACAGTCCTGTACCTCCTAGGATGTTCCACTACCAGTATTGCACCTCCTAGGATTTTCCACTAACAGTCCTGCACCTCCTAGGATGTTCCAATAACTGTCCTGCACCTCCTCCTAGGATGTTCCACTAACAGTCCTGCACCTCCTCCTAGGATGTTCCACTAACAGTCCTGCACCTCCTAGGATGTTCCACTACCAGTACTGCACCTCCTAGGATGTTCCACTACCAGTCCTGCACCTCCTAGAATGTTCCACTAACAGTTCTGCACCTCCTCCTAGGGTGTTCCACTACCAGTCCTGCACCTCCTAGTATGTTCCACTAACAGTCCTGCACCTCCTCCTAGGATGTTCCACTAACAGTCCTGCACCTCCTCCTAGGATGTTCCACTAACAGTCCTGCACCTCCTCCTAGGGTGTTCCACTACCAGTCCTGCACCTCCTAGCATGTTCCACTAACAGTGCTGCAACTCCTCCTAGGATGTTCCACTAACAGTCCTGCACCTCCTCCTAGGATGTTCCACTAACAGTCCTGCACCTCCTCCTAGGATGTTCCACTAACAGTCCTGCACCTCCTTCTAGGATGTTCCACTACAAGTCCTGCACCTCCTAGGATGTTCCTCTAACAGTCCTGCATCTCCTAGGATGCTCTGCACCTCCTCCTAGGATGTTCTGCACCTTCTCCTAGGATGTTCCACTACCAGTCCTGCACCTCGTCCCAGGATGTTCCACTACCAGTCCTTCACCTCCTAGGATGTTCCACTACCAGTCCTGCATCTCTGAGGATGTTCCACTACTAGTCCTGCACCTCCTAGGATGTTCCACCAACAGTCCTGCACCTCCTAGGGTGTTCCACTAATAGTCCTGCACCTCCTAGGATGTTCCACTAACAGTCCTGCACCTCCTAAGATGTTCCACTAACAGTCCTGCACCTCCTCCTAGGATGTTCCACTAACAGACCTGCACCTTCTAGGATGTTCCACTAACAGTCCTGCACCACCTCCTTGGATGTTCCACTACCAGTCCTGCACCTCCTAGGATGTTCCACCAACAGTCCTGCACCTCCTAGGATTTTCCACTAACAGTCCTGCACCTCCTAGGATGTTCCACTACCAGTCCTGCACCTCCTAGGATGTTCCACTAACTGTCCTGCACCTCCTAGGATGTTCCACTACCAGTCCTGGACCTCCTAGGATGTTCCACTAAGTCCTGCACCTCCTAGGATTTTCCTCTAACAGTCCTGCACCTCCTCCTAGGATGTTCCACTAACAGTCCTGCACCTCCTCCTAGGATGTTCCACTAACAGTCCTGCACCTCCTCCTAGGATGTTCCACTAACAGTCCTGCACCTCCTAGAATGTTCCACTACCAGTCCTGCACCTCCTAGGATTTTCCACTAACAGTCCTGCACCTCCTAGGATGTTCCACTATCAGTCCTACACCTCCTAGGATGTTCCACTACCAGTCCTGCACCTCCTAGGATGTTCCACTAACAGTCCTGCACCTCCTCCTAGGATGTTCCACTATCAGTACTGCACCTCCTCCTAGGATGTTCCGCTAACAGTCCTGCACCTCCTTGGATGTTCCACTAACAGTCCTGCACCTCCTTGGATGTTCCACTAACAGTCCTGCACCTCCTTGGATGTTCCACTAACAGTCCTGCACCTCCTCCTAGGATGTTCCACTAACAGTCCTGCACCTCCTAGGATGTTCCACTAACAGTCCTGCACCTCCTCCCAGGATGTTAAACTACCAGTCCAGCACCTCCTCCTAGGATGTTCCACTACCAGTCCAGCACCTCCTCCTTGGATGTTCCGCTAACAGTCCTGCACCTCCTCCTAGGATGTTCCACTAACAGTCCTTCACCTCCTAGGATGTTCTACTACCAGTCCTGCACCTCCTCCTAGTATGTTCCACTACCAGTCCTGCACCTCCTCCTAGGATGTTCCACTACCATTCCTGCACCTCCTAGGATGTTCCACTAGCAGTCTTGCACCTCCTCCTAGGATGTTCCGCTAACGGTCCTGCACCTCCTCTTAGGATGTTCCGCTAACAGTTCTGCACCTCCTCCTAGGATGTTCCACTACCAGTCCTGCACCTTCTTCTGGGATGTTCCACTACCAGTCCTGCACCTCATCCTAGGATGTTCCACTAACAGTCCTGCACATCCTAGGATGTTCCACTACCAGTCCTGCACCTCCTAGGATTTTCCACTAACAGTCCTGCACCTCCTAGGATGTTCCACTATCAGTCTTACACCTCCTAGGATGTTCCACTATCAGTACTGCTCCTCCTCCTAGGATGTTCCACTACCAGTCCTGCACCTCCTAGGATGTTGCACTAACAGTCCTGCACCTCCTCCTAGGATGTTCCACTAACAGTCCTGCACCTCCTAGGATGTTCCACTAACAGTCCTGCACCTCTTAGGATGTTCCACTACCAGTCCTGCACCCCCTAGGATGTTCCACTACCAGTCCTGCACCTCCTAGGATGTTCTACTAGCAGTCCTGCACCTCGTCCTAGGATGTTCCACTACCAGTCCTGCACCCCTAGATGTTCCACCAACAGTCCTGCACCTCCTAGGATGTTCCACTAATAGTTCTGCACCTCCTAGGATGTTCCACTAACAGTCCTGCACCTCCTCCTAGGATGTTCCACTAACAGTCCTGCACCTCCTAGGATGTTCCACTAACAGTCCTGCACCTCCTCCTAGGATGTTCCACTACCAGTCCTGCACCTCCTAGGATGTTCCACTAACAGTCCTGCACCTCCTCCTAGGATGTTCCACTAACAGTCCTGCACCTCCTAGGATGTTCCACTAACAGTCCTGCACCTCCTCCTAGGATGTTCCACTACCAGTCCTGCACCTCCTAGGATGTTCCACTAACAGTCCTGCACCTCCTCTTAGGATGTTCCACTAACAGTCCTGCACCTCCTCTAGGATGTTCCACTAACAGTCCTGCACCTCCTAGGATGTTCCACTAACAGTCCTGCACCTCCTCTTAGGATGTTCCACTACCAGTCCTGCACCTCCTAAGATGTTCCACTAAAAGTCCTGCACCTCCTAGGATGATCCACAACAGTCCTGCACCTCCTAGGATGTTCTGCACCTCCTCCTAGGATGTTCTACTACCAGTCCTGCACCTCCTCCTAGGATGTTCCACTACCAGTCCTGCACCTCCTCCTAGGATGTTCCACTACCAGTCCTGCACCCCCTAGGATGTTCCACCAACAATCCTGCACCTCCTAGGATGTTCCACTAACAGTCCTGCACCTCCTAGGATTTTCCCTAACAGTCCTGCACCTCCTAGGATGTTCCACTACCAGTCCTGCACCTCCTAGGATTTTCCACTAACAGTCCTGCACCTCCTCCTAGGATGTTCCACTACCAGTACTGCACCTCCTCCTAGGATGTTCCACTACCAGTCCTGCACCTCCTAGGATGTTCCATTAACAGTCCTGCACCTCCACCTAGGATGTTCCACTACCAGTCCTGCACCTCCTAGGATGTTCCACCAACAGTCCTGCACCTCCTCCTAGGATGTTCCACTACCAGACCTGCACCTACTAGGATGTTCCACTAACAGTCCTGCACCTCCTTCTAGGATGTTCCACTACCAGTCCTGCACCTCCTAGGATGTTCCACTAACAGTCCTGCACCTCCTAGGATGTTCCACTAACAGTCCTGCACCTCCTAGGATGTTCCACTACCAGTCCTGCACCTAGGATGTTCCACTAACAGTCCTGCACCTCCTAGGATGTTCCACTACCAGTCCTGCACCTCCTAGGATGTTCCACTAACAGTCCTGCACCTCCTCCTAGGATGTTCCACTACCAGTCCTGCACCTCCTAGGATGTTCCACTAACAGTCCTGCACCTCCTCCTAGGATGTTCCACTACCAGTCCTGCACCTCCTAGAATGTTCCACTAACAGTCCTGCACCTCCTAGGATGTTCCACAAACAGTCCTGCACCTCCTTGGATGTTCTGCACCTCCTCCTAGGATGTTCTGCACCTCCTAGGATGTTCTACTACCAGTCCTGCACCTCCTCCTATGATGTTCTGCACCTTCTCCTAGGATGTTCTACTACCAGTCCTGCACCTCCTCCTATGATGTTCTGCACCTTCTCCTAGGATGTTCTACTACCAGTCCTGCACCTCCTCCTATGATGTTCTGCACCTTCTCCTAGGATGTTCTACTACCAGTCCTGCACCTCCTCCTATGATGTTCTGCACCTTCTCCTAGGATGTTCTACTACCAGTCCTGCACCTCCTCCTAGGATGTTCTGCACCTTCTCCTAAGATGTTCCACTGACAGTCCTGCACCTCCTAGGATTTTCCGCTAACAGTCCTGCACCTCCTAGGATGTTCCACTAACAGTCCTGCACCTCCTCCTAGGATGTTCCACTACAGTCCTGCACCTCCTCCTAGGATGTTCCACTACAGTCCTGCACCTCCTGTGATGTTCCACTAACATTCCTGCACCTCCTCCTAGGATGTTCCAGTACAGTCCTGCACCTCCTCCTAGGATGTTTCACTACAGTCCTGCACCTCCTAGGATGTTCCACTAACAGTCCTGCACCTCCTCCTACGATGTTCCAATTTTCAGGATGAAAAAGTTTGTTTTCACAATGTTCCTTTTGGTCATGTGTCGCTTGGTAAAATCCTCGTTGAATCTGCTTAGTTTGACATCGCTCGTCTTATATTTTTTGTTCTTTTATTGGCATCATGAGTGATATCTAGGTGCGAGAGAAAGGTGTTCTCTCGGCAAGTCTTCTACCCTATGGCTGCTGTGCAGCTCTGCCCACGTTGTGCATTGAGCATTTAGACTGAGCAATGCTGTGCTTTGAGCATTTGGGCTGAGCAATGCTGTGCATTGAGCACTTGTATTTGCCTATATCTAAGGACGCAAGTATCTCGTGTCTCGTGTCTATAAATTGGACACCAAACAATCGCATGAGCAGTTCAGAAATCGTGTGTGTGGTGACATACAACGCTTGATTATACTAGATGAGAGCAGTTTATACACCTAACTGTATAATTATGGGGTGTTGGCGGGGTTCACTTAACAAGTTAGCTGTAGAGTGTAGCAGGTACCTGCTTAGGTCACTCACTTCACCTGACTCAAGGCCAATGGTCGTTGGTAACCTTGTTCCTCCTCCCAGCCGCACCATTAATCCTCAGAGCTCAGCCAATCAGATACTGGTATATGGTTGAAACTGTATTCTGATTGGTGCTCTGTAGGCTTTTACTTAAATGAATGAGGTGTGAGCCCGGTTGCTCTAGGCTCAGCTCTCTTCCTCATTCTCTGGTTTTGCTGTTCAGTGTATAGGACGTACGTGTGCTCCTCCAACCCGTCCTTGCAAGTTTAATAAGTCAATATTGACTTATTAAATATGTGCATAGGTGACATACTTAACATAATAGTTTCCCTTGAAAAGCTTCATAGAAAACACCGACCTTACCTAACCTACTTAGTATGTTAAGATATTACCTAACCTATACCTATAATAGGTTAAGTAACAATTGTAATTACAAAGCTATAAGATGCTTATTTTAACATACTGAGCAGGTTAGGTAAGGTCGGTGTTTTCTATGAAGCTTTTCAAGGAAACTATTATGTTTAGTATGTCACCTATGCACGCAACTAATAAGTCAATATTGACTTATTAAATTTGCGAGGACGGGTTGGCTCCTCTGAGCTCCAAAGCACCGTCACCGTTGACAGCTGCAGGTACTCATGCCAGACACCTGGGTCGAGGGGGACGTTACAGCGCCGCTACTGTACCAGGTAAGTTCACTTCGAGCTCACCATAGCCCGTGCTACTTGGAACTTTTTGTACCGAATAGTTGAATCTAAAACATCATCAACATGGGTCGAGACATCTCCCCATTCATCACAGACAGAAGAGCATACTGTATGAATGCAGTGTTCTGTTGAGTTAGTAAAGTGAGTTTATCTTGTGTACACAACTGACTTGCATTGTGGTGTATAAGTACGACCCAGTGAGTTTGATGGTTTTGACTGGTGTGGCCATATAAAGCGTCATGTCCTGTAGAGTGTGAGTCTGGACCGAGCACAGGTTTGTGATTGTATTTCCAACACATGTCAATCTTTATTGTGCTTGAAATTCAATTTCCCGAGCATCAGTTTTGAGCTCGAAATTATACCTTTCATATACGGCAGTAGTGTTAGGCAGCCGTTGTTGTTGAGGTGGTCATTATTACCCAACCCGTCCTCTTAAAAATAACGTCGCTTTTTGCTCGTATGCGCGCTATGGCCAAAAGTGGGCGTAATTTGAAATGAAATCAACTCGCAAAAGTGACGGACTGTCCCGTTTTGTTTGGTTCGTCCGGCTTACTCGGAAAGGTTAGGAGAGGAAACTTTCAATTAACATTTTTCATCAAAATTTGAAACTTTTTGAGAAATTCCTGCCCACCTAACCAACCAGAGGACCCTTAACTTACTGTTGTTGAAAAAAAAATTATTTTCATTTTTTTTAATTTTCAAATTACGTCCACTTTCGGCCATACTGGTAAACGGCCAAAAGCGACGTTATTTTTAAGAGGACAAGTTGGAAATTGTTATGTTAGGTTGCATTACGTCTCATGAGCACATTACGTCGCCTAAGCACCATCGCCAAGGGATGGTACTGAGCATAGATTGTCTATGACCATGACAATCATCCAATTCCCATGTGTGTTTGTACTTTTTCGTTTTATGTTCTAATACAGGAAATACTTCGCCCTCATATTGCAAACGTTTGCAGACTCCGTCCCACAAAAGGAACCGCCGCCATTCTGGTCCAATCCAAAAAATGTATTCTTTTTGATGAACTGATGACTGATCTGTCTGCACCAGCAAGTAGAGATCAAACACGACCTTTATCTGCTAAGATCTCGAGATCTTGTGCCGTTGATCTAGGCATTTTACATTGTTGATAACTACTGTGAGTGGCGTGCACGCCAGTCCTAGCCTAGCTGCACACAGTAGTGGTCCAGTATTAAAGACGTCTCGAACACTAGGAATTGTTTAATAATCAATGATACAGACGGTGCTACATAGTCTCCCCGGCCCGGTGCCTTCTTTTCATAATTATTAACTTCCGCTGCCACGTCGTGATATTCCTGTCTTCAAAATTTACTATTATTAAAAGAATATAGTATTAGTCAGCTTTGTCTTATTGTTTATATATATATATATATATATATATATATATATATATATATATATATATATATATATATATATATATATATATATGTATATATATATAACTTTTTAGACACTCCACCCACCAGGGGACTCGAACACTGGCCAACGAGGTGGCAGTTGCACGCTGTATCCACTACATTATACTTCAAAGCCATAAGAGAGGTAGGAATTCTGGGGTATTTAACCAACCAGAACTCCAATCCTATCCCAGGCAATGAGATAGTGTGAGACCTCTGGTGCCTTTCATCGAGCCCTGTTATTGGAGTTCTGGTTAGTTAAATACCCCAGAATTCCTACCTCTCTTATGGCTTTGAAGTATAGTGTAGTGGATACAGTGTGCAACTGCCACCTCGTTGGCCAGTGTTCGAGTCCCCTGGTGAGTGGAGTGTCTAAAAAGTTATAAAACTTCAGCTAGTGGTTATAGGCTAGTCTGTGCAAATATATATATATATATATATATATATATATATATATATATATATATATATATATGAATGGTAAAATGCTATGCCCAAGATAACCATCCGGGTGCCGGCGGTGGGGTGGTTCAAATAGCCTCGGCTATCACCTCATTATGTCCGGTCGTGATGGTCAAGTGGTTTAAGGCGTCTTGTACATACCAGTTGCGTTGCTCCTGGGAGTATGGGTTCGAGTCACTTCTGGGGTGTGAGTTTTCATTTGCATATAGTCCTGGGGACCATTCAGGCTTGTTCGCATATATATATATATATATATATATATATATATATATATATATATATAGCTATATATATATAGCTAAATAAACTGGTAGACTGACTAGAGCTTTACTGAGAGTATCTTGCCTGTTGTCCGTTGACGAGGGTGTTGGAGGCAAGGATGGCCACCACCCACTCCAGGACCAACCAGGCCGAGACCTTCATGTTGACGGTGATGATCCTGCACAACTGTCATCTGTTGTCAACACCTCCAGGATCCCAACACTGCTGCTACCATAGAGAGGCTCCCAGCAACACCACTGAAGATCTCTCCACGCCCGCTGTCACTGCCTGTTTGGAGAAACTGAAGCTTCCTTTTCACAGATCAAACATTTATATATCTACCACTGTTCCGTATGAATCACATTCTTATCTGCCAGGATGTGCTACCTTCATGTGTGTCGGCTTGACGCTTAACATGCACGACTCTAAAAAAATGTGTATAATATTTTACGTTAGGGTTATAAACATGTTCGAATATACACAGTAGTTCATCTAAAATATAAAGAACAATTGCTCCTCCTGTGACGTCAGGGAACATATGTTGTTGAAATAAAACTTAGAGCAGTACCATACCATACAAGGCAGCCCCATGTGTGTACCCGACCGCTCTCATGTCACTGTCCAACCTGCACGTGAACATTTTACAAAGTTGACTTGTATATAACTGCTTTGCTAACTTCCACACCTGTAATCCACTAGTATGTTCCTAGCGAGTGTCGTGCTATGTTTACTTTGCATATGGTTTCTAGGAGCACCACCTTGTAGATGGCAGGTCAGTCTTCTCGAAAGCTTTGTGGTGGTCATACCAATATTAGTAGATCGAAGGTGACATCCTTCACTAGGGCGTGTACATTGGTATACCACGTTTGCTTTTTGGAGAGAGTAGTATTGTTTATTGGGGCTGTTCTTGAGCACTAAATCAGCAGTCTGTTTAAGTAGTAAATTGGTAGTAAACTGATTGTTTGGTAGTAAATAATGGTTACATTTCTGGTCTGGGACTATCGGTTCGCTCCATTTGAAATATAATTTGTGATTAGGCCAAATTATTTGGGTTTACTGTGTAAACCCAAATAATAAAGTTGCAGTTGGGAAGTAGATGGAATCCTTCCTTCTAAGGAATGTCTGTGCTC
>WNGS01063839.1:5045440-5059909 GCA_020271785.1 Procambarus virginalis | reverse complement strand
AAGCTAACGCTTGAGAGAAAAGGCATTTACAGTCAAATAATTCAAACTGTCAATAACGGGTTTGGAGAAATTTTCTTAGATGCGCCAGGAGGAACTATAGATCCTTCCTAATTAGATTGATTCTGGCAGTATTTCGATCCCAAAATGGCATAACTTAGCTCTTACATCGTCCGGAATAGCTGCGACATTGTTACCAGGTGGAAGAACTGCTACTTCGGCTTTGAAATTTCCATCGAACATGCAATTCATTGAAACTCCCACGTGCAACATTTCCAAAGCATTCGGTATGGGAAAAGTATTGCAGAAATGTGAACTTATTGTTTGGGATGAATGCACAATGGCCCACAAAAAATCGCTCGAGGCTCTTGATCGATCATTGCAAGATTTGCGTGGAAACATCAGACCATTTTGGAACGCATTAATATTGCTTGCAGGAGATTTCTTGCAAACATTATCTGTAGTTCCTCGATACAAGTCTGTTGACATTGTTGAGGAAGCAGATGAAGCGGTTAATTCCAACAAAATTTTTGAATTCACTCGATCTGCCAGAGATACCATCACACGTACGGCAATTGAAAATCTGCGTGCCAATTATCATGTTCCGAAATCAATCAATTAAAGCTTTGCAACGCCACGTGCCTTGCAATGAAAAATTAATCAGCAATGTCGAATAAGCAACAATCTTGACAGGACCTTTCTAAGGTGAAGATTTCCTCATTCCTCGCATTCCTATGATTCCAACAGATATGCCATTTCAATTTAAGATATTGTAATTTCCAATTCGATTGACGTTTGCAATCACCATCAACAAAGCTCAGTGCAGGATTGGATTGGATTGTGCAGGATGAGATTGTGCTTTAGGATTGTGCAGTTTATATCTAGACACGGAATGCTTCTCATAGGGACAATTATATGTTGCGTGTTCTAGCGTCGGCAAACCAGACAATCTCTATATCTCCATAGACAATGGAACAACAAAACATATTATGTACCCACAAGCATTGTGAAATTAAACATATTTGAAATGTGCACTTTCTCTTTTCTTTCTTTTCCATTTAACAAGGCTGAGCCACAGCAATGCGTGGCCGGTACAGCATATATACACACACACATATATATATATATATATATATATATATATATATATATATATATATATATATATATACAAAGCAGAACGCTTTGAAAGAGACAAACGTCGTCTATGCCTTCAAATGTCCTCTTGGAGACTGTAAGCCCCAAAAAACTCAGTATATAGGCAAGACAACAACATCTCTTTCCAGGCGTTTAACAATGCATAAGCAACAGGGCTCCATTAAGGAACATATACTCTCTTCCCACAACCAAACCATCACCAGAGAAATCTTAACAAACAACACAGAAATCATCGATAGATACAGTGACAACAGGCGGCTTGACATCTGCGAGGCACTACACATCAAGAAGTCAACACCAGCAATCAACAGCCAATTAACGTACAACTATATTCTACCCACTTCAAGACTCCGCTCCAATATAGAAACATCAAGAAATATGGGCCAATAGGCCTTCTGCAGTTCTATTGGGACCCGACTTCTACTTCTACAAATCTATAGCCCGTTTTCCATGTTCTGTGTTTCACCCCACTAATGTATTGCATCACCTCACCCAAATGCAGGTATAAGAGCCAATGTTTGTTCATAAAAGCATAAGTTGTGTAGATAAACTAAAAGTCTTTGAAAATGTAATAAGTTTTACGAAACGCGCTCAAGTGTCGCGTCAGACTAGAAATAAAGAATGAATTTTGGAGAATTGATTTTTAATTTACCGTCATCAGTAAAAAGAAACATAAGGAAAATTGAGAAATTCGTGTTAGAATTATTAATCTTACTTTTTCGGTCATATTTAATAACATATATATATATATATATATATAATATATATATATATATATATATATATATATATATATATAAATATATATATATATATATATATATTATATATATATATATATATATATATATGTCGTACCTAGTAGCCAGAACGCACTTCTCAGCCTACTATGCAAGGCCCGATTTGCTTAATAAGCCAAGTTTTCATGAATTAATATATTTTCTCTAATTTTTTTCTTATGAAATGACAAAGCTACCCATTTCATTATGTATGAGTCAAATTTTGTTTATTGGAGTTAAAATTAACGTAGTAATATGACCGAACCTAACCGACCCTACCTAACCTAACCTAACCTAACCTATCTTTATAGGTTAGGTTAGGTTAGGTAGCCGAAAAAGTTAGGTTAGGTTAGGTTAGGTAGGTTAGGTAGTCGAAAAAAACATTAATTCATGAAAACTTGGCTTATTAGGCAAATCGGGCCTTGCATAGTAGGCTGAGAAGTGCGTTCTGGCTACTAGGTACGACATATATATATATATATATATATATATATATATATATATATATGTGGTGTGTGTGTGGGTGTGTGTGTGTGTGTGTGTGTGTGTGTGTGTGTGTGTGTGTGTGTGTGTGTTATATTATTATTATATATATATGTGTGTATGCTCTCTGGAATATATATATATATATTATATATATATATATATATATATATATATATATATATATATGTCGTACCTAGTAGCCAGAACGCACTTCTCAGCCTACTATGCAAGGCCCGATTTGCCTAATAGGCCAAGTTTTCATGAATTAATTGTTTTTCGACTACCTAACCTACCTAACCTAACCTAACCTAACTTTTCGGCTACCTAACCTAACCTAACCTATAAAGATAGGATAGGTTAGGTTAGGTAGGGTTGGTTAGGTTCGGTCATATATCTACGTTAATTTTAACTCCAATAAAAAAAATTTACCTCGTACATAATGAAATGGGTAGCTTTATCATTTCATAAGAAAAAATTAGAGAAAATATATTAATTCAGGAAAACTGGCTTATTAACCAAATCTGGCCTTGCATAATAGGCCAAAAAGTGAGTTCTGGCTACTAGGTACGACATATATATATATATATATATATATATATATATATATATATATATATATATATATATTCATTCATCAGGACACTCGAAGCCTCAAACCGCCGATCAGAAACAGTAAACTGCTCTGCCTACTGAGCCACAGACATTCCTTAGAAGGAAGGATTCCATCTACTTCCCAACTGCAACTTTATTATTTGGGTTTACACAGTAAACCCAAATAATTTACCCTAATCACAAATCATATTTCAAATGGAGCGAAACCGATGGTCCCAGACCAGAAATGTAACCATTATTTACTACCAAATAATCAGTTTACTACCAATTTACTACTTAAACAGACTGCTGATTTAGTGCTCAAGAACAGCCCCAATAAACAATACTACTCTCTCAAAAAAAAGCAAACGTGGTATACCAATGTACACGCAATAGTGAAGGATGTCACCTTCGACACGACACTCGCTTGGAATATACTATTGGATTAGAGGTGTGGAAGTTAGCAATGCGGTTATATACAAGTCAACTCTGTAAAATGTTCATGTGCAGGTTGGACAGTGACATGAGAGCGGTCGGGTACACACACGAGGCTGCCTAGTATGGTATGTTACCGCTCTAAGTTTTATTTCAACAACATATGTTCCCTGACGTCACAGGAAGAGCAATTGTTCTTTATATTTTAGATGAACTACTATGTATATTCGAACATGTTTATAACCCTAACGTAAAGTATTATACACATTTTTTTAGAGTCGTGCATGTTAAGCGTCAAGCCGACACACATGTAGGTAGCACATCCTGGCAGATAAGAATGTGATTCATACGTAACAGTGGTAGATATATAAATGTTTGATCTGTGAAAAGAAAGCTTCAGTTTCTCCAAACAGGCAGTGACAGCGGGCGGTGAGAGATCTTCAGTGGTGTTGCTGGGAGCCTCTCTGTGGTAGCAGCAGTGTTGGGATCCTGGAGGTGTTGACAACAGATGACAGTTGTGCAGGATCACCACCGTCAACATGAAGGTGTCGGCCTGGCTGGTCCTGGAGTGGGTGGTGGCCATCCTCGCCTCCAACACCCTCGTCAACGGACAACAGGCAAGATAATCTCAGTAAAGCTCTAGTCAGTCTACCAGTTTATTTAGCTCTTTGTATGTATATATATATATATATATATATATATGCAATGACGATCACAAAACACTGATCATTTTATGCGGAAAAACCACAGAGAAAAATGAAAGGAGGTAACGTTTCGACTTGGTTAAAGCCTTTGTCAAACCAGACTGACAAAGGCTTTAACCAAGTCGAAACGTTACCTCCTTTCATTTTTCTCTGTGGTTTTTCCGCATATATATATATATATATATATATATATATATATATATATATATAATATATATATATATATATATAATATTATATATATATATATATATATATATATATATATATATATATATATAATATATATATATATATATATATATATATATATATGTCGTACCTAGTAGCCAGAACGCACTTCTCAGCATACTATGCAAGGCCCGATTTGCCTAATAAGCCAAGTTTTCCTGAATTAATATATTTTCTCTAATTTTTTTCTTATGAAATAATAAAGCTACCCATTTCATTATGTATGAGGTCAATTTTTTTGACATGAACTTGAAAGCGGCCGTATACTGCAGGTATGTTGACAACATTTTTACACAGGTACTTGATGTCAGACATCTGCAGGAGCTGAAGGAGGCATTTGAGCAGAATTCTGTGTTGCGTTTCACTTACGAGATGGATAAGGATGGGAAGCTGCCCTTTCTAGATGTAACAGTCATGGAAAGGAGCGGAGGTTTCCAAACTGCAGTCTACACTAAGGAAAACAAACATAAGAATGTGCCTAAATGCCAAAAGTGACTGCCCAGACAGGTACAAAACAAGTATTGTTAACGCTTATGTCGACCGTGCTCTCAGCCACAGCTCAGGATGGAAGCAAGCCGATGAAGAACTCTGTAGGGTAAGGCAGGTCCTTGTCAACAACGGCTTCTCCAATGGTTTCGTTGAAAACATCATAAGAAGGAAGGTGAAACGCCGTGCAACCTCTGAAGAGACAACTAACACAACACCTATACCCACTATTAGACTATTTTACAGGAACTTCTTTTCCACAGCTCACAAATTGGAGGAAAGGGTCCTGAAAGATATTGTTAATAGAAACGTTATCCCTACAGACAAAAATCAGAAGATACAACTGACGATTTACTATAAAACTAAAAAAACGGCCAGCCTTCTCATGAGAAACTCTCCAGACACAAAACATATAAGACGAGCGATGTCAAACTAGGCAGATTCAACGAGGATTTCATCAAGCGACACATGACCAAAAGGGACATTGTGAAAACACCTTTTTTCATCCTGAAAATCGGAACATCCTAGGAGGTGGTGCAGGACTGTTAGTGGAACATCCCAGGAGGAGGTGCAGGACTGGTAGTGGAACATCCCAGGAGGAGGTGCAGGACTGGTAGTGGAACATCCTAGGTGCAGGACTGGTAGTGGAACATCCTAGGTGCAGGACTGGTAGTGGAACATCCTAGGTGCAGGACTGGTAGTGGAACATCCTAGGTGCAGGACTGGTAGTGGAACATCCTAGGAGGTGGTGCAGGACTGGTAGTGGAACATCCTAGGAGGAGGTGCAGGACTGGTAGTGGAACATCCTAGGAGGTACAGGAATGTTAGTGGAACATCCTAGGAGGTGCAGGACTGTTAGTGGAACATCCTAGGAGGAGGAGCAGGACTGTTAGTGGAAGATCCAAGGAGGAGGTGCAGAACAGATAGTGGAACATCCTAGGAGGTGCAGGACTGGTAGTGGAACATCCTAGGAGGTGCAGGACTGGTAGTGGAACATCCTAGGAGGTGCAGGACTGGTAGTGGAACATCCTAGGAGGAGGTGCAGGACTGTTAGTGGAACATCCTAGGAGGAGGTGCAGGATAGATAGTGGAACATCCTAGGAGGTGCAGGACTGGTAGTGGAACATCCTAGGAGGTGCAGGACTGGTAGTGGAACATCCTAGAAGGTGCAGGGCTGTTAGTGGAACATCCAAGGAGGAGGTGCAGGATAGATAGTGGAACATCCTAGGAGGAGGTGCAGGTCTGTTAGTGGAACATCCTAGGAGGAGGTGCAGGTCTGTTAGTGGAACATCCTATGAGGAGGTGCAGGTCTGTTAGTGGAACATCCTAGGAGGAGGTGCAGGTCTGTTAGTGGAACATCCTATGAGGAGGTGCAGGACTGTTAGTGGAACATCCTAGGAGGAGGTGCAGGTCTGGTAGTGGAACATTCTAGGAGGAGGTGCAGGTCTGGTAGTGGAACATTCTAGAAGGAGGTGCAGGACTGGTAGCGGAACAAGGCAGTCCTGACAATGCGGGCCCAGTAAGTGGCCCTCAGTTAATCCTGTGTGACCTACGCATAACCTGACCAGAGACCGGGCCCACTGTTATGGCGGCACCAGGAAGGTCCCGGGGTTAAATCACATTATCTGTAACTTGTTATTCGTAATAATTAACCATTTATCACTAACGATTGCGGATTGTGTTAGAAATGGCAGGGTAGAAACCTGATAAGGAATTCGTTATTGTGAAAAAGACGAAGCATGAATGGCTTTCACGAAATCATTCGAGGAACCATCAATCTGGTTGTGAGTTTGCCAAAATTATTATCTTTCTATCTATTAATGTCAAGTAAATGCGTGTTGTTTCGATCGCCACTGGACAAGTGGTAAACACGCTCCAGGGCCCTGAGAGTACGGTCACTCAACCACATAACAAACGAACATTTCTCCATAAAAGGTAATTGTCTTAAAACATTTAATATTCCATGAAGCTCTGCCGTAAAAAAGACAATGGTTTCTGGAAGAGGCGGCACACAGTAGTTTAATTAGGAAAAATGAGGAAGAAGCCAACAACATGAGCAGACTTCAACCCATCCGCAAACAAAAGCCTGTGAACAGTGAAAATGTTCAAGGAAAACGTATTTCAGCATTGTAGGGAAATATATATCTTCACTGTACACGATAGGGATCTACAAAACTTAACAAGGGTAAGGTAAGTACAATACGAGATTACACATTGCAAACACACAGGGAGAGAAGCCTATAAGCGATAAATCCATGCAGGCTTTGCGGTGTGGGGCCTGACTCGGCCTCATTTCCCCCATCCGGGCTGCATCTGATTGTCTCACAGGGAGTCGCTCACAACGGGTCTAGCGGATTCGCCGGAGTGCCGCCGAGACTAAACGATCCTTGAGGGACTTGTTTCTCCTCCAGGCCATCATAGGTGGGTCCTGCGGGAAACGTTGCCATGAAGGATGATCACCTTAGGTATCCCGTAGCCAGGACCAGAGGATTTCGAGTGTTGTCCTGTGTGGTCCTGCCAGGCCAGTGAAGTAGGTCGCTGGGAGGATTCCTCTGTCCTCTCTTCGCGTTTGTTGTAGGAGCTGCTCTCTCGGGCGTTCGCTCAGGCTGTTTTCCGTGCGTTGGAGGACCTCCTCGGGATATCCTCTGGACCAGAACATGTCCCCAAGGTCTTGCAGCTGGGTTTGCAGCACCGCATCGTCGCTGTTGATTCTCTTAAGGCAGAGCCTGAGAGAGAACAGAGAGGGTTCTTAAGGGGTGCTGGGTGGCATGAATCATATCGCTGTCCCCTTGATTAGTCTGTATGTGAAGCATCGTTAAAGGTGAGAATTGTGTCTCTCATCACATGGAGGATCGCCTCTACCAGGAGAGCCCTTGAGGGGGGGCGTCGGACTCCCGCGTCCCAGAGGTCTTGTCGAATTGTCGAATTCTGTGCTCATTGGCAACGAAGAAATCCGCGACGAGTGAAGCCGCTTCCCTCTGGGGGATGCTGGGGGTACAGTGAGACGATGTCCAGAGAGAAGAGTGTAGCCTGGCGAGGTACTGGTCCCATTGTGTTGTTGATGTCCTCAATCTTGTTAAGGAAGTCTGTTGTGTCCATCAATCTCTCGTCCAAAAGGCGTAGGAGCGGGTTGAGAAGGGCCATGCATACCCAGTCAATCGGGCGATCCTCTACAGTGCCCGGCATCCACTGAGAACAGGGCGACCCATCCAGGAACCAGTGACTGGGTCGATGCCTTTGTGGATTTTGGGTAGCAGGTAGATGTGTGGAATCTCTGAGTGGAATGCCAGGTAGAAATCCCTAGCCGTCGGTCGGAAGATTCCTCCGTGTCCCCCGTTTCTGAAATAATCGAGGACCAGGGATCTGCTCCGTTTCCGGGCGTTCTCCAGGGTGACTCGTCCGTCCATCACCGGCTGGCAGGTCGCGACTTCGGAGAGGTGCCTAGCCATTTCCGTTTAATAGTTCCGTCGGTCCCACAGAACCACGGTTCCACCTTTGTTGGCTGGTTTTATCACGACGTCCCTCCTTTCTTCCAAGTCACGCAACGCCGCCTGTGGTGCCGGTTGCAGGTTGCATTGGGGCGGACGTCCATTTGCTCCCCAAGGGTTCTCGTCACCTGCAAGATTTGCCGGTGGAGATCGTTGAGGCGGAAAAGATCCTCCCATCTAGCCTGCGCTGGGTTCAGGTAGCGTGACGAAAGTGAGGGTTTTCGGGGGTTGCGCTGGATACATTGGTCATGAGGTTGTTCAGGGGCCTGGAGGATGCTCCACGTCCTGTTGATCTGGGCCTCCAGATCCTCTAGGGCCTGCGCCACTATCTGCTGCCGCTTGTGGCATGGGGGGGGGGACCCATGACAAAAGTGAGGCCCCGCTGGATCGCTGCTGGTGGCTGTGGCGCTGCCATGGCTGGTGCGCTGGCGGGGGTTTCTGTCTCCGGGACCGGCCCGGGTAGTGAGGGCAGTCCAGGATTGCTGGCGGGGGTTCCTGTCTCCGGGACCGGCCCGGATAGTGAGGGCAGTCCGGGGTTGCTGGTGGGCATTCCTGTTTCACGGACCGGCCCAGGTAGTGGGGGCGGTCCTGGGCTGCCGGGTCCTGCGGGCGTACCAGTCTGAGGTGGGGGAAGAAAAAGAAAGGGCCTATCTTGGTGGCTGGGGGAGCGTGGATGTTCTGTTGGGTGTCCAAGGTATCTCCCGGCTGCGGTTGTCTCTGCAGCTCTCACCTTGTCCGCATGGGGTTTGAGGGAGGTTCACCCATCTGTCAGCCGGCCTATGCCCAATGCGCCAGGTTCGGCGCCTCCTGGGTCTAGGGGGATGGGGGCTCTGGTTTCTGGGTCCCTGGGGCTGTGTGGAGGCCCAGATTATTTTAGACCCAAATATTGTCAGAGACCAGTAAAAGACCTAAATTTGGCGGAGTCTTCTGGGACTGATGAGTGGTGGCTCCCACGAGCCCCACAAAACAGTACTGTCTTTGAATACAAGTCCCGCTGCCTCCCGGGATTACCTCCTGGTAGAGCTAGCCAGTGACTGCTAATACCAGCAATCGGTGTAAATCAAGGAAAACTCTAAGTGTTGTGCAATCAAGATCTATCAGTGGAGAGGACTCTAAGAAACCCGCGGACGATAGTGACTAAACCGAACGAAGGCCGAAACCGACCATTTGTGTTTTCCTATCCCAACCCAGTGTCTTCTTTTCTGCCATTGCCCATTTACAGGTTCTCCAGACAGACCCTGCTGACTGCCACGATTTTCCCCTAGGTCACATGGTTTCAAGCAGAATTACCTATTCCAGACTGGCAGTCGCCAAAATAAAAAAAAATCCCCACAGTTTTTTAGTAACTGCCGCCAAAATAGCTCCGTAAAAAATTTTGCTCTCTATAGGGCTGTCATCGCCAAATAAACGTCACCCTAGATTTTTGGCATCTACCACCCCCCAAAAAATTAAACAAATTATCCCAAATAAAAACGGCACATATTTTGGTGTACACCGCCAGCAAAAAAAAAAAAAAAAAAAAATGACCCTGTAGACTGACTGTCGCCAGACCGAAAACGGCCGTTCTATAGGATCACATACACTACTCCGGAAGAGTGTATATGTGAGGGGGGGGGGGGTCCGGCTGATTGCCTCGCCTCCCACAGCAGCTCCAGACTGGAGGTGCGGGCGAGAGGAGCAGCACAGGTGGGTGAGTGTGTGTGGGGTCCAGCTAACTGTCTCACCTCCCACAGGTGCTCCAGACAGGAGGTGCGGGTGAGAGGTGCGGCACGGGTGGGGAGTGTGTATGTGGGGTCCAGCCGACTGTCTCACCTCCCACACTGACTACAATGATTGCCCCAACGGTGCCCGCTGCTGCCTCAGTAAGTATACCCTTGTTGTTTACCTCGGTAATTATACCCCTATTATCTGCCTCAGTAATTATACCCCTTATTATCTACCTTAGTAATTATACCCCTATTATCTACCTCACTAAATATAATTATTTATCTAAGTATACCTGTTATTATCTACCTCAGTAATTATCAAAAGGCACCAAGCCGGGAGACTATGTAGCGCCATCAGTGTCGTGGATATTCAAAAGGCGTTAATTATCACTTAGAATGCCAATATGAGAACAAAAACATTATGCGAGCGACATCAAAGGTATGAGACTCGCCAATGATTTTGTCGAGGGACATACGATCGTCCTGAAAATCGGAACATTCCACAAGGAAGTGCACGTCTAAGTGGGACAACGCAGTTTGGACTATAATATGCAGGGCGGCGATTTGTTTAATGTCCATGAGTTAAGCATGCACGGCCAATACATAACATAGCCAAAGCCATTTCCCATCATCTATTACAGAGGTAGGAGGAAGGCCAAGGGGACATGTTACTTTTGAGTGCGCGCAATTGTCAACGAACCGCTGTCACCGAACATAAAATAATCATTGTGGATATCACCAATGTAGGCATCCTACAGTCTGGAGAGAGTTGCGCTCTGGTTGCTGAGGCTGGAGTGCCCTCTCCAATAATCCAATCAATATATACTCTCACGGTGATCTGAGCGTAGAGTAGCCAGGTGTAGGAAATGTGAAGAGAGTTTTGAAAAGGCGAGAGAGAGATGTTAGCTGCTGCTGTCTGTATACATATACCAGTGGAAGCTGTTACCACCCTGATATACCTGACAGGGGACCGGGGAGGGACGCGAGGACACTTAGGAGGTAAGCATTCTTCTATGACAGGTGTAGGCAATAAATGATAAAAGGATCCTGGCCTGGCACTCGAATAATTCTGAAACTACTTATGTTTACTTATTATTTATACAAGAAGGTACATTGGGTTTGTGAGGGCACATAGCACCGTGTTTATATTCTTGTAAAGCCACTAGTACGCACAGCATTTTGGGCAGGTCCAATCTAACAGATAATATTATGTAGGTAAATTCTAGCAAAATTTATAATACGTTAAAAGGTACATTGTAGAAAAAATTGAGATTAGTAGGTATATTAAAGCACATCGATTGCTCTGATTGATAGCATTGACAGCATGATTGATAATTTGACAAAGATTAATAGGCATAATAAATCATATTGGTACCAAATATAAGACGACAGCAATGATCACAATGGTAAAGTTGTTTGGCTTAGGTACATAAATATTGGGAGATTGGGCAGCACTAGACACAGTGCAAGTTTAAAGCACAAGGTAGGAAAATATGAAGATGAAATAAGGTACTTTTTTTTGTTTTTGAATGAAGCAAGAGTTGGACAGCTTTTAAATTCATTAAGTAGTGAGTTAAATAGACTAGGTCCCTTTATTTGCATCGAGTGTTTACACAGATTAAGTTTGACTCTGGGGACATCAAAGAGATATTTATCTCTGGTGTGGTGATTTATGGGTTCTATTACATTTGTCCAGGGAGAATTTTAGAGCAGGGTTTGCATTTAAGAACAGGGTTTTGTGAATGTAGATGGCACAAGAGAATGTGTGGAGTGAGTTTATGTCTAGCATGTTTAGGGATATAAATAAGGGGGCTGAGTGTTGTCTGAAAGCAGAGTTTGTTATTGTTCTGATAGCAGATTTTTGCTGGGTGATAATACATATTCTGATACCATACAGAATAATGGGAGCCGTGCTGGACATTTGAGTACTGACATAACCTGTGCAAGGGGGACTAAAGGGGGAGGGATACCTGGCAATTAAGGCACTAGTTCATGAGGTAAATGAGAACAGCAAGCCCAGTAACACAACAGGTATCAATAATACACCATGGATGTTAATTACAAATGAATTTATTGAACTCTTTAGATGGCTAATTTCTAACTATGGTTCTCTAACAGAGGCAAATTGAATCGAGTGTAGTAATGTGATGAGAAAAAGAGGTATCCAGATAATTGTATCCAGGTAATTGCCCTAAGGAACACTGTTCTTTGTAGAGTAACAAGGCTACAAGCGATATCCGGGGACTATCTTTCCTTTATGACGTCCCAACATGTAAATTTATTAAATTTAAGCAAAGTTATTCACAGAGTATTTCCACAGATGATGGGTTTTTAAATCAAGATTTATTATGAAAGAGGGTGACATTCATTACAAGTAATCTAGACAAAAAGTTGAAGGTGTGTGGCCGAGTTTGTTGCTTGGTATGCTTCATAATACCTTGCAAGTAAGCTTGTGTATTTACACACCAACCAATTGATCCATCTACTACATGCATAAAGACAAGTCATTACTTAACTGGCAACTGGAGTGGAGTCGTTGGGCAATTTGAGGCACGTCTCGACAATATTTTTCGCGATGTAAACTTCTACCTTCAGCCTCAATACCGAGGCTGAGTGCTACTAACATGACTACTGGTGCCGATACTTGTTGGTAATTAGACAGGAAGTGCGGCCAGGTTGATTCACGATTTCTCTTGTTGTGTATACGAGATTAATATTAGGAAGCCAAGGTGTTCTGTGAACGTAAGCTCATAGTAAGCCACCAACTACAACAACACATCGGAACGACATACGAAGTCTTCAGAGGTCGTAGATGCTGGTGGGAAACAAGAAGTCGAGAGTTCGAGCGTTCGTCCGTCCATCTAGGAGGTTGACGGAAGACTGGCTGACGGCGCCTGGCGACGTCACGTGTGGCGGCTTGACCACTAGGTTGCCAATAGTTAATCTTATTCTTAATTATTCTACAATTACGCTTTTACTGGCGTTCTGACGTACAGTATTAATTATTTGTCTCGTAATGTAATTCTTTAAAATTCTATGATAAAAGTATTACACATCGCATTATTTTTATGCATAATATGTATTATGTTAATTTACTGATAGCCTAATATACCTGCTTTTTCCTCTTTACAAACATTGACATAATTTGCCCGAGGAAGACCATCTCTAGTGATCTCGACGAAAAAGAAATTTGTGGATTGTCAAAATTCCCTCATTTGAATGAAAAAATTTGCAGCTGTATTTTAAACGGCATTAATTAATTGCAGCACTCCTGGGTAGGTATAGCAATTTCTCCAACAACTGTACTCACTTGTATAGAGCACTAACAACTGTTAGACCTTAACATAAGGACAGTAGATGTGTTTAGAGAGATTACATAAGGGTAGAGGAACATATGCACAATAATACCTCCCTATAGTGTATTCATATGTTTTAATAACAGGATGGGGTCGCTGAGCCTCCAAGAACATAGGTCGGATAACGAAGAGAGTAAGAACGGACCCGCTGGCGACGTTGGCAGCCAGAAAATATAAGAATAAAGTGTGATAAAAGAAAACAAGATAGAAGACAAGGCGCACATAAAGAGTAAACAGAGAAATGAGAACACGAGGAGGAAAAGATGAGAGCGAACACAACAACAAGAGTCGTGATGGAGGTGACAAGAACGAGATGAGAACAGACCAGAGATGACGACAAAGGACAAAAGACAAAAACAAACAACGAAAGAGGATAGGGCAAAAAGACGCTTACGGAGAATGGGAAAGAATGACCTTAATAAAGACAGCGCGACAAGAACAATGGACAACTGGGCGATTGCAGCAAGAGAACACGGGAAACCATAAGGAAAAAGAGAAGAATTACAAGCGGAAAAAGACAGACCGGAA
The DNA here is from genome assembly GCA_020271785.1 of Procambarus virginalis. Classification (NCBI taxonomy): domain Eukaryota; kingdom Metazoa; phylum Arthropoda; class Malacostraca; order Decapoda; family Cambaridae; genus Procambarus; species Procambarus virginalis. The sequence goes on along the minus strand of WNGS01063839.1, from coordinate 5,045,964 downwards.
AGAATTAACAAGGAAAGAAAATACAGTCCTAAACACGAAGAAAACAAGATACGAAATAACAGAACAACCATAGCAACATCCAACCACACTACAAAAGGGGAAAGGATAGATAGATAGTAAGCAAGCAAAGAAAGAACCGATGACGAAGAAATTGGCAAACCCGAACGAGCAGAGAAAAGATAAAAGATTATATAGAAACTGATGACGATCAAGAGGAGGCGGAAGGAGGAAATAAGAACCACAAGGAAAGAACCAACAAAAACAAAGGAACAAAATTACAGTACGAACCGAGGCAGGAGAACAGTCAAGAAAATTAAAAAACAGAGAGCAAAAACTGAGAAAAAAATAAGTTCATAACTCCGCGAAAGAAAACACAAAAACCAGTACTCGAGGTGAGAGCAAGATAAATGAGAAGAAAAATAGATTTAACGTAAATAAGATAAATACGGATAATACAAAAAATACAGTGAATAGGAGGAAAAAGATGATTAATACAAAATAATGAATCCTCATCATCTCTCCTC
>WNGS01063839.1:5015062-5027109 GCA_020271785.1 Procambarus virginalis | reverse complement strand
CCCTTGTAGTAAGGTCACATCCCAGCACCTTGTAGTAAGGTGTCACATCCCAGCACCCCCTGTAGTAAGGTGTCACATCCCAGCACCCCCTGTAGTAAGGTGTCACATCCCAGCACCCCCCTGTAGTAAGGTGTCACATCCCAGCACCCCCTGTAGTAAGGTGTCACATCCCAGCACCCTCCTGTAGTAAGGTGTCACATCCCAGCACCCTCCTGTAGTAAGGTGTCACATCCGCCTCCTCCCCTGTAGTAAGGTGTCACATCCCAGCACCCCCTGTAGTAAGGTGTCACATCCGCCTCCTCCCTGTAGTAAGGTGTCACATCCCAGCACCCCCCTGTAGTAAGGTGTCACATCCCAGCACCCCCTGTAGTAAGGTGTCACATCCCAGCACCCTCCTGTAGTAAGGTGTCACATCCCAGCACCCTCCTGTAGTAAGGTGTCACATCCCAGCACCCCCTGTAGTAAGGTGTCACATCCCAGCACCCTCCTGTAGTAAGGTGTCACATCCCAGCACCCCCTGTAGTAAGGTGTCACATCCGCCTCCTCCCCTGTAGTAAGGTGTCACATCCCAGCACCCCCCTGTAGTAAGGTGTCACATCCCAGCACCCCCCTGTAGTAAGGTGTCACATCCCAGCACCCCCCTGTAGTAAGGTGTCACATCCCAGCACCCCCTGTAGTAAGGTGTCACATCCGCCTCCTCCCCTGTAGTAAGGTGTCACATCCCAGCACCCCCTGTAGTAAGGTGTCACATCCGCCTCCTCCCCTGTAGTAAGGTGTCACATCCCAGCACCCCCCTGTAGTAAGGTGTCACATCCCAGCACCCTCCTGTAGTAAGGTGTCACATCCGCCTCCTCCCCTGTAGTAAGGTGTCACATCCCAGCACCCCCTGTAGTAAGGTGTCACATCCGCCTCCTCCCCTGTAGTAAGGTGTCACATCCCAGCACCCCCCTGTAGTAAGGTGTCACATCCCAGCACCCCCTGTAGTAAGGTGTCACATCCCAGCACCCCTGTAGTAAGGTGTCACATCCCAGCACCCCCTGTAGTAAGGTGTCACATCCCAGCACCCCCTGTAGTAAGGTGTCACATCCCAGCACCCCTGTAGTAAGGTGTCACATCCGCCTCCTCCCCTGTAGTAAGGCGTCACATCCCAGCACCCCCTGTAGTAAGGTGTCACATCCCAGCACACCCTGTAGTAAGGTGTCACATCCCAGCACCCCCTGTAGTAAGGTGTCACATCCGCCTCCTCCCCTGTAGTAAGGCGTCACATCCCAGCACCCCCTGTAGTAAGGTGTCACATCCCAGCACCCCCTGTAGTAAGGCGTCACATCCCAGCACCCCCTGTAGTAAGGTGTCACATCCCAGCACCCCCTGTAGTAAGGTGTCACATCCCAGCACCCCCTGTAGTAAGGCGTCACATCCCAGCACCCCCTGTAGTAAGGTGTCACATCCGCCTCCTCCCCTGTAGTAAGGTGTCACATCCCAGCACCCATGTACATCTGGTTACACCAGTACCAGGTGTTCTGGACGTCCAACAGGCTTGAAACTCGAAATGTAATAATGACATGGGAGGTGGTGTATTGCTCCGGGCCACGACCACCTTGTCATCCACGAGCGCAGTGATGTCATGTGTGACATTCATCACTCCAACTGTGTGCAGTTGGCATGTGTTACAGTTTGCACGACCTCAAAAATCTGCGAATAAAACAAAGTCTTTCAGGAGGTGCTGAGGTTCCTGTGCTTTCAGGAGTAAAAAGCACAACACAAAATTAGACAATTGACAATCAAAATTTATTTGATTTGATCTTAAGACCTGGTAACCTTCCTCAAAAATGAACATCAGACATTAACGCTAACAGAAATAAGCAAAGAAGCAAACGGACAAACAGACATAGATGAACACGATCTCCCGTCTTGGAAGGCAGAGGATTCAGGCAGCAGAGGGGTTGAGCTGCTTTCCCACTACTGCCTGCAGTGGTGCTGCCTCACGCCTCACACCAACACTCATGGTACAGTACAGGTTCACAACGGCTCCACAAAGCCCGCCGTCAGACTTCACACCAAATGTAACTGAAGTCAGATGTTCATGGAAGAAAAGAACTGTGGTGTCAGAATCCATCATTCACTTAAAGTTGCACAAGTTGCAAAATTTTTGTCTAATATGTAAATTAAAAATTATTGAGATACGAGATTATTTATTGGGGTAAATATTAATACAAGTGTTCTCAGTCAGATAGGACTGCACAAGCCAGCACGTTAGGTGCCAGATGTGTAGATTATACTTTAAAACTGTAATCAATGGCGAGAGCAGCTGCCAGAGTCCAAATCCTTGGCACTCTTATCCACTGGGTCGTGGAGCCCCTCAAACTGCTGATGGCAGTTGTAAGAGTAGCTTAATGGGATCTCACACCAAAATGTAATATTGGTGTGTGTGGCTGGAGATGGAACTTTCACTGATGACAACAAAGAAATGAGCGAAATACTGAGGAATCAGTACGACTCTGTTTTCAGCAAGCCACTGAACACACTGAAGATTGATAACCCAAATGAATTTTTCATGGATATGACACCAACATCAAATCATATATCAGATGTCACCCTATCCCCACTTGATTTTGAAGAAGCCATAGACAGTATGCCTATGCACTCTGCACCAGGCCCTGACACTTGGAACTCTCTATTCATCAAGAACTGTAAAAAACCGCTATCGCAGGCCCTTCACATTCTTTGGAGACAAAGCCTTGATACTGGCATTATCCCTGACATTAAAATCAGCAGAGATAGCACCGCTCCATAAAGGAGGAAATAAGGCAGAGGCAAAAAATTACAAACCGATAGCACAAACATCGCACATCATAAAAATCTTTGAGAGAGTGCTAAGAAGTAAGATCACAAAATACATGGAATCACAGCATCTCCATAACCCCGGACAACATGGTTTCGGAACAGGGCGGTCTTGCCTGTCACAGTTGCTGGACCACTATGACATGGCACTAGATGCCATGGAAGACAGACAAAACGCTGATCTAATTTACACAGATTTCGCAAAAGCCTTTGACAAATGTGACCATGGTGTTATTGCACATAAAATGCGCTCAAAAGGAATTACCGGAAAAATAGGCAGATGTATCTACAATTCCCTGACTAATAGAATCCAATGTGTAATAGTCAACAAAATAAAATCCGGATCATCAACCGTAAAGAGCTCAGTCCCCCAGGGTAAGAACATAAGAACAAAGGCAACTGCAGAAGGCCTATTGGCCCATACGAGGCAGCCCCTATTTATAACCACCCAATCCCACTCATATACATGTCCAACCCATGCTTGAAACAATCGAGGGACCCCACCTCCACAATGTTACGCAGCAATTGGTTCCACAAATCAACAACCCTGTTACTGAACCAGTATTTACCCAAGTCTTTCCTAAATCTAAACTTATCCAATTAATACCCATTGTTTCGCGTTCTGTCCTGTGTTGATACTTTTAATACCCTATTAATATCCCCTTTGTTATGTCCATTCATCCATTTGTAAACCTCTATCATGTCACCCCTAACTCTTCGCCTTTCCAGTGAATGCAACTTAAGCTTTGTTAATCTTTCTTCATATGAAAGATTTCTAATTTGGGGAATTAACTTAGTCATCCTACGCTGGACACGTTCAAGTGAATTTATATCCATTCTATAATATGGCGACCAAAACTGAACTGCATAATCTAAATGGGGCCTAACAAGAGCAAGATATAGCTTGAGAACCACACCAGGTGTCTTGTTACTAACGCTGCGATTAATAAATCCGAGTGTCTGATTTGCCTTATTACGAACATTCATGCATTGATCCTTTTGTTTTAAATTCTTACTAATTATAACTCCCAGATCCCTTTCGCAATCCGACTTCGCAATCTCAACACCATCTAGCTCGTATCTTGTAACTCTATCATCATTACCTAGCCTCAGAACTTTACATTTATCAGCATTAAACTGCATCTGCCAGTCCTTTGACCATTTCAAAACCCTATCTAGATCAACTTGAAGTGATAGTGAGTCCTCCTCCGAATTAATTTCCCTACCGATTTTCGTATCATCGGCAAATTTGCAAATGTTGCTACTCAAACCTGAATCTAAATCATTTATATATATTATAAACAACAGAGGTCCCAGGACAGAGCCTTGAGGCACTCCACTTACAACATTTTCCCACTCTGACTTGACTCCATTTATACTAACTCTCTGTTTCCTTTGGTATAGCCATGCCCTAATCCAGCTTAATATAGCACCCCCAATACCATGAGCCTCTATCTTTTTAATCAGTCTTTCATGTGACACTGTATCAAAAGCTTTGCTAAAGTCAAGGTACACAACATCACAATCCTTACCACTATCAACTGCCTCAACTATGCTAGAATAAAAAGATAACAAATTTGTTAAACAGGAACGGCCATTTATAAAACCATGTTGCGACTCAATTATTAATTTATGTTTTTCAAGATGAAGACGAATTTTATTTGCTATTATAGATTCGAGTAACTTTCCTACAATAGACGTTAGGCTAATTGGTCGATAGTTAGACGCAAGTGATCTATCTCCTTTCTTAAAAACTGGTATCACATTAGCAACTTTCCAAAACTCTGGCACTCTGCCTGACTCTATTGATTTATTAAATATGATTGACAGTGGGTCACAAAGCTCCCCTTTGCATTCTTTAAGCACCCTGGCAAACACTTCATCCGGCCCTGGGGATTTGTTTGGTTTGAGTTTTACTATTTGTTTTATCTTTGGATGAAATAAATGAAATTTGGATGAATAGATATTTGGATGAAATATCTAGGGCATCTAGATCTAACAGTATTTATGTCATGGGTGACTTTAATTTGAGTGGAATAAACTGGTTGAACAAAACAGGGAATAGTGAAGCAGAAGATTTTCTAGAATTAATTGACGATTGCTTTCTTACGCAACACATTAAGGAACCAACACGGGAAAATAATATTTTAGATTTAGTGTTAACTAACAGGGAAACACAAATTAATGACATCGAAATAGGGAGTGAGCTTGGGAACAGTGATCACAAAGAAATCAGATTTGGCATAGAATGGAATAGACCTGTAGGAGAAAATTCTGTTAAAGTGCCAGATTTTCGAAAAGCTGATTTTAATAGCCTAAGAAATTGTTTGGGTCAAATTGATTGGAAAGTCTTGGGTATGGGGTGTGGGCCGGTCTTGGAGCGAGACATGAACCCAGCGATAGGTGATGTAAATGGGGATTTCGATGTGGATTCAATATATAACTTATTTAAGAATATTCTAAACAAAGCACAGGAACGTAGTATACCACACAAATTGAATAGATCGATTACTAATGACCCAAAGTGGATAACAAAGAATTTGAAGAATCTTATAGGTAAAAAGAGAGCTTGGTACAAGAGGATTAAAAATGGGGAGGTCACTTTAGAACAGGAATTCGTACAACTGGTTAAAAATGTTAAAAAAGAGATAAGGAAAGCAAAAAGAAACTATGAAGTTCGTATAGCAGGGCAAGCAAAGACAAATCCTAAAGGGTTTTTTCAGTTATATCGAACTAAGACTAGGGAAAGGATAGGCCCATTAAAAACTGAGACAGGTCAAATAACAGATAGTGATGAAGAGATGAGTAGTATTTTTAATAAATATTTTGTATCTGTATTTACTAAAGAGGAACTTAACAATATGCCTTCAGCCGAACAAGTCTATGTGGGTGGGGACGAGGACAGGTTGACGAGTTTAGCAGTTACCAGGGAGGATGTTCTTAAACAAATAGTAAAACTCAAACCAAACAAATCCCCAGGGCCGGATGAAGTGTTTGCCAGAGTGCTGAAAGAATGCAAAGAGGAGCTTTGTGACCCACTGTCAATCATATTTAATAAATCAATAGAGTCAGGCAGAGTGCCAGAGTTTTGGAAAGTTGCTAATGTGATACCAGTTTTTAAGAAAGGAGATAGATCACTTGCGTCTAACTATCGACCAATTAGCCTAACGTCTATTGTGGGAAAGTTACTCGAATCTATAATAGCAAATAAAATTCGTCTTCATCTTGAAAAACATAAATTAATAATTGAGTCGCAACATGGTTTTATAAATGGCCGTTCATGTTTAACAAATTTGTTATCTTTTTATTCTAGCATAGTTGAGGCAGTTGATAGTGGTAAGGATTGTGATGTTGTGTACCTTGACTTTAGCAAAGCTTTCGATACAGTGCCACATGAAAGACTGATTAAAAAGATAGAGGCTCATGGTATTGGGGGTGCTATATTAAGCTGGATTAGGGCATGGCTATACCAAAGGAAACAGAGAGTTAGTATAAATGGAGTCAAGTCAGAGTGGGAAAATGTTGTAAGTGGAGTGCCTCAAGGCTCTGTCTTGGGACCTCTGTTGTTTATAATATATATAAATGATTTAGATTCAGGTTTGAGTAGCAACATTTGCAAATTTGCCGATGATACGAAAATCGGTAGGGAAATTAATTCGGAGGAGGACTCACTATCACTTCAAGTTGATCTAGATAGGGTTTTGAAATGGTCAAAGGACTGGCAGATGCAGTTTAATGCTGATAAATGTAAAGTTCTGAGGCTAGGTAATGATGATAGAGTTACAAGATACGAGCTAGATGGTGTTGAGATTGCGAAGTCGGATTGCGAAAGGGATCTGGGAGTTATAATTAGTAAGAATTTAAAACAAAAGGATCAATGCATAAATGTTCGTAATAAGGCAAATAGGACACTCGGATTTATTAATCGCAGCGTAAGTAACAAGACACCTGGTGTGGTTCTCAAGCTATATCTTGCTCTGGTTAGGCCCCATTTAGATTATGCAGTTCAGTTTTGGTCGCCATATTATAGAATGGATATAAATTCACTTGAACGTGTCCAGCGTAGGATGACTAAGTTAATTCCCCAAATTAGAAATCTTTATATGAAGAAAGATTAACAAAGCTTAATTTGCATTCACTGGAAAGGCGAAGAGTTAGGGGTGACATGATAGAGGTTTACAAGTGTATGAAAGGACATAACAAAGGGGATATTAATAGGGTATTGAAAGTATCAACACAGGACAGAACGCGAAACAATGGGTATATATTGGATAAGTTTAGATTTAGGAAAGACTTGGGTAAATACTGGTTCAGTAACAGGGTTGTTGATTTGTGGAACCAATTGCCGCGTAACATTGTGGAGGTGGGGTCCCTCGATTGTTTCAAGCATGGGTTGGACATGTATATGAGTGGGATTGGGTGGTTATAAATAGGAGCTGCCTCGTATGGGCCAATAGGCCTTCTGCAGTTGCCTTTGTTCTTATGAGTGGGATTGGGTGGTTATGAATAGGAGCTGCCTCGTATGGGCCAATAGGCCTTCTGCAGTTGCCTTTGTTCTTATGTTCTTATGTTCTTATGTTTAAGAACATCCTCCCTAGTAACTGCTAAACTCGTTAACCTGTCCTCGTTCCTACCCACATAGACTTGTTCGGCTGAAGGCATATTGTTAAGTTCCTCTTTAGTAAATACAGATACAAAATATTTATTAAAAATACTACTCATCTCTTCATCACTATCTGTTATTTGACCTGTCTCAGTTTTTAATGGGCCTATCCTTTCCCTAGTCTTAGTTCGATATAACTGAAAAAACCCTTTAGGATTTGTCTTTGCTTGCCCTGCTATACGAACTTCATAGTTTCTTTTTGCTTTCCTTATCTCTTTTTCAACATTTTTAACCAGTTGAACGAATTCCTGTTCTAAAGTGACCTCCCCATTTTTAATCCTTTTGTACCAAGTTCTCTTTTTAGCTATAAGAATATAAGAACATAAGAAAAGGCAACTGAAGAAGGCCTATTGGCCCATACGAGGAAGCTCCTATTTATAACCACCCAATCCCACTCATATACATGTCCAACCCATGCTTGAAACAATGTTTCAAGCATGGGTTGAAACATATAAGGTTTTTCAAATTATTTATCCACTTTGGGTCATTAGTATTCGATCTATTCAATTTGTGTGGTATACTACGTTCCTGTGCTTTGTTTAGAATATTCTTAAATAAGTTATATATTGAATCCACATCGAAATCCCCATTTACATCACCTATCACATGGGTACTGTGCTTGCTCCAGTACTTTTTCTCATCCTCATATCGGACATAGACAAGGACACAATCTATAGTACTGTATCATCCTTTGCAGATAACACTAGGATTTTTATGAGAGTAGACAACATAGAGGACACGGCAAACCTCCAATCAGATGTAAATCAGGTCTTTCAATGGGCTACAGAAAATAACATGATGTGTAACGAAGATAAGTTTCAGCTCATGCGCTACGGAAAAAATGAAAATATAAAAACGGAAACCACGTACAAAACTCAGTCAAATCATAACATAGAACGGAAAAGCAATGTAAAGGATTTGGGTGTTCTGATGTCGGAAGACCTTACCTTTAAAGAACATAATAAAGTAGCCGTCACAACTGCAAGAAAAATGACAGGTTGGATAACAAGAACCTTTCACATTAGAGATGCTATACCGATGATGATACTTTTCAAGACGCTTGTGCTCTCTAAAGTGGAGTACTGCTGCACAATGACAGCCCCTTTCAAAGCTGGAGAAATTGTTGACCTGGAGAGCGTGCAGAGAGCCTTTATTGCTAGAATCCACTCAGTAAAACATCTGAATTGTTGGGACCGACTAAAGAGCCTAAACCTGTATCCTCTTGAGTGTAGGCGGGAGAGATACATAATAATTTACACATGGAAAGTAATAGAGGGGCTGGTGTAACAAACTAGGTTTGTTGTAAGAAGTTATGTATTATAGATTCATTATTTGGTCCATGGGGGTCTTGTAAGTGGAGTGAGAGGGTAGTCTACCTCACATTGGAAGCGAGAAGGTCCTCCCTCGGGGATTAGGACAGTAGTGTGTACATACAAGGCTGCTAGCTCTCCTTGGTTTTAAAGTATCACTTTGAGTCATTCAGGTATTAAAGTAACTGTAATTAATAACTCCCTGTTGTCAAGCATGTTGATTAATTTAACGTCAGTTATGAGTGTAGAATCAAATCCCTTTCTTAATCCGAGAAGAGATGAGCCGGTCGCACTGGCAACACCGTGAGGACAGGTCATCATGTGGCTGGCCGCACCTCCACCCTTCTCCCTCATGTTACTTCAGTAATTTACAGAAATTCAGGCTTTCATTTAATATTGTATTCAGTAATACTGAGATTATGTTTAATAACCAGCCTGGCTAAATATGAATGTAAAGGGTGAGATCTGGGTCGTATACCGTCAAAGAGAGTGACGTCATGTAGCTTTGAGGGTACTACTTCGCCGGGCGACGTACCTGACCAACCAGGGGTCAAGGTTAAGCGCCCGACGTGACCACAATCTTCCATATTTACTAATTCATATCGTGTAAATTAAAGTCCACTAGAGAATATTGTAATTAATATAGCTTTTGCTAATATGACTAATGTAATTACCACCAGTTAAATGATAATTCAACCATCTAGGGTTTGCCAGTAATTAAGATTAGTCTGTTCAATTCACCCTGCTTTGTAATTGATAACTAGGTGGAGGAATACTAGGAGCTCTCTCGGCTTGAGAGAAGGAAAAATAGTTAGTGTAGTCTGAACATCCAGTGGAGACAAGACCTCTTCCCCAAAGCCGGCGAACATCGAGCCAAGCCGTGGTATTAAGGTATCTGTTTTGCTTGAGTTTGGTATACTATAGGAATCCACTTTTATTGCTAGAAAATTTTCCGTGCCTCCATTAAAGAGGGCTATAATCAGGGAATTTGTTAAATATTGCTTGGATGATGCTACATTTTGATTTAATAAATAATTATAGAATTTATTTGGCTTAGTGGTATTTTCCTTTCAGTTTTATTTTTGACATTATTTTTTAATGCACGTGTACACCTAGTCTCCACATGCAAACCAACAAGCATTTTCTTAATTAAAAAAAGATAATCACTTTTCTCGTAAGTTCCACATTAACGTAAAGCTTATCCCTCCTTTTCATTTCCTTGGGGATAGAATTTCACGGGACGCTTAATAGATGGTATCCTGCTTATCATCAATTGAGAGATTTATTCAGACTTAGCAGGTGGTGGCGGCGAATATTCAGAGTTGCAGTTTAATCTAGAGGATACAGTGTCTACTGAGTTCGTGATATCCTAATGGTTAAGCGTTTGGGTCTCGAGTGATTGTACTATAGGTTACTCAGCAAAACTCTAGTCTCTGTATATATTTTCTTTAACTTTTGGTAAGAAGACCGCTTTGAATTGATTAGACTGGGTACCTTCTCGACCCATTGCAATTGGTTCAGAGGTGTTGGGAGCCACCATACTCTCAACAGCAGTTCCTTGTGGGCTGTCTGGGCGGATTTATCTGTGGGACGCCAGGGGATTTATCCGAGGGCGTTGTTAGACGACCCAAACCGCTAAGAAAAACGTTAAATTCGTGAAGGTAGTTGCGGCTACTGAGGGACGGGCTAGTAAACTACTTAGCACCGATTCAACGACTAGTTGATCGCACATTTAGTAGAGGTTGAGTCGTTTCTAGTCTAATTGTTGCCGAAAGCAGCGTGCCGTTCTGTTAGAATCTAGGTGGTCGCGGCCCCTAGGCTAGGCGCGGTACGGCGAGCCGGTAGGAGGTAATTATAGTATTAAGTCGAGTGATTCTTCGAATTAAGTGTAGTTAAATTTATATAACGTATTTCCCATTATTTGTGTTTTCTAGACATTAAAGATTTCCCCCCAATTTCAGTTCCCAGTTATAAATTTCCCGAGTGTTCTCCCCTGAATAGTCTACGACCGCAATTTTTTATTTTCTGTCCCAATTGAAAATAGTCTAAGTCAGAGGCGAGTTTTCTAGAGCGTAGTTGATCCTCTGGGCTTAGTACTTCATCTTCGGTCACTATGTGTATGATGAGTGAGTTTATGTAGTAACGTGATAGTGATTTTGTTGTAAAAGTTTGACCGGTTTCGTGGAAAATTTCAAAGTACATTTTGGGGTGGAATTTTGTCAGAGTTCACTTCGGAAATTTCGGTTAACTGTGATTAATTCGTATTCGGGGGTCACGGGTACGATCCGGGTATCATTAGGATTCCCTAGTCGATGGGAGTAATGTTTTTTTTTCTAGATTTAACATTAGACTGTAAAATGTACATTTTTTAGACTTTGGAAATTTTCGGTAAACTAGGGTAGAAAAAAGTCCAAGTCCTAGTCCAGCTAAGTCTAAAAATCTTACTTTTTGATGAAAATTCGAATTTTCATGTCTAGGGAGTGTTCCAAGGTCAGTATTACTCTCTAGTGCGCGCAAGGGACGTAATTCTGATCTTAAACATCAGGCAGTGGTAATTAGATTTTTGCCGAATTAAGTGATTTTTCGAGAAAAATCGTGTTGTGAATTTTTCCGAGTCCAGCTTGGGAGTAAACGCAGTTTTTGGAGGAAATTCGATTTAATTAAGACGGATGCATGTCCTGGATGTCTGTGTTACTCACTAGAGCGTGTTATTAACGTAAAGCTTGTTATTTTTTCTTCAGAGATACAAATTTGATTTTAAGCGTTTAAGCTGAAAAACGCGGGACTTGTGTTTTTAGCGCGGCTGAACGCTCCTTCAATAATCAGTGGCCACGCAGTTAACTTCAAGTATGGCTAGTATAAGAGTATAGTAAATCATCTTTATTAGTCCATCGCGAGTGCAGCACGATAGATACTTTGTTTTTAATTGTTTTATGAAAATAATATTTTTTTTTTAAGTACACGACTGTTTTCGGTAAAGGACCGTGGATTATTTCACGATCTGATACTAGTGCGGGGCAGGCTCCTTCATCAATTAGTTTCACTTAAACGATTCTCTCGAATAATCGACGGATTCTTATTTTTGGAATTTAGATAGTTTTGTTTCCTTTCGGAAAGTGGGCTATAAATTGTGTTATTTGTGTAAATCTGTTTGTAGTGAGAACCCGGGTCGTGTGCTCACCTAATTGTGCTTGCGGGGGTTGAGTTTGGCTCTTTAGTGTGTGAGGTGTGTG
>WNGS01063839.1:4995846-5007311 GCA_020271785.1 Procambarus virginalis | reverse complement strand
CTACCCTCCACAACCCAGGGGCATGATGGATTACTTGTGCGTTTATTGTGATAAAATCGCACCCACGATGTACGGGAAATTTATTAGTATATATTGGACGTAGTGTCTTTGCAGGGAGGTGAAAGCACGAATAGGAAACTATATTAAACCTTAAATACAAATGTACTGGATAGTATAAGTATTGCAGTAACAGATCCTAATGAGACTCCTATTTATTTTGATAAACGAGGAAGCACCAACAGCTGTTTACATATACGACCCCGAATTGGGTCTATATAATAAGGACATTACAGTTCCGAACCTCATTACTCTCTGCAAGCTACAAAATGCGCGTCAATTCATCCCTCCGTCTGTAGACGAAATATTATTCTTAATCAGTCCACCTGCCTCATATAAAGGAGGTGGGCTGAGTGATATTAGAATATCAATAGGAGTCATATAAGAGGGGTGGAATATTCAGTTTCCTCACTGTTTAGCCCGTAAAGCAGCGCCATTTTTAATGAGACATGCTCCTGCCGTCTTAAGTAGGGGCAGAATGTATTGCAAGAATGCAAACAGGCGAACATCCTTTAAAAAGTCAATGAAGAAGCATGGGATAGAATCATTGAAGGGAGTAGGGCGTCAGATTTAGGTGGTGGTAAAAGGCGGAAAAAGTCTAAGAGAAAGGCTAAGGCCACCAAATTAGCACTTATTCGCAGTTTCACAAAACAGAGTAAGAAATAAGAGATATAATGACGTGTTTGCGTAAATTGCAATTCATTCCTTTCATAGCATCCAGCATGAATGCTACTACTACTACACTAGGAGCGGGGCTACAATCCGCTTTGGAAAGTTACACAGTGGCTGTAACAGATGGATTTCTCAAACTTAATTCAGCACGTATGATTGAGTCCACTATAGCCAGCAGGAAAAATATGATATTTTACCTGTTAATTTAGGAATTAATAATTTAAAGACTCGTTATAGAATTTAGAATCCTGGCATTCCTGGTCATTTTCTGGATATGTCATCCCTAGCCCTAGAAGTGGGTATAGAATTAACAGAAGCTGAGGCCGCAATAGATTCGGGCAAAAAAGTGATTGTAGCCAATGGATTATCACAAACTCTTTTTAAAACAGTGGTGGTATATTTCAACGAACAAGTAGTTGAAAGTAATTCTTTATTTCTTATTGGGCGTATATGAAGCTGCTAACGACTCTTTCCAAATGTAAAATAGATCGTTTTAAGCATCTAGCGCATTTTTATAAAGAAGAGGCGCTAACGATACCTAATAAAATTGATACGCAGTATTTTGCTACGACCACGATAGATCAGGATGAGAAAATGGCTAATATGAAAGAACAGGGCATTTATACGTGCTTTAAGTTACTGCTGGATATTGCATCTATTAGCGAATGTATACTGGATAACGTTGATGTAAGAACACGTTTGGAGTTAAATAGTGATAAATGGGTTATTGGCAGTGATACAGCAACTGCTAATTATAAATATAATATAAATATGGCCCGCTTATGGATCGATAGAGTAACCCCATTCCCTTCTGGGCTACTAGCTATTAATAGAGCACTCGCCCAAAATAATGGAGCAGTAACTTATATATTTGATAAAACCCTATTTAAAACCTATATTCTAGGGCAGGGCCAAAAATCATTAACTATGGACCAACCCTGGGGTGGAGTGATCCCTGAGAAGTTATACATGGCCATTATTAATATGGAAGCCATTTCTGGAGATTATACCTTAAACCCATTATATTTCAACAATTCCGCCTTGAGCAACGTATATATCTCAGTGAACGGCACGAGTTTATTTAATATCGCGTGTGATTTCCCCCATAAATGTTCGAAATTATATTATACGTCCTGAATGCTGTAGGATTTAATGTAGATAATATTTTGTCCTACGATTTTTTTTTTATTTTTATTTTTACATGCAAAGCATGCAATTTAAATACAATAAAAACAATACAGAATACATAACAAACAAAGAAAACAATAGACCACCGGCCAGAAGGGCCGACAGCATAGCACAGCATAGCACAACGAAACAAACACGATAAATGCATAGAAAAATACAGTATACACCAAGGCACAAAACAGAATACAATGGCAAACTAGCAATCACAGTAACTTCACAAAACACATCCTCCATAAAACAAAACATACATCAAGAGGCATAACAGGAAACATAACCGGACAAACACAATAAATTCCAAACAAAACAAAGAACAAACACGTACAACAGGTAAAGCAATATGAAAACACCAGGTCAAACGTACAGCACAGACACAATACAGGAATAAAAACACACACACCACACATACCGCCCCGTAACAAAGGGCGAGGCCAAAATAAACAATAATAATAAACAAGCAAAACACGCACACCAGAAAACAAAACAGGTACAAGTAACAACACACATGCACTGGCCTGAAGGACCGAGAATAAAACACAACATAAAGTACATCAAGAAACATAACAAGACACATCAGCACAAAACAAATCAACACAAATTTATACAAAGACACTAAACACCGGCCGGAAGGGCCGACAACAAGAACACAACATAATGAAACACAGGAAAAAGAAACAGCAAAACCAGAAATACAAGAAATACAACAAAACAACGGTTATGAGAACAAACATAACACCGGCCTGAAGGGCGCACAATGGGTACAACACATTGCAAAACAAACCACATGTCTAAGCACACAGCAAGCACACAGACTACTCAAGTTTCTCATACTTATCCGGCCACTCCGCCGCCGGGAATCGAACACAATATGCCTCCCAAAGTAACATGACGTCCTCCGAAACAGGTTCAGTTTGAACCGTACGAGGATCAGGCATCAACTCCGGCACACCCACAATAAAACACCGAGCCCGCCGAACCCAGACGGAAGAAGGGCACCACGGAACAGGACGCACGCGTTCAACAATTTCAAACCGCAAAGGATTCTTATCATCACACGCCACTCCGGAGGCCAAGATGAGAGGGAAAGGCACCTTTCCACGAGGCCGGGCAATGGGCAGCGCACTGGGAGCCTCCTCGGCTGCCTCACAGGGCCCCGCGCCAACCACCGGACGTTGAACCTGCAGGGACACCTCACGCTTGGCATCCTTCTTCAGCACCAGCTTGACGCCTCGGCTCGCACCAGAACCCTCACCACCCACGTCTGTAGGATCAACCACCTTCCACTGCGGAGAACCTTCTGCAGGAGAAATAACATGGGGTAAATCAGACGCACAACCATCGTCCACAGCAGACACATGGACGTCAGCAACCACCAGTGACGTAGAGCGCGAAGCACCCGGAACCGCCACATTATCGCCCAAAGCACCACCTGCGTCGAAGTCCCCCACATCAGCCCAAGCAGTAGAGGAACGCCTGGAACGCTTGGGCACTGGCCGCACATCCTCACAGCCGGAGGCGGACCCAGAACCACGGGCCTCACAAACCGGGCGAACCGACGCCCGTCGCAATACGGCAGCAGCCTCAACCACAGGGGGAACCGGGCCGCTCACAACAGGACGCTCCGCAGCCCTCCCAACACCCAGCACAGCCGGAACACCAGGCGAGGGTGCAGGACCAGGCGCATCAGCTGGAGACGAGGCAGATGAAGACGACTCGCAGAGTCCATCCGGAAGATCCTCGGGAACAACTGGCACAGCGAATTGACCAGCGACAGGAGCCACTGGAACCCCCGGAGGAGGGACAGCAACCACCGGGGCCATGTCGGGTGACGCAAGGGGGGCCGCGTCAGCAGCGAACGGGACCTGCCCCTCTTCATCTCCGGAATCCACGCCCTGAGGGAGCGGCGGGAAATCCTCTTCCCGGAACAAGTTGACAGGTGCAGCAGGGGCCGCAGAGCACCCGGCAGCCTGATGCCCTAACTGGCCACATCGGAAACAGGTACGGGGCTGCCGGGCATAGTACACCCGAACGTAGTAACCCAGCAGCCTGACAGAAGACGGGATATCCGATCGCAGGCGCATACCTAAGGTACGGATGTTCGTCTGCTTCCCAGCATACTTCCCCGAGGAAAGCGTATTTACCCTCACACTGATGACTGCACCATACTTCCCGAAGAAGCGCCGAAGAAGATCTTCAGGGAACTCCAGGGGCGCACCGTGTACACTGACATACGTCAGGGCACCACTTCTGTCAGAGATCACAACAGAGCCGGCGCCATCCGGCAACTGCATCGAACGCCCTTCATACCGCCTAAGGAAGTCCCGATACCCCTCCTCCTGCATGAACTTGATAATCACCCGGTGGGCCGTAACAAGTTCAACTCCATATATTGCCTCCACTGGGACACGTAGCATGTCGCACATTACCAGCTCAATGGCTGGATAACCAGCCTTACACGAGAACTCGGGCCCCACCGAGTTCACTCGCAAAACAGGAGGAATCGCAAGGCCCCCCATGTTCAAAACAGCCACGTCAGCACTTAGCCAGGCTGGCAACCACACTGGGAGGGCAGTGACGCCCCACCACCTGGCGACCAAACGGCAAAACAACCCCAGCAGTCACGGAGGGACACGTCCGCACTCCACGGCTGCTCAGGGTCAACTCCCTTGTCCTACGAATCGTTCGTTAAAGGACAAACTCTGCTGGTCTTTAATTTATTACCAGAAGAAATAAAGGGTACAGTTTCCTTGGAAGCGACAGGGAATTTGAGAATTACATTGGAATTTAATACAGCCATAGTGGGAAATAAGGTTATACTGCTGTTTGGCCCTACTACTGGGGTTATGAAAATTAATGCTGACCGACGTATTATTTGCGAAACGAGAGCCTAAGAAACATGAATTGTTTAGAAATAAACAATGGGTTGAAAAATATATATTTAGGGGAAGAAGCCATATATATCGAATGATGTACGGAGAATCTTTAGGAAATTAAATAAAGAGCCAGTGGTATTTATTTTAAATACTTTAGATGAGATATCCCCTGCAACGATGATGGGTCATTGGATGACTGTGTATGTACACAATAAACCTTCAGGAGCCATTATCGCCCTGTTGGACAGTTTTGGGATGAAGATGGAATCCCATTCACGTTATTTACAAGACTTCCTCTCTTATTTTGAAGATTATAGAGTTTACATGTTTACACATGTTATGATCTCGGCCTGCTGGAGAAACGAGTCTCCCCCCCCTTGAGAGTTATTCAGCAAGCCTGACCTAACTGGAAGGTCCAGGAATTATAGAGGCGATGACACAGAGGTAAGATGGTGTGTTGAACTTATATAAAAGTTTGGGATTATGGGCAATGAACTAGAAACCAGATAAATGACTTGTTGGAAGATGTGGACGAGTTACTGGAGGCGTGAGGCTCGCTTGTGGAGGGCGATGACCTCACTTGAGGCCAGACATCGCAGGGGAGAGGCTGCGCTTCGTCGAGCTCCCGCCAGAAGGGACCCCTAGCGATATTATCTCCAAGAGAAGAGAAGGTGCAGACGTTCCAGCTGTTGAGTCGAGCTGAGGACGTGTGGTCTCAAGTCCTGGACGGCGAGGAGAGAGTATTAAGCCGCCCAGTGACAGTTTTGTGGGCTGTGACAAGCGCCCTGGTCAGACGTTGTCAGAGGGAGAAGCGCCCTCGACCAGATAATCTGTGGTAAGCCCGATTTAAACCAGTTCATAGTGATTAGTTGTAATTGGTCGTGTGCCCAGCGACAGTAGCAATGTTTATTTACAAGTTAGACATGTTTTGGTATGGCAGAGAGCCTAAAATAAGAGAGTGAAGTGGGAGGAGCGTGGAGCGACGTCCGCCTTCTCTGAGCGCTGGCGGGCAACTGAAGGAGCCCGGCTCCTGAGGGAGGAGGCCCCTCCCAGCGTGAGTGAGGCTCGCCCAGCGAGGTGGCGCATGGACTCGCCCACGGGGGAGTCCACTCTCATTAAATGTAGAGGACAGATAGAGATTGGAGACAAAGATGTTGTATGATTAATTTTGTTTATGTGTTAAAAAGGGAAACAATTTATTGGAATGCAAATGGGTTGCAGGTTTGTCTTTGGGGAAGAAGTTGCTGAGGACTTGGAAGCCAGCACAGAGGGAGTGGTTGATGAGACTCCAAGGCAGGGGAGGAGAGGACCCCGAGCTATGAAGAAGCAGTGAGGAGGAGTGTCACGTGCTTCTGCAGAGGTGGTGAAGTGCCACAGTTATTCGAGGAAACTTATGGTGCAGCAGCCAGGAGAGCTGTGGATGACCCTAGTAGGAGTAGGGAAGCACCATAGTTGTTCAAGGAATCTTCATGGTAGCAGCCTAGAGGAGCTGCAGAGGATCCTGGTGTTTAAGCCCTGAGGAACCTGAAGTTGTCAGGGTAGTGAAATAGTTCTAACTGATCACTTGTATGGAGGTGAGAGTGTTTGTCATTAGCGTGAACGACGCAGTGAGAGGTGAGTGATCGTTTGCTATTTATGTGCCAAGAGGTGTATATTGAAGTTTAGAGTTACAGACGTAGGCAGGAGTACCTACAGATATATATGTATTCTAAGACTGATAGAATGGTCGATTGATTCGTTGTGTGGCACGGATCATTTATACTGATATATACATATGTATGTTATTGTATTCAAATGCTGATTTGCCTTATATGTGTTTATAGGTATATATATATGTATACATTCTCTTGATGGTAGTGTAACATTATATTGTAAGACTTAATTAATCTACTTGAGGAGGTTGACGATATTAGGTGGTAATACCAAGAGATAGGATACCACTTAGCAAGCTGAGGATAGAGTTCTGACGGTGTTGGAGTGCAACCTGATTATAATAGTACAGAGTATAGGATTCATCATTATTATTATATGTATGCGTGTATTGTTATGTACTTCGTCCAGTAAATGTATTCAAATTTGCTGGTGTTTGCACTTGTCCCAGTGAGGCTTCCCAGGAAATAGTAAAGAAGGAGAGAGAGCAAGAAACAGGAACCACTGCTGTGGACAGGGTAAGACAGAAGTCTAGGAAGACAAAGGGGATTGAGGAGGTCATATTCCATAAGGAGAGAGTGGGGAGTCACAGCGGCTCGAGTGGGTGTGTGCACGTGACAACAAGGCTGCGTGTTGGAGCCGCATCCCCTAAACGTGTGACGTTGAGCCCCTCTCCAAGAGCCAGAAGTGCCTAGTGTGATCTCCTAGTGAAATATGAGCATTTGTCGAGTTGTGGGTTGGGTGGTCCGTCAGCGGTAACACCACCAAGATCCACCACTGCAACAACAACGCATACAGAGTATGGACTCCTATTATTGTGGAGCCTATGCCATGTTTTTCGTCTATCAATTATGTCGCCTGAACTTGAGAGCTGCGCTGCATAAATTTGAAACTTTATTTGAGTATGGGGAATATGATATGAACAATAGGAAGATAATTCAATTTGCACATTCTAATTTTGCAATGCCTAATTGCAAAAAGACATTTTGCATTGATGGACAGGATAAATGTCTATCGCTGTGTGATGACTCCTCATACTACTGAGCTGTAAGTATATTTCTAGATGTTTGCTATATATTGTCTTTCATATTATTGCTGATTTATTATTATTATTAATATTATTATGTGTTGCTCATATGGTATTTATTCTTCCAGATTTGATGTGGCAGAGGAACTTGTCTCTCTCACAAAAAATTACCAGGATCTAGGATTGCTATGCCCGATATCTGAAATATCACGCTTGTTCCCCATTACAATGTTACTGTTAAGACCAGAATGTAAACATTTATTACCAATAAAATAATAAAAAACTATACAATGTATATTCTTAAATCTCTGATTAGGTTAGGTGGGGATGGTTAGTCTAGTCATTTTTGAATAATAACATCAAATACACATGCCAGTAGGACGCTAAAGACCGCATTAGTTATCTGGTGACGTCACACATAGCTGATCAGTCAGGTGCTGTGATACCTTGACACTTATATGCTAATGGCCAGCAATACCCTATCCCATACTGGGCAGCTTTTCATGATCTCACTAAACAACAACAACTGGTCTGTAGAATGTATTTGTTTGTTATATATAATAAGTTAGGTTAGGTTAGGATGGTTTAATAGGGTTTTATGAAATGTATAACAGAAAATATGAGCAATGAGCGAAAATACGAGCTATTGTAGCTGAATATCGACTCTGGTGAAGCACAGAGTATAGGTGAGGTATTAAGCCTGATTAAGAGTTCGCACTTATGTGTGAACCTCCTGGGATCCGCACTTAGCACGTTGGCGCCTCGCACCGCATTAGGGATGATGACGTCAGAAAAGAAGGTAACTGCAGAAGGCCTTATTTCAAAAACATGAGAGGCCTGCTTTTACTTAATGTAGTATTCCTATATATGTACTGTCGGGGTTCACGGTGGGGGTAAGCAACGGTAAACTATGATATACTCTCGAGGTGGTTGCTCTGACGATAACCGTACTCACCGTAGTCCTACGGGTCTTCACTCGATCTCCTCAGCGCCACTGCACGCCTGGGAGAGTACCCCAGTCGATCTCCCAACCGGCCTCAGGTCGAAAGGTGAGTGGAGACACAGGTTGTTCACTCAACCTATGTGCCCGCCCCGGCAAAGGACTCTTACTCTACTTACTAAGGTCGCCAACTGGTGTTTTCAGGTGTCCAGTAACACCACAGTGGTGTTGTGTAATTGTGGTAATAGTGGCAAAAGCAAGCTCAAATAGCGTGGTATCAGGCCAGTAATTAATTCTGTCACTCTGTCTTATTTCCTTTTCGCAATCACAAGATATATGGAGGGGATGATATTAAACACCAAAGAGTTTTGGTATTTTACTTAAAAACAACGAGATATATATATATGCATCAATAAACATATCAGGATCAAGTATAACAGCTGCTCACTCCTCAGGAAATAATCTGGAGCGCACCGATATGGCAACACCCGGCAACGCCACGCGTCACCTGTCAAATATCAGCCGATCGGGGCCCTAGCAACCGTGAGAAAGACTAGTACTTGTTTTCTAATTCTGTCACGATCCCCGTTTCTTTAACTTTTCGCAAACCACTATATCCACCATTCACATAACATATTTATGATTCCACTGGGTTGCGATACACAACTTCACTGGTCTCACGATCAATATATTATTCTCACTGCGCTCTAAGTGATTTTTACAGTACCAAGAAGCAACACTGTTAATAATATTTACTGTGAATGCACTTGATCACTGTACTGTTCTTCAAATCTATACTTTTTCTTAAAACGATATCACTGGCAATCACTTCACATATATGAGATTATTCAGTACACAGGCATATACATTGATAAATCATTAATCAATACACAGGCATATATATATATATATATATATAAATTCTGGGCTCATAGCCTAACATCAATGACTGGTTTACTACTAATATATATAATAATAATCACAGGAAATGAATTATAGTCACAGCAAATTCCTTAGTAAATCCTGGTGCTTGCACACACCACACATAGATATATGTAAACGGATACTGTGAGTACTCTGGGTAGCCTCACCACACACAGTGCTCTCTGTGACACATATATCAGGTGAGACTTGCTCACGACATATAAAATATTGACAAATATTTATATAGCTAACTAAAGGGGAAATGGGAGGGTAACTGTAAACACCTACTTCG
This sequence comes from Procambarus virginalis, assembly GCA_020271785.1. Taxonomy (NCBI): domain Eukaryota; kingdom Metazoa; phylum Arthropoda; class Malacostraca; order Decapoda; family Cambaridae; genus Procambarus; species Procambarus virginalis. Next base: position 4,997,691 of record WNGS01063839.1, on the reverse strand, counting down.
CCTATCCTATGATGAGAGTTGAGTTGTAGCTCCTGGTCCAGGCTCTCGCCTCGTTCACCCTCCAGAAGCACAATCCAACGTCCCAGGATGATCGCGTCTCGCCGTTTCTGTACACTGCAGGTCCGTGCTCCTCCTTCACGTCTTTGCAGGGTTGGAGTCGGTCTCCCGGCCGTCAACTTTCATCCCAACTATGGCAGCCAGCCTACGTCTCGGCGGTCGTCGTACGTTTCCCAATTAGTCCCTTGTCACTGTGCTCCCTGTGGAACTGGATCCCTACCACTGCGATGTCACTCTGAAGTTATTAGTCGTCCCAGACGATACTGCTTAAGCTCCACATGCACAGCACTCGACTCCAGAGCACTTGAAGCTCACTACACTGTCAATTCCCTCGTCATCTAGGTTTGTCACTAGGTATTTAGGAAGACTTCTCGTCGTGCTTGCATACAACTGGTGACTCGCAGGGTTCCACAGGTCTGTCGTCTTACTGTCAAACTTGACAGGATCGTCGATCACACGTCCACCCTACTTGACAAGTCGGTCAACTATTATCCCTCACGGTGGATTGGCCCGGCCACAAAGCTGCCTCCTATACTGGTGAACTGCCAAGGACGTCACACACGTCAATGCCCGGCCCACTTCTTGCAACGCACCTGTCCCTGAGCACTTGTTGCTCAATATTCCGTCAATTCCTTATTTGGTCCACGACTGGGTTGAAGGAAGACCTCACAGAGTGCGTGCTGACAACAGGAGACGCTTATATCCACCGGAGCTCGGGTAATCCGTCACTCTGACAGGATGCCCGATCGCACGTCCTACCTCGAAGACGTGTCGTGCGATACTGATGGCGCCAACCGGTCGCTGCGGCTGGACTCCCCTGCCCATGTGACGTCACATTTGCCAAGGGAGGTTTTCATTGGCTCCCAGTGCCACGTCGCTGACGGTGACCAATCCTGTGACACTGACGTCACACAGTTTTGGCGGGAGAACAGAGTCGCCAGCGCCATATTGGCTTCCTAAAGGGCCTATCCCACAGGCCAAAATATTCTTCTTTCACAAATTTCTTGGCGATGCGAGAACACTATTCTCTCCCATATATGTTAAACTGAGGCCCGCAACGTAGAGAACGCTCGGGAATAGTGGACATGACTCTTACAGCAGGCGTGGGAGAATTAGAAGGGGGGGAACACCGTCACAGTACACTGAATGAGTATTTTGATTTGTTATATGCTACAGGAAGGTGTGGGGGAGGCATGTTTTTGAGCGAATGTGAGATGTGCATATATATTTATGTACGTGCATATATATTATGTACGTGCATATATTTATAGTACGTGCATATAGATTATGCTATGAAGCAAATTGGATTAGTACTGAAATCGCATTGAAGTCATCACGCCTGGCAGGGGGACTGTTTTCATTATAAATGACTGATAGGGAGATACATGATAGTTCATGCTCTGTGTTGCTTCCCTTTTGCTACATGCAATGGCCGATGGGTGGAAGTAAAATAGACTAGGGATGATGGTATTTTACATAAGTTTCAGGGTCACTGTTGTATCGCAAAACACACCATAGACCGGCTTTTTAATCCCCTTGGTCGTGCCTGTGCAGGAAGGCTGAGCGGCTAGCTAGTGACGTCATTGTCCATTAGCGATGCCTGTGTATGGGTCACTGGGGTAACGAAAAACATGTATGACTACGAGGGTCCTTTTAATCCCCTTGAGCGAAATTTTATGGACTATAAGGCAATCACCCGCTGGGGTAACGAAAAACTGCTATGACTACAAGTGTCCCCTCGAAACTGTAACGAAAACAGGTATGACTACGAGTGTCCCCTCGAAACTG
>WNGS01063839.1:4965062-4985278 GCA_020271785.1 Procambarus virginalis | reverse complement strand
TATGTTACACTGTGAAAGTAAGTAATTATCAAAAGAAAGCACAAAGTCGTGGAGAGCCGGTAGGATTGCACCGTCAAAAGTGCAGGGATATTCAAAGGTGCTAAATGTCACTAAGGATGCCAATAGGAGACAAAAGCGCATACGGCGAACAACAAGAATGCCACGACTGTAAGAGGGACAATACAATTCCGGACAATAAGGAGCAGGGTGGCGCTTCATTAAGTGCCCGTGAGAGTTAAGCCAGGTATCGGCAATACTTAACCTCACTAGAGCCGGTTACCACCACGGTTGCGCGGTGGTGGAGGAGGAAGGTCATGGGGACACACTACCCTTAAGAGCACGTAGCTTGTTACCCGTAAGAGAAGACCAATGACCCTGGCAACGGTCAAGGATTCAGGAATGACTAACTGGGTAGAAGTCAGAATAAGGAATACCTTTACCTGTAGACAGGACAGGCACAGATAGTTTTGTTAGGACAGCATCCACACGCTCATTAAAGAAACACCAAATGGCTGGGGAACACAGCAAAACTTGACCGCCTTAAATCTGCTGCAGAGAAAGAAAGAAACGGCCAAAATTGAATACCGACGATCACAGGGATAGACAGGATAAAGGACTCTAGAGCCATGAAGTGCACTGCGGCAGAGTCAACTATAACAAAGGAAGAATTACGGCAAGAAACAGTTGACAAAGAGCTAACAAAATTACAGAAAGTTCAGCCATGAAGGACTTGCCTCCCTCCACAGAGACGACACACAGGTGCAGTGAAGAAACACAACGGAGTAGCCTACACTGCCGGCAGACTTTGGCCCATCTGTGCAGACGGAGATGGAGCGAGAGTGTGAGGAAAAAGCATTTCACCATAGGAGGGGTAAAAGCCTTAGTCTTGCAGGTCAATGTTCTACAAAACGTAGGAAGAGGGACCCTCCATGGGTGCAAGGACGGAATGACACGAGGAGAAACATTGGGAACACGAACCGAGGAGAACCTTGCAAGCCGAGACATCCGTACAGAAAGGAAAGGCGGTGAAAAGAACAGGGCCTACAGGAGGGATTAGGTAAGCTTTCTCCATCCCCCAGCACCCCACTGTAGGTAAGGTTTCCGGACCCCAGCACCCCCTTAAGTAAGGTTTCCGACCCCCCTGAAATAGGCTTTCCGACCCCAGCACCCCCTGAAGTAAGGTTTCCGACCCCAGCACCCCCTGAATAGGCTTTCTGACCCCAGTACCCACATGTAGTAAGATTTTCGACACGAGCACCCTCTGTAGTAAGGTTTCCGACCCAGGGCCCAGCACCTTCTGAAGTAAGATTTCCGACCCCAGCACCCCCTGAAATAAGCTTTCCGACCCCAGCACCCATATGTAGTAAGGTTTACGACCCCCAGCACCCCATGAAGTAAGGTTTCCGACCCCAGCACCCCTGAAGTAAGGTTTCCTACCCCAGCACCCCCTGAAGTAAGGTTTCCGACCCCAGCACCCCCTGAAGTAAGGTTTCCTACCCCAGCATCCCCTGAAATAAGCTTTCCGACCCCAGCACCCCTGAAGTAAGCTTTCCGACCCCCAGCACCACCTGAAGTAAGCTTTCCGACCCCAGCACCCACATGTAAGGGGGTGCTGGGAGTCAGGAGGTGCTGGGGTTTCCGACCCCAGCACCCCCTGAAGTAAGGTTTCCTACCCCAGCACCCCTGAAGTAAGGTTTCCGACCCCAGCACCCCTGAAATAAGCTTTACCGACCCCAGCACTCCCTGAAGTAAGGTTTCCGACCCCAGCACCCCCTGAACATAAGCTTTCCGACCCCAGCACTCCTGAAGTAAGGTTTCGACCCCAGCACCCCCTGAAGTAAGGTTTCCGACTCCAGCACCCCCGAAATAAGCTTTCCGACCCCCAGCACCCCCTGAAGTAAGGTTTCCGACCCCAACACCCCCTGAAATAAGGTTTCCGACCCAGCACCCCCTGAAATAAGGTTTTCCGATCCCAGCACCCCCTGAAATAAGGTTTCCGACCCGAACACCCCCTGAAGTAAGGTTTCCGACACCCAGCACCCCTGAAATAAGGTTTCAGACCCAGCACCCCCTGAAGTAAGGTTTCAGATGCCAGCACCTCCTTAAGTAAGGTTTCAGACCCCAGCACTCCCTGTAGTAAGGTTTCCGAACCAGCACCCCCTGTAGTAAGGTTTCTGACCCCAGCACCCCCGAAATAAGCTTTCTGACCCCAGAACCCCTGAAGTAAGGTTTCCTACCCCAGCACCCCCTGAAGTAAGGTTTTCCGACCCCAGCACCCCCTGAAGTAAGGTTTTGACCTCGGCATCCCCTGAAGTAAGGTTTCCTACCCAGCACCCCCTGAAATAAGCTTTCCGACCCCAGCACCCACATGTAGTAAGGTTTCCGACCCTAGCACCACATGTAGTAAAGTTTCCGACCCCAGACACCCCTGAAGTAAGGTTCCGACCCCAGCACCACCTGAAGTAAGGTTTCAGACCCCAGCACCCCCTGAAGTAAGGTTTCACGGACCCCAGCACCCCCTGAAGTAAGGTTTCCGACCCCAGCACCCTGAAGTAAGGTTTCCTACCCCAGTACCACCTGAAATAAGCTTTCAGACCCAGCACCCACATGTAGTAGGTTTCCGACCCCAGCACCCACATGAGTAGTGGAAATGAGGACTATGCGTGTCCGTTTTGCTTTTTTCGAGGGACACGAGTAGGCCTCATGTTTTTTCGTTACCCGGTGAGATTTCACTCCCGTCTGTGTCCGTTTTACTTTTTCAAGGGACACGTGTAGGCCTACTTATTTTTCGTTACAGTTTCGAGGGAACACTCGTAATCATACCTGTTTTTCATTACAGTTTCAAGGGGACACTCGTAGTCATACCTGTTTTTCGTTACAGTTTCAAGGGGACACTCGTAGTCATACCTGTTTTTCATTACAGTTTCAAGGGGACACTCGTAGTCATACCTGTTTTTCGTTACAGTTTCAAGGGGACACGTAGGCCTACTTGTTTTTCGTTACAGTTTCGAGGGGACACTCGTAGTCATACCTGTTTTTCATTACAGTTTCGAGGGAACACTTGTAGTCATAGCAGTTTTTTGTTACCCCAGCAGGTGATTGCCTTATAGTCCATAAAATTTCGCTCAAGGGGATTAAAAGGACCCTCGTAGTCATACATGTTTTTCGTTACCCCAGTGACCCATGCACAGGCATCGCTAATGGACAATGACGTCACTAGCTAGCCGCTCAGCATTCCTGCACAGGCACGACCAAGGGGATTAAAAAGCCGGTCTATGAGTCGTGTGTTTTGCGATACAACAGTGACCCTGAAACTTAATGTAAAATACCATCATCCCTAGTCTATTTTACTTCCAACCATCAGCCATTGCATGTAGCAAAAGGGGAAGCAACACAGAGCATGAACTATCATGTATCTCCCCTATCAGTCATTTATATGAAAACAGTCCCCTGCCAGGCGTGGTGACTTCAATGCGATTTCAGTACTAATCCAATATTGCTTCATAACGCATAAATATGCACGTACATAAATATATATGCACATCTCACATTCGCTAAAAAAAAACATGCCTCCCCACACCTTGCTGTACCATATAACAAATCAAAATACTTTCACTGTACATATATAGGAATACTACATTGAGTAAAAGCAAGCTTCACATGTTTTTGAAATAAGGCCGCCTGCAGTTACCTTCTTTTCTGACGTCGTCATCCCCAATGCGCCGTAAGCCCCCAATGAGCTTCCAGCCAACGTGCTAATGCGGGTCCTATAGGAGGTTCACACATAAGTGTGAACTCTTAATCACTCCCAATACCTTAACTGTACTCTGTAACATCATAGGCGATATTCAGCTGCATTGGCTTGTATTTTCGCTCATTGCTCCTATTTTTCTGTTATTCATTTCATAAACCCTATCAAACCATCCTAACCTAACTTATTATATAACAAACAAATGCATTCTACAGACCAGTTGTTGTTGATGTTGTTTATTGACATCACGAAAAGCAACCTCAGGTATAGGGATAAGGTATTGCTGCCCATTAGCATATAAGTGTCAAGGTATCACAGCACCTGACTGTTCAAACTATGTGTGACGTCACCAGATGACCAATGTGGCCTTTAGCGTCCTACTGGCATGTGAATTTGATGTTATTATTCAAAAATGGCTAGACTAGCCATCCCCACCTAACCTAATCAGAGGTTTAAGAATATTCATTTTAATCATCCACAACTTAAATTATTATTCGGTAATAAGTGGAAAAGTATAACAGCAACCCAAATGTCATACCGCTATTTTTGCAGAATCGTACATCTGGCAGTATTGTAAGTGAGCTGAACATAAGAATAAAGGTAACTGCAGAAGTCCTATTGGCCCATACGAGGCAGCTCCTATATATCTCCACCCAATCTCATTCATATTCATGTCCACCCTATGCTTAAAACAACCAATACAGACCAGTTGTTTTTTAGCGACCTCGGGTATAGGGATAAGGTATTGCTGGCCATTGGCGTGTGTCAAGGTATCACAGCACCTGACTGGTCAACTATGTGTGACGTCACCAGATGACCAATGCGGCCTTTAGCGTCCTACTGGCATGTGAATTTCATGTTATTATTCAAAAATGACTAGACTAACCATCCCAACCTAACCTAATCAGAGGTTTAAGAATATACATTTTAGTCATCCACAACTGTAATCATTAAGCACTGATAAGTTCAAAATAAATGCCCAAATGTCATACTGTAATTTAAGAAGAATTGTATGTCTAGCCGCTCAGTAGGTAAGTTATCCTAATTTTCTGAAGTTGGAAGAAAACGTGCTCAGATTGGGGACTTGTTTATTTTATAATGGTAAATAATAAATATATAATAAATTAATAAATAATAAATTAATTATTATTATATAATAAATAATAACAAATAGTATAATGATAAGCCATTATTTTTAATGAATCAAATAGCTAATTAGGGTGAATGATAAATAATTATTGCCTAATGCATAACAATAAAGTATTAAAGAATAATTATAATGAATAATCCTTATAATGATAAAGTATTAAATCAATTACAATTAATAACTACATCTATAGGTAGTAAATGAAAGTTGCATTAATTTAATTACACTAATTACAATTCATGGTAATATTTCTTAGCTATCTGCAGGCTTATCACTTTGGGGGTTCCGGCGGAGCACCCCCCCATCCAGCGAGGGCCAGCGGCGCGGAACCCCAACCCCGAAGGGCGAACGCGGCGGCTGGCCGCTGTAACTAGGAATGTGACTACTCGCGCAGTGGCTGTAACCTTGCCTGTGACAGGTTTCCCCGACTGAAAAAGTTACCAAACCGGGTCTACTAGACAGATGCTACAAGTGAAACTGCTTCCTTGCTGAAGCCAACGTGAGGTGCCATATGGGCATAGAGAGGCAAGAGCCCACCAACTAGACCTTGCAAGGCAAGTGTGCCTGGCCAACCTTTAACTAGGGATATGACCACTCGTTCCTGTGACAGCAACCGTACCCGCATCCCAGGAGAGGGCAATAAAAACAGCCAGGTTCCTCCCGACTGAAAAAGGGACCAAACCCGATCTACTAGGCAGTTAAACAGTTAAACTGTTTACAGTTAAAGTTAAACTAGCCGTTCTACTAGGCAGTTAACATACTACAAGTTAAACAGCGTCCTTGGTGAGGCCAACGGGCATCATCGCGACGATCCAGAGCGTAGAGGGCAAGGTGTACCCCCCCATGCAATGTCCTTGTGAGGTGATCGTACAGCAGGGGAAAGTACACCCAAGTAGGGGCGCTGTGCACGATGTCGTAAAACTGTTCATTGCTGGAGCCCGCCCTCACAGGGACCAAGCCTGAAAGGCCGACCCCAGAGCGGGTGTGGGAAGTGGGAAGCCGCCTTCACCGAGGCCGACTCCCCAGGATCGACCCTGTGTCCGTCGTCGCTGCGGCCCGCCCCCTGGCGGTGAGGGCGGTGTCGACCTCATGGGTGCAGTAGTCTGCCCTCGGGCTCCATTCCTTTTCCTTGCTCATCAATAGTGTACCTTGTGCGCCTTCCGTAGTCGGTTCTGGAAGTATTAAGGCAGTAAGGGTGGGCAGAAACGGGCATGCAGTATGAACGTGACGCAGAAGTTAATCCAGGGGGAGGGTTCTAGCAAGTAATAATTCATTTCAAAATAATCCAATAGAGTAATATAAAACAATAGAACAGCCCAAAATAATATTTATATGACTAATATTTATATAATATCAAATCAATATATAAATAAAATCATAAATCAAATATAAGAAACAGGTCTTAAGGCGTGCCTGCAACATGCTTGCGTCCAGAGTGACACGAACACAAATTATAAGGTTGGTAACCGAGTCCGTTACAGTGATCTCCATTGTATGTTGGCCTCCGAAAGCATGTTAGAGCTGGATAGTTAGCCTAAGAAACTGCCTTAAGAGGCGTAAATGAGTTCAGTCTTGGAGTGTCAATGAGCATTCTGCGAGCAGCAGTACCCAAAGAACTTCAAGATCTGGAGATCTGAGGCAAAGTGAAATGGACACCAGGAAGGCTAGGGATCCGTAAATGTGAAATAATTAATGTAATTAATATAGTAAAATAACAGAAATAAGGACGAAAATAGTAAACCAACTCCCAGACTCATAATAAATTAATACGGGCGAGATGGGAATAATAAAATGAATGAGTACTATAAATTAGTATAGCAAATAATGAATATATACATACATATATATATTTATAAGCAATAAATAGTACCTTACAAATATAACGAAGTTTTCACTAAGAAAATGTAAAAAGAGAGACATAAGCACTAGAAGGATAGGGAAAAGCGCAAAATACTCCTTCCAAAGTACTAGGTCGCAGGACCGTTAGCCCGCTAACAGGGCGGGCCCGCCCAGCTAAGGGCTCCACAGGGGTCCCGGCTAAGGGCGTAACGGACTGGCCCAGCTAATGGGCCTAGTACGGGGCCGACCGAGGGCATGGCGAAAAAATGCCAGAGAAAACGATAACAAGTAAAGCAGAGGGAGGGTAGAAAGCAGGCGACTAAAACCCGGACCTAATAATAAAGAACTTAAATGAGTAATAGTAGTACAGTAGGAACAACATTCATGGCGTTAGGCGAGGCCAGAAGCCAAAAGGGGAATTGGCACGAGATCATTAACACTAAAAGTGACTATAACTAACATCAATAGCAAATAGTAACGAGTGGAAGATAACCCAGCTAACTCCACCGATGCAACCGAAGACCATACGCCAAGTAGGCTTAAAACAATAATATAGTAGCAGAAAGAACCCAGAATAACTCAAAATACAAATAAAAGCAGGTTAACCGTAATAATATGAGCAGTATTAATAATACCATTTTTTTTCCTTCCCCACCGAGGGCTGTCATTGATAAATCCAATACGTGAACATTAAATTTGTTAAATAATAAATTTAAAGCATCACCTAACAGGTGCAAACTGGAAATGACAAGAGTAAGGTCAAGCACAACATAGAAATCACTGTATAAATAGATAAATAAGTAAATGTCCCACACTGGGGAGGAGGAAGTAAGCAGGGAAACCCTAACCTTAAACCAACATTAACGTAGCATGCACAACACGAACACTAGTGGTCAACAAGGGCAAAATAAGGGCTTAACAAACAACAGTTGCCAAATGTAAACTGTAAAATACTGCCTCTGAACATCAGCAGCTGGAACACCTGGCAACTAGTGCATCAACATCTGCCAAAGATAAATAAATAGTGGCAACTGGCCACCAGGGAAAACTTCAGTTATAAGTAAAAGTCCAACTGCAAGACAATTAGGGACCATATAGAACCTGGGAGCCAACAAGGGAGTGGAGAGTATCTTCGGCCGCTGCCGAAGATACAAAATTAGCGGCAACGGGCCAAGGGGAAAACTGCAGCAGTAAGGGAAGTGCGACTGCAAAATAGATCGTGCTCAAAATAATGCTGGAATATAACTCTTAGAAAAAACGGGATTAATGCATGAAGCTGAAATAAATTACAATCAAATACAATAAACTGAAAGGAGTGCTAATACGCACAACGTCGGCTGGAACGCTTCAGCTGGAACTTCGGGGGCTGGCACGTCGGCAGCTGGAACGCAGTAGGATGGGCATTATCAGTTGGGACCGCTTCAACTGGAACAACTTCAGCCGTAGCATGGGAGCTGGTCCAACAACCGCTGGAACGCCAGCAGCTGGACCATGTTCCACCTGAACAGCAGCAAGCTGGGACAGCAACAGCTGTACCCACAGCAGCTAGAACACCGACTGCCGGGAATGTCGGCAGCCATAACACCAACAGCTGCAGCAGCTGGACACCAAAATTGAGCAACAACGTAGGAAGAGAGTGGCGGCTCGGACACTTGGGCAGACGGCTGGACCAGCTGCAACAGACCCAACCGAGCATCGGCCGCTAGAACACAGTAACACGTCGCGGGAAGAACGTCGGCCGGACATCAACCCCTGAACGAAGGCAGCTAAGACGTCAGTGGCTGTGAAAACCTTCCGGGCTACACCGGGCAGACAAAACTTCTGGACATACCAGCGACCTGGAAGGCCGCATATTATATGACCAATATAAATATGATACCTGAATAACATCGCCGGCTTAACTCATCACAGGAAGAACGTCTGCTGGACATCGACCCTGAACGCAGTCAGCTAAGAGGGCAGCGGCTATGCCAACCTTCCTGGCTACATTGGGCAGACAAAACGTCTGGATAAACCAGCGGCCTGAGAAGCCGCAGTATCTTCCGGGCTACACCGGGCAGACAACACGTCTGGATAACCAGCGGCCTGGGAGGCCACAGTGACATCCGTGCTACACCGGGCAGACAACATGTCTGGATAAACCAGCAGCCGGGAGGCTGCAGATTCTTTCGGGCTACTCCGGGCAAACAAAACGACTGGAAACGTTTACTGGTACTGGTAAACGAAACTGGTACTGTCTAGCTGTCAGTACTTAATAACTTAATGACAAAGTCAAGAAAACAAGTATAAATGTAAAACGGTAAGTAAAATAACATGCACTTAGGCAATGCATAACTAGCAATAAATTGCTGATGGAACTAATCATAATACGAGTCCAAGATAAACATAAAGGGAGAGGCATGAGGCCCGAACACAGCGTCTAGTACATCCCAGCTGACTCTACTTAACTTAAAGGTGAAGCATAAGTTAAACAAGCATAATTGTAAACCATTAAAGTAAAAACATGCAGCAAGAGCGATGTAAAATGCGGGAAATTTGCTGAGGAAACTAAATGTAAATGCAGGGCCAGAATAAACTTAAAGCAAGAGGCAAGGGGCCCGATCCCTGCAACTATCACATCCTAGCTGACTTTACATAATAACTTAAAGACAATAAGCAAAATGTTAAACAAACATAAATGTAAAACCAGCAAAAGAAAACATGCAGCTTGACACTGCATAAAATTCAGTAAATTAAGGAAACTTATGGAAAATACAAGTCCATGAAAACTTAAAGCTAGAGCCGGAGGCCTGTGACACAGCAGCTAGCATAACCTATAGCTGGCTTTACCTAATAACTTAAAGGCAATAAGCAAAATGTTAAACAACATAAATGTAAAACCAGCAAAAGAAAACGTGCAGCTTGACACTGCATAAAATTCATTAATAAATTAAGGAAACTTATGGAAATACAAGTCCATGAAAACTTAAAGCTAGGGCCGGAGGCCTGTGACAGCAGCTAGCATATTTGTGGAACCAATTACCGCATAACGTGGTGGAGGTGGGGTCCCTCGATTGTTTCAAGTGCGGGTTGGACAAGTATATGAGTGGGATTGGGTGGTTATAGATAGGAGCTGCCTCGTATGGGCTAATAGGCCTTCTGCAGTTACCTTTGTTCTTATGTTCTTATAATCTAGCTGACTTTACCTAATAACTTAAAAGCAATAAGCAAAATGTTAAACACAGTTGTAAACCAGTAATAAATAAATACACATGCAGCAAGACGCTGCATAATTTGTGGGAATAATTAGCTGATGTAACTAAACGTAGATGCAGGGCCAGTAATCTTAAAGCAAGAGGCAAGGGGGGGGGGGGGCGTACACCGCGCCTATCACATCCTAGCTGAGTTACTTAATAACTTAATGGCAAACAATAGTTAAACAATCACAATTGCAAAACCAGTAAGAGTAAATAACATGCAGCTTGACCTGCATAAATTGCAGTAAAAAACTGAGGTAAATTAATGGTACGCAATACCAAGATAATCTTAAAGTCAAAGGCATGAGGTTTGTAACTCAGGAACTAGCACAACCTAGGTTACTTTACTTAATAAATAACTCAATACAAGAAGCAAGAGTTTTAATAAGTTAATAAAACATGCACGAGGGCAATGCATAAATAGTAATAATAAATTGCAGAGAGAAACAAAACGTAGTTGCAAGCCCAAGAAAGGTAACAGCAACAGCAAGAAGCTTGGACCCGCATCACGGGACCAAGATAAATAAATTACGGATAAATTGCGAGGCATAATACACATTGTAACTGAAAGACAATAATATAACATTTTTATATAGCCAGCGTTTAGAGTAGAGTAAAACAACAGCACTAAATAGGAGCTGGCTTGAGCATTAAATGTCCTGAAACAACAATAGCAGCACTACCCAATATATAAACATAGGCATGGGGTGAAAGCAAAGGTAAAATTACAGTAAATATTGTAGCGTGAGGAAGCACGGCATGACTAACAGTCAGACTGTAAAGAAGCACTTATATAAAGCACAAATAATAATTAACGGCACAACACAAGTCGCCCATGCAGCAGACCTCACGTCGACTGGGTGAGGGAGCTTAAGGTACAGGGCTGAGCAGATGGGGGGGTGGGGGGGTGGACAGGCCTCCTCCCGATTGTGCTTCAAATAACAGCCATTTACTGGAGAAAAAAAAAACAACACGGGAGACATCTGTCCACGAGGCTAACCATAGCCCGTGCTTCTTGCCCAGCTCCTGTGCCAGGTAAGTTACGGGCTCACCATAGCCCGTGCTACTTGGAACTTGTTCCGAGTAGCTGAATCTATAACAACAACAACAACAACTGGAGAAAAACGAGTGCCCCATAACAACACCGAGGGTCACCTCCCCCTCTAGGTCCACTGCACCTGCATTTGGTCGCCAAGGCTGAACCAACAGGCGTGCTTCAGGGACGCGCCAACACAGACACAAACACTGTACCTTAAATGTTGAGAAGGGCAGGACGCCCCTGACGGGTAGCTCTGAGTCGTTGTCGATAGGAACTGGTGTAGGGTCCATGCTGGGGGAACAGTTGAGCAGGCTAAACTTCTGTGTTTACGACTCGCTGAGCAGCAGTGAGCTGCGTTTTGTAAGTGAGCAGCTGCTTGCTTGACGGGAAGAGGGGCCACGCAGTCTGCACGCCGAGCTTTATAACCTCGGCCTGTTGCGCGCGCAGCTTGGGCGGTTAGTCAGCTTCCAGACATACGTTTTCTCTTCCCTCAGAAAACCCACCGTTTTTGGGAAAAACAGTGTTCTTATCCGTCCTCATCTAGGGCTGGAGAATAAAAATGTTATACATTTATATTATTTTATTCTCAAAAACATAGCTTGCATTCTAGTGATATGGCAAAATATGCATTTCACGTTAGAAAGAGCGATAAACTAGATGCCTATTGCAATAATCGCCCAAGTGTGGCTACTGCTGCTTCATTGCAGGGGAAGAGCAGCATTTAAGTTCCTCAGGCATTTTCATAAACGAGGGAATTTCTCACAGTAACAGCAATTATGCAGTGTTGTATATAAATTATGCGCTTTATACTACACGAAACTGTTTTCACGTACATCTGGCAACTCAGTACAGTGAAAAAAAAATGCGTCTGAAGATGTATTCTCAAGTTCAATCAAAAACAGCCTAACCCATCCTATCCTATCCCACTCCAACCAGCACTAACATTTCCTCTCCATTCCAAATCTAACCCAACCTAGATCCAACTAGCAGTAACATATCCCCATCCTTGTATGAATATTCTCTAACCTAGCCCTATCAGGGTCCAATCCTATAGAAAGCGAAGCCAGGCTAACCCATCCTACCTTTCCTAACCTATCCTACTCCAACTAGCACTATCATATCATCCCCATTCCAAAACCTAAACCAACCTAACCTATCCTACTCCAACTAGCTATATCATATCCCATTCCAAACAAGACCTAGCCCGACCCAGTCCAACTAGCACTAACCTAACCCATTCCAAACCTAACCTATCATGCACCAGCTAGCATAATTATGACGTGTTCATTCCACACCTAACCTAACCTATCTTAACCTAACCTATCCTATCCTAACCTAACCTAGTCTAGCTGACTGGTGCTATCACATCCTATCCTCCAATCCGAACCTAACCTATCCTACTCCAGCCAGCACTAGCATATCCCATCCTACAATCAAAAACTAAACCTAACCTAACCTAACTGACTAATATTACCGCATCCTATCCTCCAATCCAAACCTAACCTATCCTATCCTCCAACCCAAACCTAACCTATCCTACTCCAGCCAGCACTAGCATATCCCATCCTACAATCAAAAACTAAACCTAACCTATCATAACCTAACCTAACTGACTGGTATTGCCACATCCTATCCTCCAATCCAAACCTAACCTATCCCATCCTCCAATCGAAACTGGACCTAAACTAGTCGAGACCAGCTAGTTCAAGATATATCTAGTCCTACCCTCCAATCCGGGCGTAGTCTATAACTATACCTATCCTATCCAATCCCAATCCTAACCTATCACAGGCATGCTTGTCCTTCTTTTAATTATATCAAGGGTTGTATATTGCGCATTTTATCATTAAAAAAAAATTACAGCTGCTCAGGTAAAAAACACAAAGCATCCTATGATCCATCCTATGTTGCTCTCTTGTAAGCCTCTCCCACATTCATCAGACAATAAAATGCAATAGGTAAAGATGAATACAGTTATACATTTTAGTGTTTATTATTACACACATAAAAATATGCATATATTCGAATATACAGAGACTTATAAGGCAATATTTTAAAAATAAACCAGAGGTTGATAACATTGGCTAAAACAATCGCCTAGATACCTTATTTTCATAAGAACATAAGAACATAAGAACAAAGGCAGCTGCAGAAGGCCTATTGGCCCATACGAGGCAGCTCCTATTTATAACCACCCAATCCCACTCATATACATGTCCAACCCATGCTTGAAACAATCGAGGGACCCCACCTCCACAATGTTACGCGGCAATTGGTTCCACAAATCATCAACCCTGTTACTGAACCAGTATTTACCCAAGTTTAAATTTTCTTTTTTTCTTTTTTTCTTTTTTTCAAGTTTCTTTTCTATATTTTGTGGATAGTCATCAGCCATTATCCTTTTAAAATCTGGATCAGAAATTCACGAAGAAGAGAATGAGGATGTACCTGCACCTGCTTCTGCACGTCCTGTGAGACGTGGATTCCATCCCATATTCAATATGTGNTTCACAAGTGTGTGTTTCAAGCCTCATCTATGCGTACTTGGTCTTTCTTTCACTAAAGCTGCATATATGCTAAGGCAGCCCTTCACTAAGCTCTTTGTTTGGCATTGCCCCTGCTCTGACAGTGACTTTTCTCGTGGGTTTGAGAGAGCGCTCCAGAGTGGCTATACTACAGTACTGTGTAGGATGCCTCACCCAGGGGTAGTTCATAGGTCTTTTGACTCCCTTGTGACGTAATGTAATTGGAGGAATTTGAGGTTCATTGTTGAGTGCTCTGAGGTTTACATGCTTATATGGCACACAGCTCAGTTACCAATATTTCTCTTCGTGTCGTTCCATCCTTGCCTCCACGGAGAGTCCCCACTTCTTAAGTTTTGTAAAATCTTTATCCCATGTAACTAAAGCCTTTACCCCTCCTACAGTTCTGAAACGCATTTTCCTTGTTCACTTTTCTTCACACTCAGGCTCCATTTCCGTCTTCACAGATGGGTCAAGTCTGCCGACGGTGTAGGTTACTCTGTTGTATTTCCTGACTACACCTGTATGTGTTGCCTGCCCCCAGAGACTAGCATCTTCATGGCAGAACTTTATGCAATTATGTATGCACTTATTCAACTGCTTTTTCACTGTCAGTCTTCCTTTGTTGAAGTTGACTCAGTGTCCTCATGGCTCGGGAGTCCTTTATTTGTCTATCCTGGGGTAGTCGAAATTTAACATTGGCTCTTTCTTATCTCCAGCAGATTTAAGATAGTGAAGTATTGCTGGGTTACCAGTCATATTAGTGTTTTCTTAAATGAGCGTGCGGATGCTGCTGTCAAGGTGACTATCTGCACTTGTCCCATTCCCACAAAGGTGTTCCATATTTTGACTTCTTCCCAGTTATTCATGCCTCGATCTGTGCCCATTGGTATGGTCATTGGCCTTCTGTTACTAGTAACAAAGTGCATGCTCTTAAGCGTAGTGTGTGTCCCCATGGCCTTCCTCCTACCACCATAACCAGCGGTGGGAAACGGCTCTGGCGAGGTTATGAATTGGCCGTGCACATTTAACTCGCAGGCACTTAATGGAGTGCGGCCTTGCTCCTTATTGCTCAAACTGTACTGCTTGGACCCACTGCTGCACTGCTTGGGAGCTGCTTGTTTGCTTTGGTTCTCCCTAAGGATCTGGACAGGTGGCAGCCTTCACTGGAGGGTCAACACGGTTTGTGTTCATTTGGTGACCATTTTGCACTTATGAGCAGTTCAGCTGGTGTTATATTCAAATTCCTCGCCAGTTGGAACATAACCAATCACAAGCGAGTAGGCCTCTGACGTCATGCCAGATTCACAGTCTCCAGCCATACTTGCAGTAGCAGGTTCCCTCGATTCACTCAGAGTAGTAGGACCTCGGCTGGCCAGATATATATCTGTTGCCTTAGCCAATAAATCTACGAAGCATCATCTGTGTCTACATCCAACCCCCACAAGGCAAAGAAAGGATGTAGACACAGATGATGCTTCGTAGATTTATTGGCTAAGGCAACAAGATATATATCTGGCCAGCCGAGGTCCTACTACTCTGAGTGAATTGAGGGAACCTGCTACTGCAAGCATGGCTGGAGACTGTGAATCTGGCATGACGTCAGAGGCCTACTCACTTGTGATTGGTTATGTTCCAACTGGCGGGGAATTTGAATATAACATGCTCACTAACCAGATTCCTCTTCCAAGGCTTGTTTAGCCCAAGTTATACACAGTGACATTAAGTCTGGCCTGCCTGTGCTCTATCCTCAGGCCTGTGATATTCATAAATATGCAACTTTGTTTACTGTGTTTTCTGACATGTCATGGACTGATATTCAGGCTCAGGGGTCTTGGAGTGTAACAGGGTCCTGGTGGTTCATTACCTGGTCACTGTTTCTGTTCGCTGTTGCTCATGTTTGGGAGGGCTTATGTTGCTCTCAGTCGGGTTTCCTGTCCTGGCATATTTTTAAGTGTGTCATTTTTGCTCTCAACCTCCCTGGTAGTATATCCTATGTTTTCTTCAACTCTGTGGTTAGGTGTGTTGTTAGTTAACTTCAGGGAGCCACTATTCGGGCCCCTCAAAAAAAAAAAATTATTGAATGTAATGAAATGGATCTTTCTGGTGGGGCCTCGGTGGCGCCCTGATTCCCCTTCCCCCAGGTATATCACTTCGTGGTCTTCAGCTCCTTGACTAGGATCAAGATGTTATTTCAGCCTTAGTCATCTAGTCAAGATGACTAAGGATTTGCGATGGGAAGGGGGAAAGGAATGGTGCCCAAATACTTGGGTTGGACGGTTGAGCGACGGTCTTGCCTCATGCTGGTCGGCATTCGATCTCCGGCTGTCCAAGTAGCTGGACATCATTCCTTCTCCCCATTCCGTCCCAAATCCTTATCCTGATCCCTTCCAAGTGCTATATAGCTGTAATGGATTGGCGCTTTCCCTTGATAGTTCCCTCCCTCTGTACTAAGGTCAAGATGGCATGGAAGCTGGGAGCTGCCAGTGGTGTTGCCACCTTTGGTGGCCAGACATAAATAGGGGGGTTCAGTCTAGTTTGAGTGAATAGTTTGTAGATTCATTTGGCTGTTGTAGTTACAGTATTTGCTTTCTTTGAACCTTGCAATTGTCTGGTTTGTATTGCTTCATTG
The DNA here is from genome assembly GCA_020271785.1 of Procambarus virginalis. Lineage (NCBI taxonomy): Eukaryota > Metazoa > Arthropoda > Malacostraca > Decapoda > Cambaridae > Procambarus > Procambarus virginalis. Next base: position 4,969,112 of record WNGS01063839.1, on the reverse strand, counting down.
ACACACTAGATATCTGTTTGGTGAGGGTGATGGTAACTATTTTGTTCCCTATGCCTCTGTAGAGGGGGGGAACAGATTCTAGCTCTAGTCTGTGGTAAGCCATACAGGACTTAAGGCAGTTGTGACTTGGCAAGGGGGAGGGGAAGAGTTATTTCAGCAAGATGGCTTCGAGGAATCACCGCGGCCCCACCAAAAACAGGCAGTTTATTACATTAAACACTTTTTTTTTTAAAGAGTTATTTTAATTTTCAAGTTAGGTTTTTACTTCAGCTATCCTCGAACCTATTTGAAAATTTTCTTTATTGGATTTTCTTTTCTGGGGAAGCCCCATCAGCTACCTGAAGTGTCAGGGAGCCTCCGGGGCTTTGCCCAGAAAATGGCGTTTCATTACATTCAATGCTTTTTTTTCCACTAACATTAAAAAAAATTAAGTGAGATTTCCACTGTAGATTTCATTTTTAATATTCAAAGTATGATATTGGTAACTATTTTGTATACTCTACAATATTTCTGAAGGATAGCATCATTTTTATTCCTAAGAGAGACATTAACTAGTCTAGAACCATGACAAGACGAAAGTGACCGCTACTGGCTTGGGACACACCATAGTAAATACTGTAATATATTGTTAAGCTGGCCTGAATTTTTTCCTTTAACTAAAGTCTTGTATAAATTTCTTGGAAGCAGGGTACAGGGAGGTGTCTATGCATAACATAGCACCAATATTGCTTGTAACTTTAACACTTCTACCTTCATTTACATAATGATGAACCACTCTTAGAGGAGTGCAGAAATAGTTGTAATGCAGTAGAAATTCTTTTTAAACCTCTCATGTTTTTGGATGACTTGTGTTGTGAAAGTACGTGCCTTGAATGTATAAGCTATTGTTAAAACTCTTCTTCCTAACTATTATTCTATGCATTTGGTACACATATATTACATGCATAATATATGTATTATTTGTACAGTTTGTAAATTGGTTCACAGGGTTTTATTGTAGCACAAATATTTTCATAGTCACCAAGTTGTCTCTTATCAGCCAGTGTGTAATGAACAGTTAACCAGATAATGGAAGTTATCAATGTGGGTGTAAGCATTTTGTTTCAGGCAATAAGGTATAGTTACTTGTATAATAAGAGTCTTGTATAATAAGAGAACTAAGTGATTCACAGCAACACAAGTCAAAGTTCAAATTAGTATTACCAATTTCTAATTCTTCCTTGTTGCTTTTTTAGTACAGGTAGTTGTAAATATTACTTGGATAATAAGAGTGTTTTGAAGGAACATAATTCACTGTTTGTGAACACAGTAATTTTTTATTAACGTACGTTGCCATAATCATTACAGTGTTTTTCACGTATCAGCATTGAAAGATTTGTTTGTTACAAATTCATTAATGACTGCAAAATTGCAGAGTACAAAGTTATGCATTGCCCAATTTGACAATTCAGGAAAGCTTTGCTTGTTGCCATTTGAAACAAATGATCAGTATGAACCAGCATAAATGATGAAACATTAAAAAGAAAAAAATTGTCAAAGTTAAATAAAGTATGTACAGTAAATATATATTTCTATATCTCCAGCACTGGTTGTGGAATGATTTGGAATGTATTTAATCAATATTAATAACTTTTCTTTCCAGATTTGTATCATTTTGATAACTTCCATAACACAGCATAGTGTGAATGCTGTTTAGGGGGGCATTGTTAAGATGCTATAGCACATAATGTGACAATTATTTTTAGTGTTCAAATAATGTATACTGTTACAGTAAATGGGTTCAGAAGGCATGATTTTACCCTTTATAATTTTTAGTTTTGCAATGCTCGTTTAAAATTAATTTCTTACGTTTGCATGGAACACACTGAACTTACAATGCAGGACCAATACAGTTTAAAACGTTTCAAACTATTGCACTTATTCAACCTAGATGCAAAGTCAATGAAGTAAGAGTTTACCAGTGGCTTGTTTTGCATTCCACCTTGATGTTCATCATTATGAAAGTGACAATGATACATTGAGTAGTACTTACTTTAACCAGTTAGGAACACTTGTCTTTAAATTCATTATAATGTGAACATGCTTGTGTTGGGGATATCTTGGTGGAAGAGTTGTGCTCGTGGGCTCTGGCTCACCACCGGGGGTGGGGGGGATCAGGGGGTCAACTCTGAGAAAGCCGCATCTGAACAACCACACCCCAAATTTATTTTTTTCTCTGTATATCATCTGGCTCATTTGTTGCTAATAGTTTAATTGTTTATTTGGTTAAACTGAACAAGTCATCTTGCTGCAGATTGAAACTATTAATTGGTGGATAATTTATATAGTTGAAGTTTTAGGCATGACAGATCATATTTTTTTTGTATTGGCTCTCTTATTCTTTATTATTTTAAATAATTATATCCAGGCATCATGGGCAGTCTTCCAAAAGTTATTAAAGAGAAAGCAATTTTTTTATGCAATGACTAATAACAAATCCAATTTCTTTTAAGACAAATATTTTGCAAGACATACATGCTTGGTAACAATTCTTTAGTTATGGAGCAGATAAAGATTTATTTGATTATTGGTGAATGGACTACTGTTAATGGACACCTGCCAAGAGCAGGTTGGTAATTGTAACACACATGCCACTTGAAGACTGTAGGGTGTAAGTAATGTTAATGCTGGGTTATAACACACACACTTCTCAACAACATTCCCAGGCCTCGTACAGCATGAAGCTTTTAACTACTAATTTGCTCCACAGAATGTTCATTGTCACTTTGTGTAAAGGGATATTTGAATACTGAAATTTTTGGCTGTTACATAAATTTAAAATTGTTTACTTTTCTTTAAACACAAGTACTCCCCCTATAATAATTGTACAAGGGTTAATACTATATTGGATTTTATAGCATTGCAAACTTAAGTTTCATATTGTTTAGAATCATGAAACTTTTTTTTAATAGTTTACCCATCTCAGAAGGGTTGCATTTTGTCTTAGAATAAGGGAACTATTATAACTTTGAAGTGATATAATATAAAAGTAGGCATCTGTTGCCTGAATTGTTGAGATGTATTATGCAATGCTCGGAGCGGTTCCCCCCTCCACATGTAAACTATTACGAGGTGGTGTCAAGGTTGTATAATACCTCTTATCTTTCTTATTTTCAGAAGCCGACTTAATAGAGGAGAGGGGCCTCGTGTAGGCTTAGTTTTACTGTCAAGATACAAAACATTTATAAATCTCATTTTATTTTCAATTGTAATATATTGTACAGATATTGTTTTGTATTTTTGTCCAGTATACAGTAATATGTATGTTTTATGCAAAAGACCAACCGTTGCAAAATTTTATGAGTCGTAAATGTCATTATTAAAAAATCTCTTGGAAAACTACATAGTTTATTTACCCAACTAATGTGAAGAAGTAATATATGTTTACACTGTGAAAGTAAGTAATTATCAAAAGAAAGCACCAAGTCGGGGAGGCTATGTAGCACCGTCAAAAGTGCAGGATATTCAAAAGGTGCTAAATATCACTAAGGATGCCAATAGGAGAACAAAAGCGCATACGGCGAACAACAAAGATATGCACGACTGTAAGAGGGACAATACAATTCGGACAATAAGGAGCAGGGTGGCGCTTCATTAAGTGCCCGTGAGTTAAGCAGGTATCGGCAATACTTAACCTCACTAGAGCCGTATACCACCACCGGTTGCGGTGGTAGGAGGAAGGCCATGGGGACACACTACCCTTAAGAGCACGTAGCTTGTTACCCGTAACAGAAGACCAATGACCCTGCCAACGGTCAAGGATTCAGGAATGACTAACTGGGTAGAAGTCAGAATAAGGAATACCTTTACTGTAGACAGGACAGGCACAGATAGTTTTGTTAGTGACAGCATCCACACGCTCATTGAAGAATACACCAATATGGCTGGGGACACAGCAAAACTTGACCGCCTTAAATCTGCTGCAGAGAAGAAACGGCCAAATTGAATACCGACGATCACAGGATAGACAGGATTAAAGGACTCTAGAGCCATGAGTGCACTGCGAGAGTC
>WNGS01063839.1:4934992-4952938 GCA_020271785.1 Procambarus virginalis | reverse complement strand
GGCTCGACCTTGACATCTACGTTGTTTCGTGATTGTTGATACGCCTTTTGCCACTTTAGCATTCATAATGTCCTTTTTCTTAGCAAATGGTGCATATCTTTGACATAGATTTGTTGTACTACCTAGCTAGTTCAATAACCCATGTACCATTTTCATGTTTACGAATGATCTCTTGTTTTTCCTCTATTGTCATTCTCACATGTGTTTTCTTGGCTTGAACCTTACCACTGGCTTTCATGGGACCCATGGCGAGATATATAACAACAACTTTTATGTTCAAATACCCAAAAATCTTAAAAAAAACGGCAATTCTTTATAAAGAGTTCTGACACGATTGTCACTAGACAGGAGGCACTGGAAACTGAGGTGCAATCTTTGTGCCATCATGCGCTATGTCGGCCATACATGTATCAACAATTTTTTTTCCCCGAGGCAAAGCTCTTAACCCAATTCGGATTTTCCGAAGAAATTGGGCTCGTAACCTGAAAAGTTCGTAAATAGGGGCAAACGTAAGCCGAGGTGTCACTGTACAGTACTTACATTATGAAATTGCTTCCTTAGCACTCTTGAGGACAATGAAAACATGGTCATTTCAATGTTTGTTGAGTGTGTGTGAGAGAGAGAGAGAAAATACAGTATTCATCAGAAGTATGAACCACCCTGCTAAATAAAGGCGGTGCGTATTTATGGTAAAAAAACAAAATAAACAAATAAATAAAGACTGATGATCGTGTGGGTGAAGGATTTTAGAGAGAAGTGTGATATGGCTACATGAGTCACAGTAGGTGTTAGCTCTCTGGAGTGACCACAATACCAGGGTCAGTGCCTTCCTGGCTGTCATTGTGAGCTGTTGTGTGCTGCATTTTGATCCATGGCTGTTCCTTGTTTCTTGCACTTATTAGCTGTTCGTGTGGTTTGGCACATGAACCATGTGTGCCAAATCACATTTATGGCACTTACCAAGGAAGTCAGCAAAGAAACCATTGATCAGATCATTACTTTAAAGAAAGCAGGTCACCAAATTAAGGAAATATGTTAATTGTTGGATGTAGCAAAATCGACATGAGGTGAAAGTATTGCGCACGTTTCTGAAGGGAAAGCAGTGATGACACACCATCAGAGAAACATCCGTCTGGTCATTCCAGGAAGACTTCAAGGTCTATCCTTGCTGTAACATGAGTACTCGCCAGTGAATATTTTAGAACATTCACAGACCTTGAAAAATCTTCCTGGGACAATCGGACCGATGTTTCCCTAATGACCCATCACCACTGTTTCCCCTTGGAAATGCACACAATACTTCCTTATGTCAACTTGGATACACCTAACAATTAACTTATTTCCTTACTTTGGTGGCCTGCTTTCTTCAAAGCAATGATCTGAGCAATGATTTCCCTTGCTTATTTCCTTGGTAGGTGTCTCCACCACTGTTAACTATGATAAAACATGGCAAGGTGCTAAAGCAAGACACACAACACAGCTGCTCACTATAAATTCCCGGGGGCATTTATTAAACACAAACACAAACACGCTCAAATTTTTTGTGAATAATATCTTGATGGTAAATGCTACAACTTTTCCTAATGGACCAACTTCATACCATGAACAGAAAAGAAAGAAAAATCACAATTTCAAATTAGGTTTAAAAATATTAAAATGTCACCAATTTTTATTTTATTCATAATAGTCTCAGAATGGCATGTAATGTTAATGTTCTTCATTGAAAAATATTGTTTGAGAGTATAGTTTACTGTAAAAAAAATTATTCAATGCAGCCGTCCAAATATGTGCATAATTTAGATGCCAAAAATTTATAACTCCAAAAGGTATGGGTTTATGACTAAACAACAGTGAGGATATATTAGAACTAAGCACTTTGCATATAATATGTAAAAATGGTGAGGCTCGTTCAGAAACTAAATTTTTGAGAATGTCTCGGTTGAAATTCCTTTTTTTAGTTGAGAGATAATTAAAGTTAAAGTTATCGACTATGAATATAGTAGTTCTAATTAATTATTTTTTGTATGTTTTAACATGTTGACCAATTTTGTTCCAACTTCACATGCTTAGTGCCATATACAGTGGTACCTCAGTTTAAGAGTTTAATTCGTTCCTGGAGACAGCTCTTATTCCGAAAAACTCGTATTCTGAAGCTAATTTCCCCATAAGAAATAATGGGAAATGAATTAATCCGTTCCTGACTACCCCAAAAACCCCATATCAAACTAAATTTGTATACCTAATTCATCTAAATAAACCTACAAAACTATGTTCAAGTTATTACTTACCTTGCTCTTGAATGCTGTAGGCGTATGGAAGATGGTGAGGAGGGGGGAGGAGGAGAGGAGTTACTGTTTGGAAGGGGAGTCCCCTTCCATTATCACATCAGGCAGTGAGGACTTCACTGGTAGGCACACACTGGCACATTTTGCCTGCATACCACTAGGACTTGCTTGTCTTACTAAGAATTTCTCTAAAGACACTTGTTTTTCCCTACATCCTCATCCATCCATCCTCTACTGCCTCTACTCACAGCTATTTTCTTAGGTTGAACCTTATCAATGGCTTTCTTGAGACCCATGGTGAGATATATAATAACAAACTGTATAGTCAAATGACCAAAAATCCAACAAAACACTGAAAATCCAGGTGAAGAATTGATGTGGGATAGTCACTGGGCGCGAGACAATGGTAAACTGAGGGGCGGAGGGGCGACGATCGCTGATCAACCACGCGCTAGGTCGGCCTGTACGCGTATCAACAAACTCGCGTCCCGAGGTAACCCTCGTGTTCCGAGACATAATTTTTGAGAAAATCCTGCTCGTCTTCCGAAAAACTCGCATACAGGGACACTCGCATTCCGAGGTACCACTGTATGCTTTCTCCAAGTCAACAAAATCCACTTAAAAACAAAAAAAAAGAAAAAAAGTGGTTGTCATCTTTACGTAAAAAGGAGCATAAGAAATATTGTCATTGGGCAATGTATATATGATATACAGTACAGTATATATAATAAGGTACAGCATAACATACTAACTCATTATTATTTGTGAAATCTGGCCCTCTAGGTGGCACCAGCTACACATCCACTTTGTGGACCCTCCTTATTATTGTACTGTACTACTTTTCCTCTTTGTGGGTCGAACAGGTGCTTGTGTCTCTTTATCTTTGATTTCCAGTAAATAGAAGGTATTATCGTTATTATCAGTACCGGTTGCCGCCCATCTCGCACACATTTATTTTTAAAAAATTTGTATAAAATCCATTTCCTAACATATCGGAATGAAAATGTCACAATGCTGATGCCAAATAATGGGAGAGTTGTTTAAAATTAGAGAGCATCCTGCCCTCCCTCACTTGTCTGGTATGGTAAGTTCAGACAGCAACAAAGGTCGCCACACAAAGTCAGCCGACGCTGCATCCCTTCCTCTTCCCACCATATTATTTGTGATGTTATTACACTATATACTCACGTTATATGTAAGTATCTACATTTGTATTCACCATAGCGAACCACTAAGCTGATACTGTGACTCGTGGCAATAACAGGTGGCCACACAGAGTCAGCAGACGAAGCTACCTTCCTTCCTCCTTCAGCATTACTGTTCCCACCATACTATGCACAGCACTAAATATCATAACAATCCTGCTATTATCAGAATCCTGGTCATTTTTATCACAGTCAGGGGTCTTCTGTAATACTATCATTGCTAAATAATAAAATAATACCAGTTACATATATATTTTTACATTTTTTAGGCGATGCTATGGTCACAAGCTGGACAGCACTGCTGTTAGCTCATGCTGCGTGTACCAGCCTTGGTTGCTCACTCAGTACTGAGGCTCTCACATCTGGGAATGTTGCCCACGATTTTTTTTTTTTAAACGGGGTCTGTTTACAAGGGCCTTGATAAGTTGATGTGAACCCTATGTAGCCACGGGACTTTTAAATCTTGTGCGGTACTCCAACACATCAATAGCCATGGTGCACAATTTTGCGACAGTTCCTCACCACAGCTATTGATGTGTTGCGCAGTTAAAGGGTTAGCAAAGTGTTTACAAACAGCAATCTTGTAAACAGTGCTTCTCACCACGACACGTCTGGAACACTCCTATCTTAAGATGATTTCGGGGTTTAGCATCCCTGAGGCCCGGTTCTCAGCCAGGCCTCCTTTTTGTTACACCTCCCCAGAAGCAGCCTGTAGCAACTGTCTATCTCCCAGGTACCTATTCACTGCTAGGTAACAGGGGCATCAGGGTGAAAGAAACTTTTTGTCCATTTGTCTCCTCCTTCACCGGGGATCGAACCTGGAACCTCAGGATTACGAATCCGAAGCACTGTCCACTCAGCTGTCAGGCGCTCCTGAGTTAACGTCAGTTATACGTGTCGCATTTTATCAGTTACACATTCCTGACCCGGAAAAATCTCTCTCAGCAAGTCCCTTATGCTAGCTATGTGTGCTCTGTGTCTAAATCGTAATAAATATGTATTTTATGAAAAGACAAAACAAATTATCGTAGCAAGGTATTATTGGGAGTAACACTGCCATAATTCCAGAGAAACTAATGATTGCCAACTCTGTCAACACCGAGGGAGAACCTTCGTTGATCTCTAATGCTAATTATAAATCCTTGGTGTGTGTCCAAATTGCATTCTTTTTTTCATATATTCAACATCATGGCATATGAACATTGACATTTTTTTATGTAATGTACTACTATAATAGGCAATAGTTACAGTATTTATGCTTGTATAATTAGGAATTTATTTAATTATGTAAAGTCAATTTTAAAGTACAGCCATTTATAAGTAAAGTTATAGAAGGATTTGCTAATTAAAATTAATTGAAATACTGTACAGTACAATGTAAAGTTAAATATTTCTAACCAAGTTGTTTATAATATAATTTATGGGTTTAAATTTTCTAGACTTGCCTAACCAGTGACCATTCAGTTGGATCCAGTTTTTATCAACGTTGCACAAGAAATAAAGTTAATTAAATATTTTGTGCTACTTCATGCAGTGTTGTGTGTCTTATCTCTGATCTTGTTAAAACTATTTAACATTAGTGTTTGTATGATAGAAAAGTTTGCATGCTGTAATGATTGCATGATTGATTTAGGTGCCTTGTACTGTATATGACAACTGGGAAGGTGAGCACTTATGGTTGTACAGTGTGTGTGATATGTTTGTGATGAAAGAGTTGGGTGGTGATGCATTGAAGCCTGTGTGTGTGCGTGTGTGTGTGTGTGTGTGTGTGTGTAATTACCTAAGTGTAGTTACAGGATGAGAGCTACGCTCGTGGTGTCCGTCTTCCCAGCACTCTTTGTCATATAACGCTTTGAAACTACTGACGGTCTTGGCCTCCACCACCTTCTCCCCCAACTTGTTCCAACCGTCTACCACTCTGTTTGCAAAAGTGAATTTTCTTATATTTCTTCGGCATCTGTGTTTAGCCAGTTTATATCTATGACCTCTTGTTCTTGAAGCTCCAGGTCTCAGGAAATCTTTCCTGTCGATTTTATCAATTCCTGTTACTATTTTGTATGTAGTGATCATATCACCTCTTTTTCTTCTGTCTTCTAGTTTTGGCATATTTAATGCTTCTAACCTTTCCTCGTAGCTCTTACCCTTCAGTTCTGGGAGCCACTTAGTAGCATGTCTTTGCACCTTTTCCAGTTTGTTGATGTGCTTCTTAAGATATGGGCACCAAACAACAGCTGCATATTCTAGCTTGGCCTAACAAAAGTCATGAACAATTTCTTTAGTATATCCCCATCCATGTATTTAAAAGCAATTCTGAAGTTAGAAAGCATAGCATAGGCTCCTTGCACAATATTCTTTATGTGGTCTTCAGGTGATAGTTTTCTATCTAGAACCACCCCTAGATCTCTTTCTTTATCAGAGTTCTTTAAAGATTTCTCACATAATATATAGGTTGTGTGGGGTCTATGTTCTCCTATTCCACATTCCATAACATGACATTTATTAACATTAAATTCCATTTGCCAAGTGGTGCTCCATATACTTATTTTATCTAGGTCTTCTTGAAGTGTGTGTGTGTGTGTGTGTGTGTGTGTGTGTGTGTGTGTGTGTGTAATTACCTAAGTGTAATTACCTAAGTGTAGTTACCTAAGTGTAGTTACAGGATGAGAGCTACGCTCGTGGTGTCCCGTCTTCCCAGCACTCTTTGTCATATAACGCTTTGAAACTACTGACGGTCTTGGCCTCCACCAAGGCCAAGTGTGTCATGAACAATTTCTTTAGTAATTACCTAAGTGATTACCTAAGTGTAGTTACAGGATGAGAGCTACGCTCGTGGTGTCCCGTCTTCCCAGCACTCTTTGTCATATAACGCTTTGAAACTACTGACGGTCTTGGCCTCCACCACCTTCTCCCCCAACTTGTTCCAACCGTCTACCACTCTGTTTGCGAAAGTGAATTTTCTTATATTTCTTCGGCATCTGTGTTTAGCCAGTTTATATCTATGACCTCTTGTTCTTGAAGTTCCAGGTCTCAGGAAATCTTTCCTGTCGATTTTATCAATTCCTGTTACTATTTTGTATGTAGTGATCATATCACCTCTTTTTCTTCTGTCTTCTAGTTTTGGCATATTTAATGCTTCTAACCTTTCCTCGTAGCTCTTACCCTTCAGTTCTGGGAGCCACTTAGTAGCATGTCTTTGCACCTTTTCCAGTTCACTGTTGTTTGTTCACTGTTTGATGAACATAATTGAATCAACATGCACACCATATTTTTGAGTACAGCGATGATTCACTCATTTTATTATATATCACACTACACACTATTGAATAATATTACAGCAAAAAAACTACGAAAAATCAATCAGAGACATTGGAATAATTAGGTAATTATCTCTTGTGTGTGTGTGTGTGTGTGTGTGTGTGTGTGTGTGTGTGTGTGTGTGTGTGTGTGTGTGTAACATTAAAAGGTAAAAATGAAATATTAGAATTGAATAGCAAGAATATAAATGGGCACAGTTAGCTAAATTGTCCAGGTTCAGAAATAGATGTAATTAATTGTGGTATCAATCATGAGGTAGGATTAAGTGTTGAGCATCATTAGGAGAAACATGGATTCCTAGTGAAGTCCCATGTGTGTTATGCCCACAAGAAGGATTACACAGTATGTGGCCTTGTGAGGGACAACCTCTGCATTTCTTATATTGATTGATTTCTCTCTTCATAAATGATAGTGTGAAGTGTAGCTAATACGGTTGGTTACCAGTTGTCCTTAACCCTTAAATGGCGCATAGCTATATACCATTTGACACCCACAGGCGCATAAAAAAAAAAAACTATTTTTTCTTCCTAACCTGTTAATTTGTGTTCACTGATCACGGGAAAAATAATAAAAAATTGTAAGTGGCATATATTGTCCACTATAGGGCGGGGAAGTCTGGCAAAAAACAGGCGCTGACTCAGCGTACGTCCCAGGCGGTCTGTTGATCGCCAGCTGTCAGGCCAGAGTTGCCTCAAAGAGATAATTACCTAATTATTCCAATGTCTCTGATTGATTTTTCGTAGTTTTTTTGCTGTAATATTATTCAATAGTGTGTAGTGTGATATATAATAAAATGAGTGAATCATCGCTGTACTCAAAATATGGTGTGCATGTTGATTCAATTATGTTCATCAAACAGTGAACAAATACTTTGTTGGTTATTACACTATATACACACAGGTTATATAAAAGTATCTGCATGTTTTGTTCACCATAACAAACCACTAAGTTGCTATTATGAGTAAAAAAGTAACGAGGAGTGACCGCCGTGTACCAGCCAGCCACTCGCGCCCTCCCTCAAGTCACTTGACTCGCCCACATTCTCCTCCCTCAATACTGTTTTTGCTTTTATTCACTATATACAGACGCTATATATAAGTATCTGCATTCGTGTTCACCATAACGAACCACTAAGTTGGTATTCTGAGTGGCAGTGGTAGTGGCAGGCAGTGGCCGCCCGCCAATGGCTGCCACTTCCTCCCTCCCTCACCTCACCTGACTTGGCACTATTCTCCACCCCACCATACTGTTTTTGCTTTTATATACAGACGTTATATATAAGTATTTACATGTTTTGTTCACCATAACTGTACATCTAAGCTTGTATGGTAAGTAAAGGCACAAAGACGTAGGACCTCACACAGTCAGCTGATGGCTGCCGCCCTCAAGGCCAGACACACTAATATTTCTCCTCCAACAATACTGCTTGTGGTGGTATTACGCTATATACACACATTTTATATAAATGTCTACCTGTTTTATTTATTCACCATACTTGTACAAGTAAACTGGTATGGTGCCCAAAGACCATCGTGGTCATCAGTAAACAACATGGTAAGCCATGCAGACGACGCTCCTCCCTCACCAAAATGGCGGCTCCCAACCTACTCCTCTTGCTATTTATACCCTCTATACACACGTTATATATAAGTATCTACATTTGTGTTCACCATAGCGAACCACTAAGCTGGTATGGTGAGTGCAGTCAATAAAAGATGGCCACACACAGTCAGAAGACAATGCCACCACCCTCCCTCCCACAGCATTACTCCTCCCTCCATGGAGCACAGCGCTAATTATCACCACAATCCTGCTATTATCAGAACCCTGGTCAGTTTCATCACAGTCAGGGGTCTTCTGTAATAATATTATCGCTACATAATAGCATGAACAAGTATATTATGGCATTTTTAGGCGATGCTGTGGTCACAAGCTGAACAGCAGTGCTGTGAGTTCATGCTGCATGCGTCAGGCTTGGTAGCTTACTCAATACTGAGGCTCCTAACACCCGGGAGTTTGGCCCACGATTTTTTTTTTAAATGGCGTCTGTTTACAAGAGCCCTGATGAAGCTGTGGTGAACCCCGTGTATCCGCGGGCCGTTTAAATCTTGCGTAGTACTCCAAAGCATCACATGATGCGATGCGCAATTTACTGCAAGTCGGTCAAAGCATCATATGATGCGATGCGCAGTTGAAGGGTTAAAACATAAGTAAGCGATTGGTGTTTAATTTGTGGAAGTTTGTAGTATTTCTAATTCTGTGACTTGGTCGAACCGTTTATAATAGTGATTTCATCATTGTTTAGTGTCAGCTTGGTTGCTGGTTACTGAGGTATCTAGTTCTGATCGAGGTGCTAGTCACATTAGTGTATTGTTTAAAGTTGGTATTTGGCTTGGAATGTTTTGAAACAGTCAGCCTGCTTATCAGTTTAATAATTTACACATAGCCTGATAGCCTGTAGCCACTTTGGAGTAGATCATATTTATAACTACTTTACATTTTCACCATCGTCATATTTTTGCAGAATATGCAAATGCATCTCCCTTTAACCCCCTCAACTGTGCAACGCACCTGCAGGCCCTCAACGGGGTGGGGGTGGGGGGGGGGGTGCGCAACGTGCCTCCGGGATCTTATATTTTTAGCATATGATTCAAAACTCCCGATGCTACATGGGGTTCACATCAGCTTCCTCAGGGCTCTTGTAAACAGGCACCATCTTTAAAAAAAATCATGGGCCACATTCCCGGGTGTGAGAGCCTCAGTACTGAGTGAGCAACCAAGGCTGGCACACACAGCATGAGCTCACAGCACTGCTATTCAGCTTGTGACCACAGCATCGCCTAATAATTGTGTGTGTGTGTGTAATTACCCAAGTGTAATTACCTAAGTGTAGTTACAGGATGAGAGCTACCCTCGTGGTGTCCCGTCTTCCCAGCACTCTTTGTCATATAACGCTTTGAAACTACTGACGGTCTCGGCCTCCACCACCTTCTCACTTAACTGTGTGTGTGTGTGTGTGTGTGTGTGTGTGTGTGTGTGTGTGTGTGTGTGTGTGTGTATATTATTATTATTATTACTATTATTATTATAATAATACACACACACACACACACACACACACACGTGTGTGTGGTGTGGGGAAAAAAAAAAAAAGGTAGTTAGTGTAGTTAGTAAACAGTTGATTGACAGTTGAGAGGCGGGTCGAAAGAGCAAAGCTCAACCCCCGTAAAATACAACTAAGTTGATTAGGCGAGTACACACACACATACATACACTTTTTCAAGGCTGTAGGTGGTTTGTTGCTTGTGGCGGCTTTCTTGGGAGTTACCACGGCCTTCTTTGCTGCTGTAGATGGCTTCTTGCACTGTATATATAACGTGTATTAATTAGCCATGATAGCATTACAGTGAGTGTGATAATGACTATGTATAATGTTAAAATATCAGTGATTCAATGCTGTTCACGATGTTCACAGCGCTAGCCACAGCACCACGGCAATATTTTGTCCATCTAGGAATCATCAAACGACTTCGTTGGTGCTTTTACAAAAATAAACTTGTGGTCAATTATCATTTACAGGAATTAGTGACCGGGATTGGGATAATAGTAGGATGTGGTGATAATTAGCGCTGTGCGTAGTATTGTGGAGGATGACGTTTTGTGAGGGAGGGAGGGTGGGGAGAGACTTTAGAAGCATCACTGTGGTGGCAGCAACTCTTGTTTTGCTCACCGTACTAGTTAGTGGTTCGATATTGTAATACACATTCATGGGTATATACAATGTGTGTGTGTGTACCATGTTCATAGCGCGTAGTATTGTGGGAGGAGGAATTTGGTGAGGGAAGGAGGCAATCAAAGTAGCCTCATCGTGTGTGGCAGCCACTCTTGTTTTGCTCACTATAGTGGTTCTATGGTCTTAGTAGTTTGCTATGGTGAACACATGTGTACATGGGTATATACAATGTGTGTATATAGTGTAATAACAGCAACAGGAGTATGTTGGAGGAGCTATTTTGGTGAGGGNCCAGTTGAGGCTCTGAGCGTCACTCTTGCAATCCTATGCTATTTATTTAGATGGTACTTAGATGAATCGTTTTCTGCGTTCAGTGATGATGCATCTGATACAAATGGCATAGATGAACGTGTTAGCGGCTTCCATTTTGGGTTTTCCATAGATATTTTCAGGATGCTTGAATTTCTTCCCAACTGACGGACACTCTTGAGGCTAGCTGAATCTTCTTCTGATGATGGACACTCTTGAGGCTAGCTGAATCTTTCCTGACTGATGGACCACTCTTGAGGTATGCGGATCTCTTCCTGTGTGGGACCATACAAAGCGATCTTTTCAAGACTATCTTACAAATTGATCTTTTCCTATAATCTTTTCATATACCTTATGCTTTTACAAGCTTGGTTACATTCAACCTACAAGTACTAAAGCCAAGGGTGTACGTGAGTGCTTTATTTGCAAGCAACAGAATGGAAGAAACAAGCAGCGAAAATTTATCTGTACCTGGTGCACTGAGAGCGAAGTCACGCTGTGTACCATGGGCTACTTCGTTGATTATTATTCACTTCTGAAGTACTGAGTGTGTAATACAGTGTGTTACTGTGTAAAGTAGTGTGTGAAACTGTACATATTGTAATTTTAGTGAATTTTAACAGGTAATATTGCAACAATAACATTATTGTGGACACATTACTGACACATGTATCACAGTTCCATGGACCATTATGAACGTTCTACTGTATGCATATTGTAAAGGACACAAATATGCATATACGATAAAAAAAAACAAATAAAACCGCATTGGAAATACATAAAACAAATAATTGAAAATATATTGTGGCAACACCCGGTGCTTGAATGGCCCGCGCGACCGTGTCTGGGCGAGTCACGCACGGGCGACCAGGCCCTGATGACGTCATAGCGCACGTTGTCCACGTCCCTACAGCCAAAGTAAGTAGAATTTGGTATTTATTTTTACATAGACATGTTCAGGGAAGGGAATTATCATTTATGAAGAAAAAAGAATTTTTGGGAACACTTCATTTTATGCGCACCGGGGGAATTTTCAATAAACTCTGCGCAGCACGGTGGTTAAACAAGCTACGAGGATGAGGGAAGGGGACGTTCCCTCCATGCTAGATTTGATATTTACCAGGAAGGAGGAAGAAATATTTGACATTCAGTACCTTCCTCCCTTGGGTAAAAGTGACCATGTCTTTTGGGAATAAAGTATGCAATGCGTTATAATCTGGAAGAAAATATGACGGTCGATGCAATTGAAAAACCTGACTTTAGGAGAGGACATTATGGCAACCTTAGGAATTTTTTAGTGAGTATAATTGGACAGACTTGTGCTAGGCAAGGAAGTGAATGAGATGTATGTCAAGTTTGTGAAATATATGATAAAGGCACAAAAAATTTATACCAAAACAGAGAAGCAGAACTAGGAAACAGGATTGGTTCAACAGAAAGTGCGAGAGGGCCAGAGACCAAAAGACACAAAAATGGAATCAATACAGGAAGAGGCCAAACCC
Organism: Procambarus virginalis; assembly: GCA_020271785.1. Taxonomy (NCBI): domain Eukaryota; kingdom Metazoa; phylum Arthropoda; class Malacostraca; order Decapoda; family Cambaridae; genus Procambarus; species Procambarus virginalis. The sequence continues at coordinate 4,940,589 of WNGS01063839.1, read as the reverse complement.
CCAAACATACCAGCGATACAAAGATGCGAGAAACAACTACACGGCAGTGAGGAGAGAGGCAGAAAGAAATTTTGAAAAAGGGATTGCAGACAAATGTAAAACAGAACCAGGTCTATTCTATAAATTCATAAACAACAAATTGCAGGTAAAGGATAATATTCAGAGGTTGAAATGGGAAATAGATTCACGGAAAATGAAAAGGAAATGTGTGAAACATTAAACGAAAAGTTCCAAAGTGTGTTTGTACAAAATGAAATCTTCAGGGAACCAGATACAATAAGAATTCCAGAGAACAACATAGAGCACATAGAGGTGTCTAGAGACGAAGTGGAAAAAAATGCTCAAGGAGCTAAATAAGAACAAAGCAGTTGGTCCAGATGGAGTTTCACCATGGGTTCTGAGAGAATGTGCACCTGAGCTCAGCATTCCTCTTCAACTGATTTTTCAGGCATCCCTGTTTACAGGAGTTGTAGCTGATGTGTGGAAAAAGGCTAACATAGTTCCAATCTACAAAAGTGGAAGCAGGGAAGACCCCCTTAATTATAGACCGGTATCATTGACAAGTGTAATAGTCAAAATATTGGAAAAAATAATTAAAACTAAATGGGTAGAACACCTGGAGAGAAATGATATAATATCAGACAGACAGTATGGTTTTCGATCTGGAAGATCCTGTGTATCGAATTTACTCAGTTTCTATGATCGAGCAACAGAGATATTACAGGAAAGAGATGGTTGGGTTGACTGCATCTATCTGGACCTAAAAAGGCTTTCGACAGAGTTCCACATAAGAGGTTGTTCTGGAAACTGGAAAATATTGGAGGGGTGACAGGTAAGCTTCTAACATGGATGAAAAATTTTCTGACTGATAGAAAAATGAGGGCAGTGATCAGAGGCAATGTATCGGACTGGAGAAATGTCACAAGTGGAGTACCACAGGGTTCAGTTCTTGCACCAGTGATGTTTATTGTCTACATAAATGATCTACTAGTTGGTATACAGAATTATATGAACATGTTTGCTGATGATGCTAAGATAATAGGAAGGATAAGAAACTTAGATGATTGTCATGCCCTTCAAGATGACCTGGACAAAATAAGTACATGGAGCACCACTTGGCAAATGGAATTTAATGTTAATAAATGCCATGTTATGGAATGTGGAATAGGAGAACACAGACCCCACGCAACCTATATATTATGTGAGAAATCTTTAAAGAATTCTGATAAAGAAAGAGATCTAGGGGTGGTTCTAGATAGAAAACTATCACCTGAGAACCACATAAAGAATATTGTGCGAGGAGCCTATGCCACGCTTTCTAACTTCAGAATTGCTTGACGACTTCAGAATTGACACCACGAGCGTAGCTCTCATCCTGTAACTACACTTAGGTAATTACAGAAGCCACGCATATGGCAGGTGAGCAACAGAGGAGCAGGATGAAAGAGCAAAAAGCACAACCCCTCAAGCACAACGAGGTGAGGACAACCAGGGGAGTACAGAGAAGCCAACGAACCTGGAAGGGCTAAGCCAGGTACTGCAAGGCAGGCAAGGAATGAGTGACCCAGAGAAGACAAGCTGAACAATTAGCACAGACAAACACACAAGGCCCCAGGAGGAAAACACGCAAGGGCCAAACAAAACGCCACAACCAAACCCCAACACTCACCCTCGGTAACAAAACCAAATCAAAATGGCACCTCATAACATCCAGATACAGGAAAACCGTACCTCATAACAGTCATCTCCACCAACATACCACGTAACCCGGGGAGGTGGGGCCCCGGGACTAACTCAAGCATGGGTCGGACATGCATACGAGTGGGACTGGTTGGGTACAATGAGGAGCTGTCCCGCTTGGGCCAAGAGACACCCTGCAGGCACCTGTGTCTTGCCGTTCCCACATTCGCACGCCAAAAACCAAGGATCAACGCCTGGCTGATAGACGCCAGATTGTATAAAACTTTTGCGCACTCGCTGGTACGCCCTGGCAACAAAGCCAGAAACACTCGACCAGCCCCACTGGCTAGTACCTTCCAGAACCGAAGTCTACAGCGCTCAACCAGAGCACTCTTCTAGCCCTACTGGCTAGCACTCCAGGAGTAAAGTCCACAGCGCTCGACCAGCCCACTAGGCTATTCCATCCAGGAGTAACGCCTACAGTCCTCGACCAGCCCACTTGGCTAGTCCATCTTGGAGTAAAATCCACATCGCTCGACCAGCCCACTTAGCTAGTCCATCCAGGGGTAAAGTCCACAGCGCTCGACCAACCCACTTGGCTACTCCATCCAGGTCGACCTCTATCTTCCACTGTCCCAACTTCACTGCCTTCCCTAGCCTGCCTCGGGTCTCTCGTCACCTTTCAGCCTGGCAGACTAAAAGATGGGAAGCTATGATTACTGGGAGGGGTCGACTTGTATAGTTCGGCACCGGGTCGTAGTGGCGCTGAAGTCCGTCACAGCCGCACAAACTGAGGAAAGAGAGATAAGAGAGAAACCGATCCAAAGACCAGGATGGCTCAAGCAACACATGAGCATGCCGCTCATGTGAAACAACGCACGAGACAGCTTGCAAAATGGCGCTGAAGTAATATCCAAAGTAACAGTACAGTAATACCAAAAGCAAGCTGTAGCAGCTCCGCCAGTGCCGCACGATATGAGGCGACAGTATTAGGCATAAGATGACGGTCTTGAAACAACATGAGAGAAAAGACAAGAAACCCTAAGCTAGAGCGAAGAATACCTACGAAGCGAGAGGAAGATCAAAAGGATCGCCAGGAAACTTCATACTGCCGTCAAGACGAAGCTCGCAGGTGGAATACCATCAAGGATGCCACCTGATCACCACACAAATGGTGATAGACCCGAGTCAAAAAGACCAAACGCGAAGACTCAAGGAGTAGATCGAACCAACCACGTCACAGACTGGACCGATCTGCTGAGAGAGGCGGAACCGCGGGAATACCTCTGGGTTCGGACACCGAGCAAGCAGCGGTTGAAACCAAGGCTGGGCCGGCCACCAAGGGGCCAAAAGGACTACTCTTCCCTGGTAAGTCTCCAAGCGAACCAGGACCTGAAGCATCAGCTGAACTGGGGGAAAAGAGGTACAGGGACTCTCACCTCGAGCAGTCCTGCTGATAGGCATCAACCTCGATGGCCTTGCAGTTGGAGAAGTGCGTTACATATACAGGAAGACACTCGACCACGCCGATGCGAAGAGGTCCACATCCGGGCGCCCAAATGTGTGGCAGAGCCAACTGAATGAGTCTGTGTGGCAGAGCCAACTGAATGAGTTGGCGTCGACCGTCCATTCTGTGGACAGGGGAACGAACCAAGACAGGCCGTCCGCCATAACGTTGGACATCCTCCAAACGTGAACCACCAGGAGAGCCAAACTTTAGAAATGAACAGACGAGTCACCTAAAGGAGTGTATGCTATATATACCGGGGCCAACAACCAAGGCAGACCCTCTCTACCAGGCATTAAAACAAAAAGAAAAAGAAAACTGTCTGTCTGCAAGAGGACAGCGTACACAGGCGGAACAGAGCCGGCTACTATGAGAGGTGAAAACTAGCTGCGCAGTACCCTGCACCCCTACCAGTGCAAACTGCCTGTTACCCTAAGATGAACAAGGATGCCAGAATACCACAGCACAAAGGGCAGCCAAAAGCCACGATGCGAACGACCAAGCAGAGGCAGAACCCAAGGAACTTGTGGAAGGATGCCCTAAGCCCCAATGGCAGTACTTGCCGGACACCTAGGGAAGGGAACCCTAGGTGCATGTAGCCCGAGTACTGAAGAATTACTCGTAGCTCATGCACCCCATTAAGACAGCCACCACACCACATAGGCTCAGAACTGAGAACCAATGTCAGGACCCAGAGCATACGACTTCCGCCTAGCGCATCAGACTTAGAACTAGTTATGTTCGACTGCCCTAGAGTACAATTTTTGGTATACGATGTCAAATTCATCGTAAAATTTTAATGGTGTTTGATGATTTCTTTGGAATATGACGTATGTTGATACGCGTATGGGTCGAACGAGTGCGTGGTGCTGGGAGGCAGGGCACACTCAGTTGTTTACCAGTGCATCCCACATATTGATGACCGCCACTGTGCTTGAATTCTTTGTAAAGAATTTCATTTTTTCTGCTCATTTGGTTTCTGAACATAAAATTCCTTATTATATAACTCCTATATGTCCCAAAAAAGTCAGTGGTAAAGTACAACTTAAGAAAATAGTTGTGAGGATGACGATACAAGAAAAACAACAGAATTCGTAAACATGAAAATGATATGAGGGTTGTTGAACTAGTTAGGCTGGATGGTTTTGATATGGAAGAAATAGTGGATGAACACAGCGAAGAACTGACCACTGAGGAAATTGTAGCCCTTCACAAGGAGCAGCAATAAGAGAAAGCTGAGGAAATTTCTTAACACTTTCGCGCTTAGCGGACGCCCGTTAGCGTCCAAACTTTTTCTCCTGATTGTGCCCGCCGGACGCTGGCCGGCGTCCAATGATTAAAAATTATATAAATTTTATTTATTATGCGATTTTATTTTAGTAAGTCTCAAAATGTTCTCTATGAAATTCCCGTTTTCCCTCACCGACCACATGGCATCTCAGCCGCCCGGGTCACGTGGTCGGCTATTGTATTGTTGTCACTCGAAGTGCCCACACGCATCTCCCCTCTCGCGGCTAACGTGACCTCATTTACGCATATATTTTCTTTCTCGTGTTATTCAAACCGATTCAATACCTTCACCATGGATGCTGGACAAGCTACAAGCAGTGGAACGGCAAAAAGAGGTAGGAAAATGAAGAAAGAAGAACATATCGCAATGATTTACGATAAGTATCGTGGGGTAAAAGCTCACTCCCTCAAAGATTCCGGATGTTGTTGAGGCTTTTTCTGAATCAGAGGATGATATTGAGGTTGACGAACCTGAATGTGACGTTACATATCATGTTTCCTCAACTGAAGAAGAAACTTCTAGTGAAACTGAGGTTGAGAGTGAGGATGAGGGAGCCGCATCACCGCACGCGGAAAACGAACGTGTCCCGGTACCAAAGCGTGCTAAGCTTAGCGGTCAGTGGTCTCGTAGCAACACTCCTCCTATCGTTGGTGACTTTTCTGCTAAGCCAGGCCTAACGATTCCAACACCTACATCTGCATTGCATTTATACAACTATTTTTCACGAGAGCATTGATTGAGTACTTAGCATATGAAACAAATTTGTATGCCACACAAATCTTACATCGCTTTGCTGCCTCATCAAGGAAAAGTTGGAAAGCAGTGTCGTGAAAGAAAGAAATGGCACGATATTTGGGTCTGTGTATACTGAGGGGAATAAACAAGCTGCCTACAATGAGGATGTACTGGCAGTCAAATCAAAAGTGGCATAACCGATACTTCAGCTTGTTTATGTCTGTCTCCGCGGTTCCAAAATATTTCTAAGTTCTTTCATATGTATAACAAGAAAGCAGTGCCATTGAATAATCGTGACAGACTGATAAAAGTGAGACCAGTGATGCAATATTGACGGAGAAATTTTGTCTGTGTACATTCCAAAAAAAGAATTGAGTCTTGATG
>WNGS01063839.1:4899322-4926738 GCA_020271785.1 Procambarus virginalis | reverse complement strand
CGGGTTTGGTGTCTGGTGATCGGGAGGTTTTTCCATATGTTTCCATCCCGGGTCGGGCTGGTCCTTGTTAGGGCTATTGGGCCACTCATTCTTCCCTCCAGAGTGTTCCTGCAGAGGTGGTCCCGCCTTCGGCGGTGCATGAGACGGTCTCGGGTTTGTCAGCGGTTGCTTGAGCGGTTGTGCGGGAGTCTGAACTTCGCCGGGCTAGTCTAACCGCCGGTCGGGTTTGGCTGCGGCGTCTGTTTGGGTCCTTCGGGATTTCCTTTCCGCCTCTCTCGCGATCGTTGGGTTCTCCCTCCGGGGGTCTTTTGCGGTTGCTGAGTCAACGGCTTCCTCTTCGGGGTTTTTCAGGGCTCGGTGCCTTGGCACCTTCCGAGCCCTCGCTCGTTGTGTTCACGACGCGTCGTCTCTTGGCTGGGGTTTGTGACCAGTGCTCACCAGGCAGGCAAGGGACGGTGGGGTTCGTCCTTCCATCGGGCTCACAGCACGGTTCGGGAGTTCGCAGCTGTTGGTTCGCGCTTCGGAGGATTCGGGTCGCGGGGATCGCCCTTTACCTCCGTTTGGACTGTACACCAGTGGTTCCTTGCTGAACCGCGGGGGTTCTCTTCAGTCCTTAGCTCTTGGGATTGGTCCTGCGAGTGGGCTCGTGCTGGATTCCCGGGGTTTGGCTCTCCGTGTGGTTCACGTCCGGGGAGTGTCCAACGTTCTGGCGGACGGTCTGTCTCGCTCCCTCTCCACGGGGTGGACGGTCGACGACGACACGTCGTTGGATTCGCCAGACTTACGGTCTCCAGATGTGGACCTCTTCGCGTCGGTGTGGTCTCGGCGTCTCCCGATGTGACGCCTTCCCGACTGCGCAGCGTCGCGGTGGATGCCTTTCGGCGGGACTGGTCTAAAGGGGGTTCCTGTACCTCTTCCCTCCGGTCCAGCTGTTGCTTCGGGTTCTGGTCATTTGGAGACATTCCCAGGGAGAGTACTCCTTGTGGCCCATTGGTGGCCGGCCCGGCTTGGTTTCCGGTGCTGTTGACCGGTGCCCGAACCGGGACGTTTACCGCGGCTCCGCCTCTTTCAGCAGGCGGTCGCTCTGGACGGGGCTGGTTCGACCTTCTCCTATGCTCTTCGCGTCCTGGGGTTTTTGACGCGGGTGTATCACCAATTTATGGTGATCAGGTGGCTTCGTTGATGGTGTCCCACCTGAGAGCTTCGTTTCGGCGACAGTATGGATTTCCTGGCGTTTTTTTCGCCATTTTCTGGCTCTTTGTAGGTTGTCTTTCTTTCGGATCAGGTTTTGTCCTTTCTTTCTTGGCTTGTTCAGGACGGTCGATTGATGCCTGATACTGTCGCCTCGTCTCGTGCGGCGCTGGCGGAGCTGCTCGGGCTAGCTTTCGGGGTCGACGTTACATCCGCCCCGTTTAGTAAGCTTTCCTGTGCTATGTTTCACCTCCGGCCTGCTCATGCGCCTCCTGAGCCGTCCTGGTCCTTGGACCGGGTGGTCTTCTACCTTTCCTCTCCTCGGTTTGTGGTGGCCCCTTCGGTTCCTGATTATTTTTCCCAGGCTTTGTTTTTGTTGGCGTTGGCCTCTGGGGGCCGGGTAGGGGTGCTTCATGCCCTCCTCCGGCGCAGGGGTTTCTGCTCTTTTGGTCCTGGGGGTAGGTTTGTCCGTTTGCAGCCTTCGCCTTCTTTTCTGGCGAAGAACGAGACGGCTGCTTTCCGGAGGGGTCCGTGGGTCATTGATGCTTGGTTGGTTCGGCCGGGGTGCATCATGTGTTGTGTCCAGTTGCGGCACTTCGCCGTTGCTTGCGCGCTTCGGCCGGTATGGCTGGGGATGCACTTTGGGTTGATCCAGTTTCCCTCGTTCCCTGTTCCAGGGTTCGGGTCTCCCAGGTTGTCTGCAGGGTTATTAAATCTAGCCAGCCTGCGGTCTATCCTCGTGCCCATGCCGTTAGGAAGTTTGCGGCTTTGGCTGCTGTGTTGGTAATATGTCTTGGGCACATATTCGGGCGCGTGGTTTTTGGATTCGAACAGGGTCCTGGCCGCCCGTTATTTGGTGAACGTCCGTGCTCCTCGGCGTTCTTGTGTTGCTTTGGGTCGCAGGTTGCAGCCAGTTGTCTCGACTTCGCGTTGAGGATTTTGTGGCCGCCGCCTCCCGGGTACGTCCCCTTTTTTCCTTCTCTTTGGGTAATTAGCTCCAGGGAGCCGTAGGGGCTCCCCACAGAAAACCAGCGTTGAATGTAATGAAACGCCATTTTCTGGGTGAGCCCCGGAGGCTCCCTGGCTACCCTCCCTCCCGTCCGGTCGGCGGATTTTTCGCGTTGGTTGAAGCCTAGTTTCCGAACTGACGGCAGCCGGCGCGGTGAGGTCCGGGGCCCCCCCCTCCCCTCCCGGGGAGGGGAGGGCTGCGCGGACAACCGGCGCGGCAGTAAAGTGATTGTTTGATTGTTTTCCTTGTGATTGTAGGGAGTTTTTCTACCTCTCTGTTCGGTTTGTTGTAGTTTTCTACCATGTGGGGTTTGTTTTGTTACGCCTACCTTTCTGGGTGCCTAACCCGGTCGATGGCAGATAAGGAAAACCCCCAACCATATGGGGTTTTCCAGGGCCATTGCTCCCTGAAACCTCTCTGAAGGGGCCAGGTTCTGGCGCTGGTCCCTGGTAGGTCTGAACTCCATAGCTAGTGTCCCGGTCTAACATAACATACATTAGCCCGATAAGCTCCAGGGAGCCTCCGGGGCTCACCCAGAAAATGGCGTTTCATTACATTCAACGCTGGTTTTTTGTTCCCTGATCACGGAAAAAATAACAAAAAATCGTAGGTGGCATATTTTAGCCACAATAGGGTAGGGAATTATGGCAAAAAAGGGGCGTTGGCAGAGCTTTCGCCAGACGAGGTCTACTCCACCCGAGCTGTCAGACGGCAGTTGCCACAAATATATTATTACCTAAATATTTCAATGTCTCTGATTGATTTTTTCTTAGTTTTTTGCAGTAATATTATTCCTACAGTGAATTGTGGTATATTTATATAATAAAATGTGTGAACCATCGCTGTACTCAAAATTATGGTGTGCATATAGTGATTCAATTATTATGTTCATAAAACAATAAACAAATAGTTTGCTGTTGTTACACTATATACACAGGTTATATATAAATATCTGCATGTTTTGTTCACCATAACGAACTACTAAGTTGGTCCTGTGAGTCAAAAAGCAACGAGGAGTGACCGCCACTCGCCAGCCAGCCACTCCCTCCCTCAACAACACCTCACACGCCCTCATTCTCCTCCCACAATACTGTTTTTGCATTTATTCACTATACACAGACGTTATATATACGTATTTACATATTTTGTTCACCATAACTGTACATCTAAGCTTGTATGGTGAGTAAAGGCACAAAGACGTAGCTATTCACACAGTCAGCTGGTGACAGCCGCCCTCAAGGCCAGACGCACTAATATTTCTCGTCCAACAATATTGTTTGTGGTGTTATTACGCTATACACACACATTATATATAAGTATTTACCTGTTTTATTCACCATACCTGTACAAATAAGCTGGTATGGTGCCCAAAGACCATAGTGGCCACCAGTAAACATGACAGGTTGTGCAGACAACGCACATCCCTCACCAAAATGGCGGCTCCCCACCTACTCCTCTTGCTGTTATCTCACACTATACACACATTATTTATAAATATCTACATTTATGTTCACCATAGCGAACCACTTAAGCTGGTATGGTGAGTGCAGTCAATAAAAGGTGGCCACACACAGCCAGAAGATGACGCCACAACCCTCATTCCCATAGCCTTACTCCTCCCTCCATGGAGCACAGCGCTAAATATCGCCACAATCCTGCTATTATCAGATTCCTGGTCAGTTTTATCACAGTCAGGGGTCTTCTGTAATACTATCATGTCGGCCGGGGAGCCAGTCGGCCAAGCGGACAACACGCTGGACTGTGATCCTGTGGTCCCGGGTTCGATCCCGTGCGCCGGAGAGAAACAATAGGCAGAGTTTCTTTCACCCTATGCCCCTGTTACCTAGCAGTAAATAGGTACCTGGGTGTTAGTCAGCTGTCACGGGCTGCTTCCTGGGGGTGGAGGCCTGGTCGGGGACCAGGCCGCGGGGACACTAAAAGCCCCGAAATCATCTCAAGATAACCTCAAGATAATCATCGCTAAATAATAGCAGTATCATATATATTATGGCATTTGTAGGCGATGCTGTGGTCAAAAGCTGAACAGCGGTGCTGTGAGCTCGTGCTGCATGCGCCAGCCTTGGTGGCTTGCTCAATACTGACGCTCTAACACCCAAGAATGTTGGCCTGGATTTTTTTTCTAGGTGGCATCTGGCAACTATTGGTTGTGGCTGTACTATAGCTGCCCTTATCCCAAGCGGGGCGTTTAAATTATAGCGCTAGACACGAAATCATATATAAATGATGTGCGCGGTTTCGGTTTTGTCACTGATATCATATATATATATATATGATATGCGCTGTTTAGGGGTTAACCACTTGACTGCGCCAACCAAGTATTCTTGGTCGGCGGGAAACTGCGCCAACCAAGAAAATACTTTTTGATTTTTCCATACCCATTCTAAATGTGTACGAGGTTGGTTATGTACGAAATAGAATCTTAGGACCTCCAGTAAGAGGCAGCCATCTTGGAAAAAATTCCCAGAATGCCCTAGGGCTGCTGGCTGGGTTAGTACTGAGTGAGCAACCATCGGTGGCGCACATGCCTCTGGCTCCCAAACACCTGTCTGACGCGGTGTTGAAAGATAACGCTCTGTCAGTGAAATTCAAACCTTAATGCAGGCGATGAGTCACAATAACGTGGCTAAAGTATGTTGACCAGACCACACACTAGAAGGTGAAGGGACGACGACGTTTCGGTCCGTCCTGGACCATTCTCAAGTCGATTGTGATGAGGAAGTAGAGACGGGCAATAAATAGGCAAGAGAGAGCTGAGGAGCAAAGTAAGGTGTAGTAGAGGGGGATAGAAATAATAATAAGAGCTGCAGAAGGCCTATTGGCCCATACGAGGCAGCTCCTATTATAACCACTGAATGAGAAGGAGATAGGAATAAGAAAAGGATAGCAAGGGAGCGTAGGAGAAGAGAGAAAGAAAAGGAAAGAGAAAGAAAGAAAAAAGAAAATTGAAGGGGTAGGCTTATGTTAGGTCACGTTAGAAAGATTAGAGCATTTGAGTATATACTGTGAAAGGGAAGAGTCCACAGCAACAAAGCCAGGACTCAAGTTCATGTTGGGTACATTGTGTATTAGAGCCGATTCCACAAGACGGCGTCTGTGTAGAGTAGAGGCAGGAAAGATTATTTTGGAGGAAGACCAATCAATGGAATGATTAGATTCCCTCACATGGCAGAAGAGAGCATTGTTGGTGTCTGCAGACTTAACACTTCTCTTGTGTTCTTTATGTCTGTCATTCAGTGTACGGCCAGTTTCACCAAAGTATTGGAGAGGACAAGACGAACAGGAAATAGAGTAGGCACCAGCAGCATTAGAAGCAGGAGCAGTGTGAACTAGATTGCTATGAAGTGTGCTAGTTTGTCGAAAGGCGAGTTTAATGTCAAGAGGACGAAAGGTATTGGTAAAAGTTTTGAGTTCAGATATGAAGGGAAGGCATAGTACAGTGCTACTAGTGTTGGAAGCAGGTTTAGGATGAAAGAAATTTCGTTTAGCTTGAGAGTAGGCACAGTTGATGAAATGCTAAGGGTAACCAAGGCGAGAGAATGATTTGTAGATAAAGGCAATTTCAGAATCAAGAAACTGAGGGTCGCTGATGCGTAGAGCACGGAGGAAGAGAGAGACGAGGACACTTTTCTTAACAGAAAGAGGATGGTAGGAAAAGAAGTGAATGTACATGCCACTATGCATGGGTTTACGGTAGACAGAGAAAGAGAACCCAGACACAGAGCTGTGAACATGAACGTCAAGAAAAGGAAGGAGGGAATTAGATTCCCACTCAACTTTGAAATGGATAGAAGGAGCCAGATTGTTAAGAAAGGCGAGGAAAGGGTGGAAAAGATTAAGGTCATGAGGCCATAAAGCAAAAATGTCATCAACATAGCGAAGCCAAAGAGAGGGACGAGTATCAATAGAAGGAAGAAGAACAGTTTCGAAGTATTCCATGTAGAAATTAGCAAGAACAGGGGAGAGAGGGGAACACATAGCAACCCCGAAAGTTTGAGTGTAATATTTACCGTTGAAAGAGAAAGAGTTAGAGTCAACACAGAGTCTAATGAGATCGAGGAAAACGTCAGTAGGAAGAGGGAGAGGAAGAAGGCCCTCTGACGACTTCTGTCTAAGGAAAGAGAGAACGTCATCGAGCGGAACATTAGTAAACAGAGAGTCGACATCAAGACTAAGCATCTTACAAGAGGGTTGCAGGCGCAGTCTTTCTATGAAGTCCTGAGAGTGACGAAGGTGGGCAGGGGAAAAAGTGCCAAGGTAAGGCGTCAAGGTTTTAGCGAGCCAGGAGGCAAGAGGATAGCTGACAGAGCCCCGTGAAGAAATGATAGGACGAAGAGGAACACCAGGGTTATGAGTCTTAGGAAGACCATAGAAATAAGGAAGAGAAGGGCAGATGACACGGAAACGTTTAATGAGATCAAAGTCAGGAGGACAAAGACTAGAGAGCTATCTTAGTTTGCGGTTAAAGGAAGTTTTGAGGCGATCCAAAGGGTTAGAAGTCAGAGGAGCATAAGTGCGAGAGTCAGAGAGCAAGACATCTGCTTTTCGGAGGTAGTCCTCACGGTCAAGGATAACCACCGAATTGCCTTTGTCGGAAGGAAGGATAAGAATAGAGTTGTTCGATTTCAGGAAGGCAAGGGCAAGCTGGAAGCGACGAGGAAGGTGGTGATTTTTAGAAAACAAGCTGTCAAGAACGGGGATAAGGGCCCCTCTAAAGGCAGACAGGTCCGAAAGAGTACTAGAGTTAGAATTGACAAACCTGTCAAAGGAACTAATGAGATCAATGCCACAGCGTGGGCCGGGGGAAGTAGCAAAAGACAAACCAAGGCCAAGAAGTTCTTGCTGGTGCCTAGAAAGAGAGTAGGATGAAAGGTTGGTAACACAGTCAGAGAGAGAGTATTTGGCCCAAGGACTGTTGGAGATCAGGCGTTGAAGTTTGTTGTGTAGTGTGCAGAGAGTGGTGGAATGAGGAGACGTGAGCAGTGTCAAATGCAATTGGAAATAGGATATTGCATAGATCACAGGATATTGCATAGATCACTGGGAAGAGAAGAGGACAGAAAGCGTTGATGTTGACGAACAGCTAGAAAAGCCTCGTCAACTTGCAAGGAGGTGGCGTGAATAAGTTCATGCCACCTCCTTGGTGGCGTGAACGTAAGTTCCTTACTTTGCTCCTCAGCTCTCTCTTGCCTATTTATTGCCTGTCTCTACTTCCTCATCACAATTGACTTGAGAATGGTCCAGGACGGACCGAAACGTCGTCGTCCCTTCACCTTCTAGTGTGTGGTCTGGTCAACATACTTCAAACCTTAATGTTTGAAGAACATAAAGGTCATATTATTGGTGAACCTAGGCGCAATAAGGACTTAACACAAAGGTCGGATGCAAGTGATACAGCACCTATGAGGACGATACAGCAAGCGTATCCAGTTGTAGCTCTGAGCGCCACCCTTGCAATCCTATGCTATCTCCAATTCATTTAGATGATACATAGATGAATCGTTTTCTGTGCTCAGTGATAATGCATCTGATACAAGTAGCATAGATGAACAGTGTTAGTGGCTTCCATGGTGGTGTTTTCCATAGATATTTTCAAGAATAGCTGAATCTCTTCCTGACTGACAGACACTCTTGAGGTAGGCTGAATCTCCTCCTGTGTAGGACCATACAAAGCGATCTTTTCAAGACTACCTTACAAATTGATCTTTTCTTATAATCTTTTCAATACTACCTTATGCTTTACAAGCTTGGTTACATACAACCTACAAGTACTAAAGCCAAGGGTGTACGTGAGTGCGTTATTTGCAAGCACACACAATGAAAAAACCAGGCGAAAATACCTGGTGCAACGAGAGCGAGGTCGCGCTGAGCACCATGGACTACTTTGTTGATTATTACTCGCTTATGAAGTACTGACTGTGTAATACAGTGTGTTACTGTGTAAATAGTTTGTGAAACTGTACATATTGTAATTTTAATGAATTTTTGACAAATAATATTGTGACAATAAACATCTATTATGGACACATTACTGATACATGTATCACAGTTCCACGGAACATTATGAACGTTCTACTGTATACATATTGTAAAGGACACAAATATGCATCATATACGATAAAAAACAAACAAAACCGCATTGAAAGTATATGGAACAAATAATTGAAAATTCATTTGTGGCAACACCCAGTGCTTGAATGGCCCGCGCAACCGTGTCTGGGCGAGTCACGCATGGGCAACCAGGCCGTGGTGACATCACAGCGCACCTTGTCCACGTCCCCACAGCCAAAGTAAGTGGAATTTGGTATTTATTTTTACATAGACATGATCAGGGGAGGGAATTTATCATTTTACGAAGAAAAAAGAATTTTTTTGGGAACACCTTATTTCTTGCGTACCGGGGACTTTCACAATAAACTCGGCTCAGCACGGTGGTTAAATCTATGACCTCTTGTTCATGAAGTTCCGGGTCTGTGGAATTCTTCCCTATCAATTTTATCGATTCCTGTTACTATTTTGTACGTAGTGATCATATCGCTTCTTTTTCTTCTATCTTCTAGATTTTGCATATTTAATGTCTCTAACCTCTCCTCGTAGCTCTTGTCCTTCAGTTCTGGGAGCCACTTAGTGGCATGTCTTTGCACCTTTTCCAGTTTGTTGATGTGCTTCTTAAGATATGGGCACCATACAACCGCTGCATATTCCAGCTTTGGTCCTAAAAAAGTTGTGAACAATTTCTTTAGTATTTCACCATCCGTGTATTTAAAAGCAATTCTGAAGTTAGAAAGTGTGGCATAGGCTCCTCGCGCAATGTTCTTAATGTGGTCCTCAGGTGACAGTTTTCTGTCTAGAACCACCCCTAGATCCCTTTCTTTGTCAGAATTCTTTAAAGATTTCTCACATAATTTATAGGTTGTGTGGGGGGTCTATGTTCTCCAGTTCCACATTCCATAACATGGCATTTATTCACATTAAATTCCATTTGTCAAGTGTTGCTCCATATACTTATTTTGTCCAGGTCTTCTTGAAGGGCATGACAATTTCTTATCTTCCCTATTATCTTAGCATTATCAGCAAACATGTTCATATAATTCTGTATTCCATCTGGTAGATCGTTTATGTAGACAATGAACATTACCGAAGCAAGAACTGAACGTTGTGGTACTCCATTTGTGACATTCCTCCAGTCAGATACATTGCCTCTGATTACGGCCCTCATTTTTCTATCAGTTAAGAAATTTTTCATCCGTGTTAGAAGCCTACCTGTCACCCCTCCAATATGTTCCAGTTTCCAGAACAACCTCATATGTGGAACTCTATCAAAGCCTTTTCTGGGAGGAGCCCCTACGGTTCCCCGGAGCTTACCAGGCTGATATGCTAATGTCAAACTTTGGGATCAGTCATGTGTACGGAGTTCTTATGGGCCAACCGGGAACCACAAGCCAGAACCTGGCCCCCGTCTAGAAAGGCAAGGGAAGCAATGGCCTATAGAAAACCCCGTGTGGTTGGAAGCATTCTATGTCTGCCATCGACCGGGTTAGGCACCCAGAAAGGTAGGCGTCCCAAAACAAACCCCTATTCTGGTGAAAATTGCAACCAAAAACGAAACGAGTGGATAGAACTCCCCAAACAAAAACGAGCAAACTAGTATGACGTCACCTGTCAACGCATCGCTGTCTGCACAGCTCCCCCCTCCCCGGGAGGGGGAAGGGCTAGCCCCAGACCTACCATGCCGGCGATCCACACCCCAGTTCTTCGGCTGATGCTATTGGCACCGGTTATGTTCCCCGGCTCCAGTGGTTGTTTCAGCACTGTACCCAAAGTGTGGTGTCTGTCTTCTAGGTGGTGCGTGAGCCGGGAGCGAGTCTCCAGTACTCGGGCTGCATGCAGGGAGGGAGTACTCGGGAGCCGGCCGGCCGAGCGGACAGCACACTGGACTTGTGATCCTGTGGTCCTGGGTTCGATCCCAGGCGCCGGCGAGAAACAATGGGCAGAGTTTCTTTCACCCTATGCCCCTGTTACCTAGCAGTAAAATAGGTACCTGGGTGTTAGTCAGCTGTCACGGGCTGCTTCCTGGGGGTGGAGGCCTGGTCGAGGACCGGGCCGCGGGGACACTAAAAAGCCCCGAAATCATCTCAAGATAACCTCAAGATAACCATGCGCCTAGGGTTACCTTCCCTAGGTGCCCTGTAAGTACTGCCCTTGGGGCTTGGGGTTATCTTCCACAAGTTCCTTGGGTCCTGTTTCTGCTAGGCCGTGTGCTGCTCGGTTTTCGGCCGGCCTTTGTGTGATAGGGGTCCTGTCTCCCTTGTTCGCCTTAGGGTAAGGGGCAGTTTGCACTGGCGGGGCGCAGGGTGCTGCGCAGCTTGTTTTCACCAATCATAGCGGCCGGCTCTGTTCCGCCTGGGTACGCTGTACTCTTGCAGGGTTTTCTTTTTCTTTTTCTACCTGTTGGGGGGCTCTGCCTTTGGTTCTTTCCCCCTTTGTGCCAAGTTCTCTCACTACTTCCGGTGGTTCCCCCTGCTAGGTCCCCGTGAGTGTACACGTCCCGGGGGTTCAGCTCTTAGAATGTTGTTTGGTAGCCATGGGTGCCGGTTAGCAGTACCCTGCCTGGGATTACCTGAGCGCGAGTCCTCTTTTAGTAAATGCTCAGGACCCTGGGAATCCCCTAGGGGGAGCGTGAGCCCGATGGATGTGGCCCCGGAGTCCTCCCCTCGCTTTGTGCGAGTTCGAGGGTTGCTCGGTCCCCTTGTCTCAGGGTGACTCACTGTTTTGCCTCTGTCTGCAGCCTGTGGGGTCGGTGACACATTCGGCCCGGGGTCCTGCAAGTTTTGTTGCTTGTTTGTAACTCGGTTACCCAGTCTTATGCTGACTAAGTGGGTGCGGGCTGCACGGGCGTTGCACATTGGGTTTCGGTGGCAACGCGCTAGTTGTTTGCTCCCCGGAAGCCCTGAGGCTGCCCCGTTTTGGTCGGTGGTACATTTTTCTGTGTCAAGGGTGTTATGTGCTCGCCTAATTGTGCTTGCGGGGTTGGGCTCTGGCTCTTTGGTTCCGCCTCTCACCTGTCATTCGACTGACGTGCAGGGATTCTGAGCCTCCTGGGCTCTCTCGTCTTTACACTTGGAACTGTGTATGGGGTCTGCCCTGGTATGGGCCGCCTAATGTGTTCCATCTGTTACCTGTGACACTACAAACGTTTCTTCTAACGTGCCTGTGGCTCGGTTGGGTACTCGGTTTCCACCTGTGTCCCCTTGTTTGTGTGCCACCCGTGTTACAGTTTATCTTTATCTACCCTGCACTTCCTCTGGGATTGTGGTGACGTTTTGCTGCGGTTTTGATACTGCGGCTGCATGTGGGAGTATGGTTGTGGCTTTTTGTTCGGCCCTTCCCTGCTCCTTTTGGTGCCTATCTTGTTGGGTTGTTGTTGTTGTAGATTCAGCTACTCGGAATAAGTTCCTAGTAGCACGGGCTATGGTGAGGCTGAAACCTTGTTGAGGTTTTTTCTTCCCTTGATTTTCTGGGCTCCCCTTACTTGCCGGTCTTGCTGTGACGAGCTTGGTTTCCATGTTCCTTGGATTCTCTAAGGCTAAGGCCGACCGGCTCCCTCTTGGGGAGCCGGTCGGCCGAGGGGACAGCACACTGGACTTGTGTTCCTGTGGTCCCAGGTTCAATCCTGGGCGCCGGCGAGAAACAATGGGCAGAGTTTCTTTCACCTTATGCCCCTGTTGCCTAGCAGTAAAATAGGTACCTGGGTGTTAGTCAGCTGTCACGGACTGCTTGCTGGGGGTGGAGGCCTGGTCGAGGACCGGGCCGCGGGGACACCTAAAGCCCTGAAATCATCTCAAAATAACCTCAAGATAACCTCGTTGTCCTTGCCTAGTTGAGCTGGCTGGGGTTGAGCTTTGGCTCTTCGTCTCTATCATTCGTTTCTGTTCAACTTCCGGAGCCTACTGGGCTCTTATGTGCACTGGACGCTGGGTGTGGGGTTGGCCTCCGCCACTTCCCTTCCTCATGCATTCCTCTCATCTTCCTGCTTCACTCTTGTCCCGGGCCACTGGTGCTGGGGCGTTTCTGCTGGTCTTTTTCTCATTTCCTCCTTCACACTGTTGTGTGTTTTGTTTGTGCCTTTTGGCCTTCCTGCCTGGCTTGCCCTGCCTGTTGGTTTTTTCAGGGTCTTACGATGTACCTTCTCTGGTGTCTCACATCAGACCCGTGGTTTCTGATCCCCTGGCGAGCTTGCTCGCGTTGGGGTGTTTTCTGTTCGGCAGACGTTCCATCTTCTTGCCAGCTTGGGCTTCCGGCTCTGCTTCGTTGGTGGTCGCACCCGAGATCTTCCTGCGGCTCCGCCTCTTCCTGGGCTCGGATGACCCTTGTCCGTTGGTGGTCAAGTGGCTTTGTTGTTGGTGTCCCACGTGTGTGCTTCTTGGCAGCAGTATGGGGTGTTTTGGCGGTCCTTCCTTTTCCTTTTGTCCCTTCTTCGGTGGCTGCGTTTGTTGGCGTCGGTTTGGCTTTCCTGCTGGGGGTAGAGGCCGTCGACTTGCTGCATACTGTCGCCTTGTTTTTATGCGGCGCTGGCGGAGCCGCTTTGGCTTGCTTTCGGACTTTCATCTGCGCCGTTCGTAAGCTGTCTCATGCTTGTTTCATCTCCGACCTGTTCTTGCGCCGCTTGAGCCGCCCTGGTCATTGGACGGAGTGCTCTCTTTCTTTCTTCTCCTCGTTTTCTGGGGGTCGGGTAGGTGAACTTCATGTTCTCCTCCTGTGCAGGGGTTTTCTGCTCCTTCAATCGGGGTGATCCGTTTGGTCGTCTGCTGCCTTCTCTATCTTTTCTGGCGAAGAATGAGACTGCTGCTTTCCGGAGGGGTCCCTGGGTTGTTAATGCTTGGTTGGGCCGGGGGTGCATTTTGTTTTTGTCCGGTTGCAGGTCTCCTCTGTTATTGGCATGCCACAGCTTTGGGTTGCTCCGGTTCCCTTCTTCCCTGTTCGAGATTATAGGTCTCCCAGGTCGTCCGCGGGGTTCTTAAGGCTCGCCAGCCTGCGCTCTATCTCCATGCCCATGACGTCCGCAAGTTCGCGGCTCTTGCCGCCGTCTTTGGTACTGTGTCCTGGGAGGACATTCGGGCACGGGGAATTTGGCAGTCGAGTAAGGTCCTTGGCTGCTCGTTACCTTGTACACGTTCCTGGGGCCCAGTTGGGCCTGTGTCACTTTGGGTCGGCGGATGCGGCCTGTTGTCTCGACTTCGGGTTGAGTAGTGTGCGGCGACCGCCTCCCGGGTCTGTCCCTATTCTTTTCCTCTGTGGATACAGTAGTTAGCTCCGGGGAGCCGTAAGGGCTTCCCCCAGAAAACCAGGGTGAGTCTCGGAGGCTCCCCGGATTCCCTCCCTTCGGTCGGCGGTTTTTCGCGTGTTTTGACATCCAACCTCAGAATTGGGGTGTGTATCGCCGGCGTGGTAGGTCTGGGGCTACCCCTTCCCCCTCCTGGGGAGAGGGGAGCTGCACAGGCAGTGGCACGTTGACCGGTGACATCATGCTAGTTTGCTCGTTTTTGTTTGGGGAGGTCTATCCACTTGTTCGGTTTTTATTGCAATTTTCACCAGAATAGGGGTTTGTTTTGGTACGTCTACCTTTCTGGGTGCCTAACCTGGTCGATGGCAGACATAGAATGCTTCCAACCACACGGGGGTTTCTATAGGCCATTACTCCCTTTGTCTCTCTAGAGGGGGCCAGGTTCTGGCTTGTGGTCCCCAGTAGGCCCACAGAACTCCATACACATGACTGATGCCAAAGTCTGACATTAGCATATCAGCCTGGATAGCTCCAGGGAGCCTCTGGGTCTCACCCAGAAAATGGCGTTTCATTACAATCAACGCTGGTTTTTTCAAATGCTTTCAATTTTTTTTTTCTAAACATCAGGCATTGATGCCTTCTCTGGGGTTACACTCTCTGGCATGTTTTGCCTGCATACCACTAGAACCTGCTTGTGGCTCACTGCTTGTTTTTCTCACTAAAAACCTGCCAAGTGACACTTGTTTTTCCTTACTTTGTAACACTTGCCTGAAGTGAGACATTGTCATTAAAAAGGTTAACTACAGCTTGCTCTGGGTGAATTAATAACAACTTTAAAACATCCTCAAGTGTTTGTGTTCTTTGTTTCGTGATTGTTGATACACCTTTCGTCACTTTAGCACTCGTAATGTCATTTTTCTTGGCAAGTACAGTGCATATCGTTGACAGATTTGTTTTACTGCCCAGCTCGTTCAACAACCTGTGTACCATATTCATGTTTATAAATTATCTCTTGTTTTTCCTCTATGGTCATTCTCACATGTGTTTTCTTGGCTTGAACCTTACCACTGGCTTTCTTGGAACATGGCAAGATACATAATAACAGATTTTAAGTTCAAATGGTCAAAAATAAAATAATAAAATAAATTTTTGCAAAGAATTCAGGCGCGATAGTCACTAGGCGGGAGGCACTGGTAAACTGAGGCGCGATCGCCATGCCACCACGCGCCAGGACCGCCCGTACACGTATCGACAAACTCGTTTTCCGAGGCAAAGTTCGTAACCTGATTCAAATTTTCTGAAGAAATTGGGCTCGTAACCCGAAAAGTTCATAAAGAGGGGCATTCGTAAGCCGAGGTGTCACTATACAGTACAGTATATGTATAGCAATATAACGACTTTTTTTCTTAGTTCATTATACATTTATTCCGCATTATTTTCCGGTGCTTTTGGTGCCCCTGCTCTTCCCTCCTCTCAGATTAGTGGTTTCATTGTTTATATTTTTGGCAAAAATTTTGCTAGACAGTTTGAGGGTGGCACTCTGGTCATGGAGCACCATCCCACAGCTGTGGTTTGTTGTTACCCCACTCTTTGCACATGGCAGCTGGGCGATTGAAAATTTTATCATTCTTTTCCAGCTTTTTGCATTTGGCATTTCTCCTGATAATTACCTTGCATGTTTGCATACAGATACACAGCAATGTCATGCTTCTTATTTTGTCACTCATAAGTTTCACAATTTTTGGTCACATCATCAAAATTGTATCGCCATATTACACTAAAGTTCACCGAATACTAATGTGGTCTTTTCTGTCAACAGATATGTAACAATTGCAGCGAGGCGGGGGCGACGATAGCATGTCTAGGGAAAGGGTGTTCAAACATGGTGCATGTACCTTGTGCAACCCACCTCCAGTGGACCTTGGATCATCACACCTTCAAGTCTCTCTGCCCTAAGCATACTGTGAGTAGCTAGAAGACTTATACGTGTGAACGTTCCCGCCTGCTGTGACTATAGTGCTTGTTAGCAAGTCTTGCTTGTACAGTATTTAGTAGGCAGAAGATATACCAAGAAACTTGATCACCATTTTTCTATGTTCCTATGTAATGTGGCATGGCTTCGGGTGAGACTTTCGAACTGTCTTCTGGTCTCTCTCTGACACTGACTTCGTTCCATTATTGTTTGGAGCTTAGCCTGTTTACGATTATTATTATTATTATTATTATTATTATTATTATTATTATTATTATTATTATTATTATTATTATTATTATTATTATTATTATTATTATTATTGATGGAAATATATCTTCTGTTTCGATATTTTGTGTGTTGACGTTATGGGCCCCTTACCTGTGCTAGTTCATTACAAATGTCTTTCATTAAGATTTTGTACTTTTCTTATAATCAGGTAATTTGGAATGCTTTATTATTATTTCTTGAAATATGTTAATTTCCTGTTATTTATTAAGAGTTATATATGTACAGATTAGATATATGTGAATGCAGCTCATGTCATATTGTAAGTGCATGAGTGTATGATTGGCAGTATTGTGAGCCGTGTTGTCTCGAGTGAAGATCTTGGTAAATGTTCAGTATTGTCATTGAGATGGCGGTAGTGCATTACTTGGGTGCTTCTGTTGAATTTAAGGTATAGCCAGTCAGCAGCATTAAATCAGATGTCAGTTGCATGTCTGTTTATATTTATTTAATATTGTGGCATATTGTCATATAGCAAATGGATTCCATTGTCATTCCCAGTTGGGCTCTGTTAGGAATGAGAAATCTTTGGAAACTAATTTACTGTGTCGGGTATAATTAGTGGCAGTGTGTAATACTTTGATCTTTAAAGTTTTTTTTTTTTTTTTTGTCAGGGTATTACACCTGCTTGCTGGAGTTTCTTAGTTATCCAGAGTCATGATATAACGTTATTCTCTTGTTGGTCACATCCAGTCATATTTTCCTCAACGTTTATACCTCATCTGAGACTGGCACATTTGCCTCAGTTATTAGCCTGTATAGAAGTATTATTTTATATCCTGTTTTCTTGAACAAGGCCATCTTATTAAATTTTCTTTAATTTTTATTTATTTTTATATTATTCAAGAACCTTTCATTTGTCATGATCTGGAAATAATATTTAGAAGGTAATTATATTATCCTTGACAGAAATAAAATGGAATATTAAATATTTTACAAGAATAGGTTTTTCTTTGGATACAATTGGGCCTCAATATGTCCAAAGTTTGTGGACCTTGTAAAATGTCATACATGGCTAATTCATTCAAAGCGAACTTAACTTTATACTGGAGAAATATGGATGCATTCCAGAGACCTCTCAAGTACACTTTATTCTTCATCTTTTGACGAGTCCTAAATATGGTGACTAAATACTGTTACGGTAGTATTACTTCCGTGACACTACGGTATTACTACGGTGCTGGTGTACCTCTCATCAGTTACCAACCACAGGTACATGACATGAGGTGCACAATACTTGGGAGGGACTACACTGCAAAACTCTTATTTCAGAAGTCAGAGTATGGTAATTCGGAGTGATTCTACCTTGCGTGCATGAACCCCATGCATCAGATCATGAACCCACCTTCACACAGTTTGAATTTTAGTATTAAAAACAAAATAGTGCAGGTGTGATTTTTGCTTTCTCCAAAATCATGCGGAAGGAGAGTGGACTGTATTTAACTATTGAAGTGTCTCATGGCCATTCTGAAAATGTTATTGCTTAGATGGTGTGTACTCTTTAAATGTCTAGTTATGTCATCCTCCAGTGACGTATGCTTACTGTACTGCTAGTATAGCGTCATATCCTTGTGGATTTGTTCATTTGATGTATCAAGCTATTGGGATTTCTGTGTGTTATACAGTATATGGATTGACATTGTTAAGGATGAATAATATTGAAGGGTATAGAATGCTTCCTTTGCATCCTTCAGTTTTTATTTCATTTTGGTTTACTTTCTAATTGTCATTTTGCTTTCTTTTTTGCATAAAAAAATGGATTAAGTATAATAAACTTTGTTACTTTTGAATTTGTTGTAACTTAAATATACTGAGCCTGAATGAACCAATAGACTCCTTCATTGTCATTGATTTTGGTTGCATCGCAAAACACTTTCAGTATTTACTACCTTCAGTCCTTGGTTAGTATGGAAAACTAATTGCTTATGATTGACACCCTCTCATGCAGGCTCTACATGCACTCGACACAGTTTTCCATCTACAGCATTATATTATTCTCAGCATCTCCTTTCCCTGTTTCCCCACATAGTCTTTATCGACACTCTCATTACTGTTACGTACATTATTCTACATCAGGGTAACACGTGCATCAACAATCCATTGATTTCTACTTAAATCAATCTAGGACTATTTTTTTTTGCTTACGTACAGTATTTTGCAATCGCTTCATCTACATCGGAAAAATATTTTTTGATGTGAGAATGTGGAATTAAATTTAAACAAAAGTTCGTAGTGTTGACAGCATTCTGGCAGTTGCACCAGAGGAAAATAATTTGACTATATATAAACCACAAACAAAAATATTTACTGTGATAGTTATTATTTATATATTAAATAGGGGGTTTGATGCTCTCATGGCAAGAATATTGAACAAGTTACACTGGGAGTGTGTCCACTTACGGTTGGTTTATGGTGTAACAAGTGGAGGGATGTGTCGTTATATTGGGGACCTTGCAGAGCTTCACCTCGACTGTAAATAAGCAGCAGCGGTAGATGGAACTGTATAGTGATTAAAGGTATAAACCACGTCATTGGTTCACATATAATTTTATCTAACTTATTCCCCAAACTGTCTTGTGCCATAATTTTTACTTTCTAGAAGTCATATTTACTTGAGAATAAATATAGAGAGGCATCATAATCATTATTAGATGTTCCCCACTTGCATGAGGTAGAGAAGCACAAGCCTGCAGGTAACTATAAGTATGTGGGAAAGCGGAGCAAATTCATTCCCAGTGGGATTTTGTTTACTCAGCCAGGCACCTGTCACTTACGTTTTTTCTAGTTTTGGAAAACCTTCAACTAATGTAAGACATAAAAAATAAGGTCAGTATAATACAGTAAATTAAAAACACAGTAGTGTAACGTATTCAAAAAATTCAGGGCTGCTGTAGGACCTAGTTTATGTGCTTTTTAACAGATATTGACACCATACAACTGCTGTATATTCCAACTTTGGTCTCACAAAGGTCGCGAACAATTAATTTAGTATTTCGCCTAAATACTGTTTTGCCATCCATGTACAGTACTTAAAAGCAATCTGAAATGTTGAAAGTGTAGCATAGGGTTCTCGCACATTGTTTTTCGCGTGGTCCTCGGGTGAAAGTTTTCTGTCTAGAACCACCCCTAGATCTTTCGTTATCACAATTTTGAAGATTACGGCTAGTCGCTATTATGCTTTTACCCGTTGGACAGCTGTTATTATCATTCATTGATTCATGGGGTAATGCGGTTATCATATGACGATGTAAATAATTACTGTCTGGGTTTTACATGTATGATGCAAATATGGATATAATAACTTCCTGTGGATGCAATGGCATTTACCTTGACCCATGAAAAAAATCCTAACATTTCATGGTTACATGTACTTGGAGGTGCCTGCTGTCATGTGTGTAATTACCTAAGTGTACTTACAGAATGAGAGCTACATTCGTGGTGTCCCGTCCTCCCAGCACTATTTGTCGTATAGCTTTTTTAGATTTAACAACAGTATTGGCCTCCACCACCTTCTCACCTAACTTGTTCCAACCGTTTACCACTCTGTTTGGAAAAGTGAATTTTCTTATATTCCTTCAGCAGCTTTGTTTAAATCTCTTGTTCTTGAACTTCCAGGACTCGGAAATTCTTCCCTATTGATACCCATTACTATTTTGTACATAGTGATCATATCGTCTCTTTTTCTTCTATCTTCCAGTTTTGGCATATTTAATGCCTCTAACCTCTCCTTGTAGTTCTTGTCCTTCAGTTTTGGGAGCCATTTAGTGGCATGTCTTTGCACCTTTTCCAGTTTGGTGATAAGCTTTTTAACCCCTTAACTGCGTTGCCTCCAAATATGACACCCCCTCAGTGCACAGGAAATAAATTCTCTGGAAAAAATTATTTTTTCTTTTTAAAGTGTCAGAAACCCTTTCCTCAGTATGGGTATGTAGAAAAAAAATCGAAATTGTACTTACTTTGGCTGCTATGGGGTCCGTAAGTTGGGGCGTGACGTCATCATTCCCTGTTCGCCCATGATGTACGCTCCCGGGGCCAGTAGGGCGCTCGGGGCGGGGCGCACGAGTTGCCGCGAATACATTTTCGTTCATTTTTTTCGCACAGTTCCTAATACATTTTATTTGTTTTTACGTGCTAATCCTATGTATAGTGAACACATACACTATATTATGGCAGTAAAACATCCGTACTGTCCGAAGACACTGTGTTACGTGCATGACACTTGTGTACACATATGCAGCACATATTTACTATGTATCATGCTAATTTATGTATATATATACAATCTATTTACACACTATATACATTCACCATCAACCCATTCAGAACACCGCGAGTGAGAGCTGTCACACCCAGCCAGCCCTCCCTCACTTCTCCAACATTGTATTTGCCAACTTTGCCCCTCCCATCATACAGTTATTCACACCAATGTTTCATGTTCATTTATGTATATTTACAACATATGTACACACTATACACTGTCACACACTATATACATTTACCATCAACACATTCAGAACATTGCGTAGCAGCTGCTTCGTATGGGCCAATAGGAAGCTGCCTCGTATGGGCAAATAGCAGCTGCCTCGTATGGGCCAATAGCAGCTGCCTCGTATGGGCCAATAGCAGCTGCCTCGTATGGGCCAATAGCAGCTGCCTCGTATGGGCCAATAGCAGCTGCCTCGTATGGGCCAATAGCAGCTGCCTCGTATGGGCCAATAGCAGCTGCCTCGTATGGGCCAATAGCAGCTGCCTCGTATGGGCCAATAGCAGCTGCCTCGTATGGGCCAATAGCAGCTGCCTCGTATGGGCCAATAGCAGCTGCCTCGTATGGGCCAATAGCAGCTGCCTCGTATGGGCCAATAGCAGCTGCCTCGTATGGGCCAATAGCAGCTGCCTCGTATGTGCCAATAGCACTGCCTCGTATGGCCAATAGCAGCTGCCTCGTATGGGCCAATAGCAGCTGCCTCGTATGGGCCAATAGCAGCTGCCTCGTATGGGCCAATAGCAGCTGCCTCGTATGGGCCAATAGCAGCTGCCTCGTATGGGCCAATAGCAGCTGCCTCGTATGGGCAAATAGCAGCTGCCTCGTATGGGCCAATAGCAGCTGCCTCGTATGGGTCAATAGCAGCTGCCTCGTATGGGCCAATAGCAGCTGCCTCGTATGGGCCAATAGCAGCTGCCTCGTATGGGCCAATAGCAGCTGCCTCGTATGGGCCAATAGCAGCTGCCTCGTATGGGCCAATAGCAGCTGCCTCGTATGGGCCAATAGCAGCTGCCTCGTATATGCCAATAGCAGCTGCTTCGTGTGGGACAATAGGAGCTGCCACGTATGGGCCAATAGAAGCATTTGGCCATGAACACATTCAGAACACCTCGAGTGAGAGCAGCCACACCCAGCCAGTCTCCCTCACTCCAACATCTTACTTGCCAATATTGCTCCTCCCACCATACTGTTATAGTTCTTATTACACATGTTCTATATACCTATCTACATGTTTTATTACCAGAACTATGCAAGTAAGCCGATATTGTGTCCAAACAGTACAGTGGCCACCATACACTGCATGAAAAATCACACAGCAGACGACGCTACGATTACGTCACCTCCCTCACCAAAGTAGCTCCTCTCAACATTCTCCTGTTGCTGTTCTTACACTATATACACACACTATATATACCCATGTACATATGTTTTGCCCATAGCGAACCACTAAGCTAGTATGGTGAGCAAAACAAGAGTGGCTGCCACACACACACAATGAGGCTACCTCAATTCTCGCCCTCCCTCCCTCACCAAAATTCCTCCTTCCACAATACTACGCACAATGCTAATTATAACCACAATCCTGGTCACTAATTCCTGTAAATGAATAATTGACCACACGTTTATTTTGAAAAGGAACCTAAGAAATCATTTGAAGATTCCTAGATGGACGAAATAATGCTGTGGTGCTGTGGCTAGCGCTGTGAACATCGTGAACAGCATTGAATCACTGATATTTGAACATTGTACCCAGTCATTATCACACTCAGGCTCTTCTATAACACTATCATAGCTAAATAATACAAGTTATATATATATTTTGACATTATTAGGCGATGCTGTGGTCACACGCTGAACAGCAGTGCTGTGCGCTCATGCTGCGAGCGCCAGCCCTGGTTGCTCACTCACTACTGAGGCTCCCACACCCGGAATGTGGACCACGATTTTTTTTAAAGATGGCGTCTGTTTACAAGAGCCCTGAGGAAGCTGATGTGAACCCCATGTAGCCGCGGGAGTTTTGAATGGACCGTGAAAAATACAAATACCCGGAGGCGCGTTGCACAAACCAGACGTGAGCCTGCAGGCGCGTTGTGCAGTTTAAGGGTTAAGATACGGGTACCATACAATTGCTGCATATTCCAACTTTGGTCTGAGAAATGTCACAGCAATTCTTTAGTATTTCACCATCAGTGTATTTAAAAAAACTCTGAAATAGAAAGTGTAGCATAGGCTCCTTGCACGATGTTCTTTATGTGGTCCCCAGTTAAGTTTCCTATTTCCCATATACAGAATTCTTTAAATATTTTTTGCATAATTTATATTGTGTGGGGTCTCTGTTCTCCTATTCCACATTCCATAACATGGCATTTATTCACATTAAATTCCATTTGCCAAGTGATGCTCTATACACTTATTTTGTCCAGGTCTTCTGAAGGGCATAACAATCATCTAAGTTTCTTATCTTCCCAATTATTGTAGCATCATCAGCAAACATGTTCATATAATTCTATGCTCCATCTGGTAGATCGTTTATGTAGACAATGAACATTACCAGTGCAAGAACTGAACCCTGTGGTACTCCATTCGTGACATTCTCCAGTTAAATTGCCTCTGATTACTGCCCTAATTTTGCTGTCACAGAAAATTTTTCATCCATGTTAGAGTATACCTGTCACTCCTATAATATGTTCCAGTTTCCAGAAAACCTCTTTATGTGGAACTCTGTCGAAAGCCATTTCTGTGGAAGCCCCTCCGACTCCCCGGAGCTTACTGGCTGATATGTATGCATTAGACCGTGGCATCAGTCAATTCGATTGAGTTCTTGCCTTCCGGGAACACGAGCCAGAACCTAGCCCCATCAGAGAGGCAGAGAACAATGGCCTATAAAAACCTTCATGTGGTTGGAAGCATTCTATGTCTGCCATCGACCAGATTAGCACCCAGAAAGGTAGGCGTCCCAAACAAACTCCACTTGGTTCAAAATTGCTACCGAAAGCCGACTATTAAGCAGAACCTCTCAATCTGAAAACAAGCATGACATCACAACTGCCGCCATGCCATGTTTGCACAGCTCCCCCCTTCCCGGANTTACAAGGTACGGGCTCCATGCTGGGGCCATATACTCCAGGATTGGCCTTACATATATGGTATATAAGATTCTGAAAGATTCCTTACACTGTGAACATTTTGAACAGCATTGTGTTTACTGATATCTGAACTTTGTACACAGTTCTATCACGGTCAGGCTCTTCTGTAATACTATCATGGCTAAATAATACCACTTGCATATATTTTGACATTTTTAGGCGATGCTGGGGTCACAAGCTGAACAGCAGTGCTGTGAGCTCATGCTGCGTGCACTAGCTTTGGTGGCTCACTCAGTACTGAGGCTCTCACACCCGGAATGTTGCCCATGATTTTTTTTTAATGGGGTCTGTTTATGAGAGCCCTGAGAAGCTGATGTGAACCCTGTGTAGCCACGGGAGTTTTGACTGCTACGCTATACCTACTAGCGCCCTGAGGCGCCTTGTACGCCACCGACCTAGCGCCTCAAGGTGCATTGTGCAGTGTAGTGGTTAAATAATAATAAAGTACAGTTAAGGGTTTGAATTGTTCACTATACTGTACAGAGGAACCTCGGTTAATGAATTTAATTCCTTTCGGCACTGAGCTCATCGCGTGAAACGCTCGTCTTGCGAAACGAATGTCCCAATTTAAAATACAGTAATGGAAATACAATTAATCCATTCCACCCCCAAAAAACATCAACATGAAATTTTATAATGTAATTATGGTACTGTACATGTAATTATTATAAAAAAAATTTTTTTACCCTTTTCAGTTGTAATTTACCTTTTGAAGAGTCGTTGCTGGCTTGAGGGAGATGATAGGGAGGTGGAAGGAGAAAAGGGGTTATGGTGTGGACGGAGAATCCACCTCCAAGTCAGGCAGGCTCTCTCTTCTAGGGAATTTCACCCCAGTGGGACAAGATTGTGGTTCACTATCACTTGCTCATCTTTCTGTACCTTTCCAAAGAACATATCTATTGACAATTGATTTTGTCTTCATTTTAGGATGTCCCTAGACCGAGACAGCAAATTGTCATTAAACATGTTGGCACACCGTGCAGTCACTGCTTTATCAGGGTGATGTTTTTCCAAGAATGCTTTCATCTTTTCAAACATTCCCAACACTTCCCTGATCTCACTGGAAAAGGTGGCATACTCCCTTACCACCTCCTCTTGATTCAGCTCCTTCTAAAGTTCCTCAATTGTCAGTTCATCACTGTGCTCCTGCACATCAGCAGCATCCACCTCCAGACCCAAAGTTTGCCCCCAGAGCGACAATATCATCCACTTGATGCACTTCCGTGTCGTCCACAGGTGAAGGTGTAGGACCGAAACCTTCGATGTCTCGCTCCGGGACACACTCAGGCCACAGGTTTCACCATTCAGTGTAATTACCTAAGTGTAGTTACAGGATGAGAGCTACGCTCGTGGTGTTCCGTCTTCCCAGTACTCATTGTCATATAACACTTTGAAATTACTGTCGGTTTTGGCCTCCACCACCTTCTCGCCTAATTTGCTCCAACCATCTACCACTTTGTTTACAAAAGTGAATTTTCTTATATTTCTCCGGCAGCTTTGTTTCGTTAGTTTAACCCTCAAACCGCTAGGGGCCCAAATGGAATTAACACCCACAGGCACAACAAAAAAAAAATCCAAAAAATCTTTCGTCTTATAGAAGTGTTAATTTCTGTGGGGAGCCCCTACGGCTCCCTGGAGCTTATCGGGCTAATGTATGTTATGTTAGACCGGGACACTAGCTATGGAGTTCAGACCTACCAGGGACCAGCGCCAGAACCTGGCCCCTTCAGAGAGGTTTCAGGGAGCAATGGCCCTGGAAAACCCCATATGGTTGGGGGTTTTCCTTATCTGCCATCGACCGGGGTTAGGCACCCAGAAAGGTAGGCGTAACAAAACAAACCCCACATGGTAGAAAACTACAACAAACCGAACAGAGAGGTAGAAAAACTCCCTACAATCACAAGGAAAACAATCAAACAATCACTTTACTGCCGCGCCGGTTGTCCGCGCAGCCCTCCCCTCCCCGGGAGGGGGGGGGGGCCCCGGACCTCACCGCGCCGGCTGCCGTCAGTTCGTAAGCTAGTGTCAACCGGGATACACGCTTCTCTGGCCTCAATTTCCTTGGCGGTGTTTGCCTCGTGTGGCGTTCTCTGCTGTTTTTGTGGTTTGCGGTGGCCAGGAGTATTTCATCAGTGCCGGGGCTGCATGAGTCTAGGGGTTCCCTTCCCTAGGCGCCCTGTGAGTACTGCCCTTGCGTGTCAGGGTTATCTTCTCTGGGGCGTTCGGGAACCGCTCCCGTAGGGGTTCTTGCTGCTCGGCATTTGCCTCGCCCTTGGGGCCAGCTGGGGCTTGGGGCCCTTGTTTGGCCTTGGGTAGGGAGTTGGTGTTGTGCTGGTTAGGGCGCCAAGGTGTTGCACTGCCTGCCACCTACGCGGCGGCCGGTTCCTGTTGCCTCTGGGGACGGTGTACTTTTGCGGGGTTTTTCTTTTGTTTTTATTTTCTTGCCTGGTGGGGGTCTGCATAGTGTGGCTATAGTTCCACTAGTAGTGTTTGGCAGCCCTCTGCTAGGCCCCCGTGCTTGTACACGTCCCGGGGGTTTTCAGTATTAATCTTTACCCTTGTTTTCGGGTTTCTTAACCGGTTAGCAACACCTTGCCCGGGCTTCCCGTAGTTGCTAACCTACGGGCCCTGGAAACCCCTGTCTGGGCTCGGGAGACCATTGCATGTGTCTTCCGGGTACCAACCCGTCTTGTACGGGATCGTTGGTTGCTGTGCCTTTGTCTCTAGGTGACAGTCGCCATTTACCTCCGTCATGCTGCCTGTTGGGTCCCTGACACCTTGACCCGGAGTCTTGCGAGAGAGTTTCTCTGCTTGTTCTCCAGTACTCCTGATGTTATTGCTATTCAGAGTACAGGCGGCATCCGTGTTGCAAGCTAGGTTAGGTTGCTGCAACATGCTAGGTTGGTTTCCCACTCGGATGCCCCGAGGCCGCCCCGTTTTGGTTCGGTGCTGTTCGCCCTCCTCCCTCCCTGTTCCCGGTTCCGGACTGTCTGCGGGTTTCGGGGTCGGGGCGGGGTTTAGTTGGGGCAGAGGCTCGGGCGGTTTTCGGGGGCTGCCCCATTCGGGTTGGGGGACGGAGGTTTTAGAGCCTGTTCCTCCAGCCAAGGCTTCTGGGGCTTACCAGCGGCCCGTTTCTTGCTGCCTTTCCCATGGACTCTTTCTTTTCTTTAAGGGCGGAGGGCTTGGAGGACGGCTCTGCCCCGGGGCTCTGTTGCTGGTTCCCGGGGCTGTGGGGGATGCCTGCTAGCAGTTCTGGGGCGGTTTGCCCCTGCCGGGGTTTTTCTGCTTTTGGGCGGAGTTTTTAGCCCATCCAGTCTGCTTGCTTCCCACTTTTGCTGGCGTGTTTTGTCTCTTAGCGTCCAGCACAGCCCCTGCTGGCGGCCATTTTCGTCTGCCTGTTTCCCGGCGTGGCCACCAGGGCGGCGTTGCGGTTTGTTTACATACGCCTGGGTGTGCGAGCGAGTGTCTGGGGTGAGTTTTTCACCCTTTTTTCAGGGGGTTTTCTTCTCCTGTTGCCGTTTTTTTTGCTTTTCTGTTTTTTTCTGCCCGTTATTGTTCCTTTGGGTGTTTATTTCCACCGGGCTTCTGGGCCCATGGGTTTGGGCTCAGTGTTTCTGGCTGTTAGGCTTGCTCCCACACCTTGTCCCTCGGTTTTCGGTCTGTTCTGACTGTTGCCCAGAGGGTTCTGTAGGGGGGCTGCGCTTGCCTTTTGTGGTGTTCTCCGCCGGCAATTGTGGTGGTTTGGCTTCCCCCTGGTTCGATTCTGGGTTCCTTTGGGTTCTTTGGTTTCGTTCCAGAGGTTTCTTCCTCTTGGGCCCCCTTTTTGTGGGTTCAGGGGGCTTTGTTTCCTCATGTGACCTGGTTCTGCCTTCTGGGTTCCGGGGTCTTCCTGGCTTGCAGACTGCTCTTTTTGGGTCTAGGCACATGTTGTTGTGCTGGGCCTTTGGGTTTTGCTGTCGAGGTGGGCCTTTTGATGCAGTTTAGTGCCTTCTTTGCCTAGCCGGTGTGGTGCTCTGCCCACTGGTCGGCAACTTGTACTTTACATTTACATTGTATGTACTCGCCTCGTGTGCTTGCGGGGGTTGAGCTTTAGCTCTTTGGTCCCACCTCTCAACCGTCGTTCGACAGGTGTACAGGTTCCTGAGCCTGTTGGGCTCTATCATCCCTACACTATAACCTGTGTAGGGTCAGCCTCCGCCACATTGCTTCCTAATGCCTGGTGTATGCTTGGCATGTGTACGCTG
>WNGS01063839.1:4865113-4890704 GCA_020271785.1 Procambarus virginalis | reverse complement strand
GGTGACGGTGTTCCCACCCCTTCTAATTCTCCCACGCCTGCTGTAAGAGTCATGTCCACTATTCTCGAGCGTTCTCTACATTGCAGGCAACAATTGAACATATGTGGGAGAGAACAGTATTCTCGAAGAGCCGAGAAATTTGCGAAAATGTAGTATTTTGGCCTGTGGGATAGGCCTTTAGGGAGCCAATATGGCGCTGGCAAGTCTGTTCTCCCGCCAAAACTGTGTGACGTCAGTGGCGCCAGATTGGTCACCGTCAGCGACATGGCACTGGGAGCCAATGAAAACCAACTTGGGAAAAGTGACGTCACATAGGCATAGGGGGTCGGCCGTGTTGGCGCCAGGACGATATCAGTCTTTCACGACACGTCCGAGAGGTAGGACGCGCGATCGGTCATCCTGTCAGAGTGACGGATTTACCGAACTCCGGTGGATTAAGCGTCTCCAGTTGTTGGCACGCACTCTGTGAGGTCTTCCTGCAACCCAGTTGTGGCTCAGATAAGGAATTGACAAAATATTGAGCAACAAGTGCTCAGGGACAGGTGCGTTGCAAGAAGTGGGCCGGGCATCGATGTGTGTCGTCGTTGGCAGTTCACCAGTATAAGAGGCAGCTTAGTGGCCGGGCCACCCACCGTGAGGGAACCAGGTTGACAGCCTTGTCAACCAGGTTGAACGTGTGATCGACGATCCTGTCAAGTTTGACAGTAACCCCACCTTCGTGGAACCCTACGAGTCAACAGTTGGATGCAAGCACGTCGAGAAGTCTTCCCAAATACCTAGCGATATATCTAGACGACGAGGGAATTGACAGTGTTGTGAGCTTCAAGTGCTCTGAAGTCGGGTGCTGTGCGTGTGTCGTCCGGGACGGCTGATAACTTCAGTGACTTCGTAGTGGTGAGAGGCAGTTACTCTGGGAGTACAGTGACAAGAACTATTTGGGAAACGTACGACGACCGCCGAGACGTAGGCTGGCTGCCGTAGTTGGGAGGAAAGTTGACGGCCAGGAGACCGACTTCAACCCTGCGACGTACTGTAGAGAAGAAGCACGGACCTGCTGTGTACAGAAGCGGCGAGACGCGACATCCTAAGGCGTGGGGCTTGTGTTTCTGGATGAACGAGGCGAGAGCCTGGACCAGGAGCTACAACCCAACTGTCATCCTAGGATAGGTGAAGTAGGTGTTTACAGTTCCCTCCCATTTCCCCTTTAGTTAGCTATATATATATTCTTGTCAGGATATTTTACATGTCGTGAGCAAGTCTCACCTGAGTTTAAGTCACAGAGAGCACAGTATGTGGTGAGGCTACCCAGAGCGCTCACAGTATCAGTTTACATATATATCTATGTGTGGGTGTGTGCAAGTACCAAGATTCATCAGAGAATTTACTGTGACTATGATTATTGATCTGTGATTATTATTATTATATATATATTGGTAGTAAACCAGATATAGGTGTATTGATCTCTATAATCTATTGATATAAATGCCTGTGGATTGATCTCTATAATCTATTGATGTAAATGCCTGTGGATTGATCTCTATAATCTATTGATATAAATGCCTGTTGATTGATCTCTATAATCCATTGATATCAGTGCCCGTGTGTTGATCTCTATAATCTATCAATATAAATGCCCGTGTGTTGACCTCCATAATCTATCGATATAAATGCCTGTGTGTTGATCTCTATGATCTATTGATATATATATGCCTGAAGTTTGATTACTGATTTATATATGACATGATTGTGTGCTGAATAATATCATATACGCGAAGTGATTGCCAGTGATATCTCTTTAAGAGGAAGTATAAATATAAAGAAAAGTTCAGCGATCAGGCGAGTGCATTCACAGTAAATATTATTAAGAATAGAGTAATCTTTTGGTACAGTGAAAAGTCACTGTGAGAGTATTGTGAATATAGATGTTGATCGTGAGGCCAGTGAAATCATAAGTAAGCCATGTGAACGTTGATTAGTGTTTTGGAAAAAGTTAAATAAACGGGGATCGTGACAATTAGAAAACAAGTACTAGTCTGTTCCCACGATCGCGAGGGCCCGGTCAGCTGGCATTCTGACAGGTGACACGTGCCGATGTTGCCATATGGTGCGCTCTAGAATATTATGCTATGAATGGAGCGATTGTCATATATTAATTCTGATACATTGATGCATATATATTTCTCGTTGTCTTTTAAGTAAAATACCAAAACTCTTTGGTGTTTGATATCATCCCCTCCATTTATCTTGTGACCGTGTGAGGATGTAAAGTAGAGTGACCTGCCTGATACTATATTACTGGATTTTGCTCTTGCCACAATTACACCTGACCACTGCAGTGTTACTGGCCACCTAAAAAACCAGTTGGCGACCTTGAAGGCTGTGTAAGAGTTCGGTGTCGGGAGGGCCACAGATTGAGGGAACGATCTGTGCACCCACTCATCTTATAATCTAAAGGCCGGTTGTGAGATCGACTGGGGTACTCTCCGAGGCCAGCAGTGGAGCCTAGTGGATTGAGGGAAGACCCGCCGAACGACGGTGAGTAAGGGTTATTGTTGGAGCAACCACCTGGAAAGGAGATCCAGTCTACTGTTGCTTTAACCCTTCTCTAACGAGAACACCGTGAAACCCCGACAACAGTTACAGTGCATAAAACATGTAGATATTTATATATAATATGTGTATATAGGGTAATAACACTGAAAACAGTATTGTTGGGGGAGAAAGTTTAGTGCGTGTGACCTTGAATGAGTGAGGGAGCCGCCAGCCACCAGCTGTGTATACCGACGACTCTTAGTCCCTGAACTAACTATATCAGCTTAGCTGTACAGTTGTGGTGAACAAAATATATACATACTTATATATAACGTCTGTATATAGTGTAATAACACCACAAATGGTATTGTTGGGGGAGAAAGTTTAGTGCGTGTGTAGAGTGAGTGGCAGCGAGTGGCTGGCTGGTGTGTGGCGGTAACTCTTCGTTGCTCTTCGACTCTCAATACCAACTTAGTGGTTCGTAATGGTGACCAAAATATGCAAATACTTATATATAACCTGTGTATAGAGTGTAATAGCAGCAAACAGTATTGTTGGGGGAGAAAGTTTAGAGTGTGTGTGACCTTGAATGAGTGAGGGAGCCGCCAGCCGCTAGCTGTGCATACCGACGACTCTTAGTGCCTGAACTAACTATATCAGCTTAGCTGTACAGTTGTGGTGAACAAAATATATACATACTTATATATAACGTCTGTATATAGTGTAATAACACCACAAATGGTATTGTTGGGGGAGAAAGTTTAGTGCGTGTGTTGAGGGAGTGGCAGCGAGTGGCTGGCTGGTGTGTGGCGGTAACTCTTCGTTGCTTTTCGACTCTCAATACCAACTTAGTGGTTCGTTATGGTAACCAAAATATGCAGATACTTATATATAACCTGTGTATAGAGTGTAATAGCAGCAAAACTATTTGTTTATTGTTTTATGAACATAATAATTGAATTACTAATATGCACACCATACGTTTGAGTATAGTGATTATTCACCACTTTTATTATATAAATATATTACAATACACACTATTGAATAATATTACTGCAAAAAAACTAAGAAAAAATCAATCGGAGACATTGAAACAATTAGGTAATAATATCTTTGTGGCAACTCCCATCTGTCAGCGCGGGTGACGCTGACCGGCCCTGGCGACCGCTCTGTCAACGCCCACTTTTTGCCAGACTTCCTCGGTCAATTGCGCCCAAAATATGTGACCTACGATTTTTTTGCTATTTTTCCCGTGCTCAGGGGACACAAATTAACATGTTTAGAAGACGAAAAAAAATTTTGGAATTTTTTTTTTCTTGCGCACAGGGGTGTAAATGTCCCCAGGACCCCTGAGCAGTGTAAGGGTTAAGGGTTAAAGTAGAAGATGTAGCCCCTCTACACAAGGGAGGGGAGCAAAGCATTGGCAAAGAATTATAGACTAGTTGCACTAACGTCCCACAAAATAAAAGTATTTGAGAGAGTGATTAGGAGTCAGGTCACCAATTTCATGGAGACCAATGACCTTCACAACCCAGGCCAACATGGATTTCGAGCGGGAAGATCGTGCCTCTCACAGCTACTTGAGCACTACGACAAAGTCACTGAGGCATTAGAAGAAAAACAAAATGCTGATGTGATATACACAGACTTCGCAAAGGCTTTCGATAAATGTGACCATGGCGTGATAGCACACAAAATGAAGTCAATGGGAATAACCGGTAAAGTAGGACGCTGGATACTCAGTTTTCTGTCAAACAGGACTCAGCGAGTAACGGTCAACCATATAAAATCTAGCCCAAGTGCAGTTAAAAGCTCTGTACCTCAGGGTACAGTCCTTGCACCGCTGCTTTTCCTTATTCTCATATCAGATATTGACAAAAATACAAGTCACAGCTTCGTATCATCCCTTGCAGATGACACAAAAATCAGCATGAAAATTACCTCGGTTGAAGACATTGAAAAACTTCAAGCAGATCTTAATAAAGTTTTCGACTGGCAACAGAAAATAACATGATGTTTAACAGTGATAAATTCCAGGTACTCGGGTATGGTAAAAATGAGGACCTGAAACATAATACAGGGTACAAAACACAATCAAATGTGCCCATAGTAGGAAAGCAGCATGTAAAGGATTTGGGAATGATGTCTGACGACCTAACGTTTAGGGAGCATAACTAAGCAAATATTGCGTCAGCCAGCAAAATGATTGGATGGATTACGAAAACTTTCAAATCCAGGGATCCCATCACAATGGTTGTACTGTACTATACAAATCACATTATTCCTCCAAGGAGTGCCAGACCAACCGGGCTGTGGTGGGTGTGTGGCCCTGCGGGCCGCTCCAAGCAACAGCCTAGTGGACCAAACTCTCAAGTCAAGCCTGGCCTCGGGCCGGGCTTGGGGAGTAGAAGAACTCCCAGAACCCCATCAACCAGGTATCAACCAGGTATCAACCAGGTATCAACTTGTACTGAACAGTCTTGAATATTGTTCAGTACTCACTTCCCCCTTCAGAGCAGGAGAGATTGTTGAAATAGAGGGAATACAGAGAACATATACGGCATACATAGACGCAATAGCACACCTAAATTATTGAGATCGTCTCAAAGCTCTCCAAATGCACTCACTAGAAAGAAGACGAGAGTGAGAGAGATCATACAATATACACGTGGATGATACTGGAGGGCCAGGTACCAAATCTACACAGTAAAATAACAATGTACTTGAGTGAACGATATGGAAGAAAATGCAGAATAGAACCAGTGAAGAGCAGGGGTGCCATAGGCACAATCAGAGAACACTGTATAAACATCAGAGGTCCACGGTTGTTTATCATCCTCCCATTGAGCATATGAAATATTGCCGGAACAACCGTAGACATCTTCAAGAGAAAACTAGATCATTTTTTCCCAGGAGTGCCGAACCAACTGGGCTATAGTGGATATGTGGGCCTGCGGGCTGCTGCAAGCAACA
The DNA here is from genome assembly GCA_020271785.1 of Procambarus virginalis. Lineage (NCBI taxonomy): Eukaryota > Metazoa > Arthropoda > Malacostraca > Decapoda > Cambaridae > Procambarus > Procambarus virginalis. The sequence continues at coordinate 4,885,199 of WNGS01063839.1, read as the reverse complement.
GCCTAGTAGACCAAACTCTCTTAAGTCAAGCCTGGCCTTGGGCTGGGCTTGAGGAGTAGAAGAACTTCCAGAACCCCATCAAACAGGTATCAACCAGGTATCCCTTGGTTGTCCATCTCCATCTGGTCAGTGCCATGCTCGTTTTGGAAGGCACTGGCTTTTTGTAGTTCACTCCTTTGATGGGGCAGTGGGTGGGGTGGGGGGCAGCTCACCTGTCCTTAGGATTCGTTGGTTTGGCCGGGTAGTGGCTTGCACTGCCCCTGTGTGGTGGTGCAAGTCACCAAGGAAGAACTCATAGGTTCTGCCTTGGTGGCTGTTTATCCAATCTCCAGGATTCCCTGTTTCAAGGCTTTTCCTTCTCTGGTTGTCTTCAGTATTTCTTCGTTTGCCAGCCTGCAATCTTTCCTCGTGGCGATGGGGCTTGAAGATTTGCCATTTTCTCGGCTGTCCTTGCAACCCTGTCCTAGGCTGTTGTTCGAGCGGGGTGGGGAGGGGTTTTCCATTTGTTTGTGTAGTCTTGTTTTTTTTTGTTGTGCCTGGGTGGCCGCCTGTGTTCTTGGCTCACCTTTTCAGCCAAAATCTCTTCTTTGATGTTGTGTTGGTGGTTCTCCCTCCTCCCTGGTGCTTGTCCATTGACTGTTCCCTGTTGGTACTTAACTTCAGGGAGTCACAAGGGGCTCCCTTAGAAACCAACATTGAATGTAATGAAACTCCAATTTTTGGGTGAGCGCAGGAGGAGTGTCCCTTGACACCCTCCCTCCAGGTTGTCGGGGGGATTGTGTCATTATTGAACTGAGGGTGGAGCAGCTGGCCAAACCCTAGCTGCCTCCCTACTCCCTGCAAATGATGGGGAAGGTGGTGCAAACGAGCTGGCGCTAGTTTCATAAAATTTCAATAGTTTGTTTACATGGTTATGGGGAAGTTTGTATGGCTGTTTCAAGGCTTCGGTCTCTGAACCTTGCAGTGGTCTGTATTGTTTCGCTGACTTTCTGGAAGTTGCTACTGGTGGGCTGGCAGTGTGTCACCTGCTCTCCGTGCCTCTGTGAGGGGGAGCTAGATTTTGGCTCTGGTCCCTGGTAGGTCAAATAAAACTCTTACTATTATGACCTAGTACATGGCAGCCATCTCAGCGAGATAGCTTCAAGGAGCCACCGGGGCTTGCCCAGAAAAAGGCATTTCATTACATTCAATGCCTTTTTTTTATTTTGTATTCATAAATTCTAAAGCTTTAATGGATTTTGATGAAATCTAAAACAGAATAGGTAATTCAGCGGGCTTAACAGAGCTTATTTTGAAAACTTATTTTGTAAGATAGATCTTTCGGGAAAAAATATTTACGATTGCTTTTATTATTATGAAGCATAAATTAGACATTTTTGTCAATAAAGATTATCATGCTTTGTTCAATTCAACAATGACAATATTTCGTCATTGTTAACCCCATGTATGCTCGGGACTTTTAAAACTTAATCTGGACTCTAAATCATGGTGTGTGTTTTGGTCATCACTCTAAATCATCCCTGTATGACCCATGCAGTTTAGCATCCCCATATGACTCGTGCAGTTGAAGGGTTAAAGTAACCTGCTCCATCTGCACTGATGAAAAATCATTCCTCTTGTATTTCTTAACCTAACTTTCCATTTGGGATTAGCATTTAGATTTTATTTAACCTCTAATGCTTTTTCCAATTCTTGTGTTTCTCCTCCAGGCATTTTCCTTGAACTTTCCAAGTCTCACTATCCTTTATTAAATCCTTAATTTGACCCTTTTTCTGGGGGGAGCCCCGTCGGCTCCCCGGAGCTATCCCAGGCTGATATGCTAATGTCAGACTTTGGCATCAGTCATGTGTATGGAGTTCTTAGGCCTACCGGGGACCACGGCCAGAACCGGGCCCCCTCAGAGAGGCAAGGGGAGCAATGGCCTATAGAAGCCCCCGTGTGATTGGAAGCATTCTATGTCTGCCATCGACCAGGACAGGCACCCAGAAAGGTAAGCGCCCCAAAACAAACCCCTATTCTGGTTAAAATTGCTACCAAAAGCCAAACTAGTGGATAGAACTCCCCAACAGAAAAACAAGCAAACTAGTATGACGTCACACGTCACCGCGCCGCTGTCTGCGCAGCTCCCCCCTCCCCGGGAGGGGGAAGGGGGAGCCCCAGACCTCCCACGCCGGCTATCCACCCATCAGTTCTTCGGCTGATGCTATAGGCACCGGTTATGTGCTCCGGCTCCAGTGGTTGTTTCAGCACTGCACCTAGAGTGTGGTGTCTGTTTTTCTAGGTGGTGCGTGAGCCGGGAGTGATTCTCCAGTACTCGGGCTGCATGCGCCTAGGGTTCCCATCCCTAGGTCCCCTGTTCATCTTTGCCAACATACAAGGACTGAAAACAAGATCAAACAATAAAGTACAGTTCATAAATGGCCTCCTCACGGAGTCAAATGCAGTATTTGGAGCTTTCACAGAAACCCATGCAGGGGAATTCTTGGACAGTGAGATCTGGATTCCAGGATATAACCTATACAGGTGTGATAGGAAAATTAGGTCACATGGAGGAGTGGGTCTGTATATTAGGGAAGACCTTGTGTGCTCGGAGCTCCTAAACGTTACAAATGAGGTGATAGAGGTACTGGGATTAAAAATAGAGAAAATAAATTTAGTGATTATTCTAATATACAAACCGCCAGATGCAACGGCTGAGGAATTCACAGAACAGATAAACAAAATAGAGAATAGCCTTGATAATTTGGAGAACCCAATACCTGATATTATCTTCTTAGGTGACTTCAACTTGCCTAGTCTCAGGTGGAGAATAGCAAACAATAATATTATACCAGGGAATCTATCAGGACCTAACCAAAAACAGATTAGAGAACTACTTAGATTCTGTGACAAATTTTCACTCACTCAGCAGATATCGGAGCCAACGAGAAATGAAAATATTCTCGATCTGGTCTTTGCGAACAATGAAGACATTATCAGAGACATTACGATATCAGATACCACATATTCAGATCACAAGCTCATTGAAGTGCAAACTACCATCAATACTCAGAATAGACCTAAAACGTTGATAAAGCGAGAGGGGTTATTCAGTAAATTCAATTTTAATAATAAAAGGATAGACTGGGAGATAATAAACAGGGAACTTAAAAACATTCCATGGGAAACTGTTTTAAATAATAAAAGTCCTACAGAAGGAATAGAAAAACTGACTTCGGAAGCGTATCAAGTCTGTCTGAAACATGTTCCTTTGAGGAAAGCCAGAAAGAGATCCAACGTAGAAAGAGAACGCAGAAGACACTATAAACGCAGGAAAAGAATAACGGAACTGCTTATGCAGACACGAATTTCCCGTCAAAGAAGGAATAATTTAATAGGGAGATTGAAGAAATCGAGCGAAATTGAAAAACACTCATATGAAACTGAAGAAAGGCAGTTAGAACAGAAAGCAATTCAGGAAAAAAGAAAAATCCAAAATACTTCTTCACATATGCGAAATCAAAAGCAAAAACTACTGCCAGTATGGACCTATTCGTACAAGTGAAGGTTCATACACGGAGGATGACAAAGAAATTAGTGAAATCCTAAAAAAGCAGTATGAGGACATGTTTAGCACTCCAATAAACAACATGAAAGTAGAAGATCCAGACAATTTCTTTATGCGTGATCCAAACCCCTGTAATATAACTGATATCAACACGAGCGCACTAAATTTTGAAGAGAAATTGAAAACATGCCCATGCACTCGGCCCAGGTCCAGACTCAGGAATTCAATATTTATAAAGAAATGCAAAGTGCCGGTAGCACAGGCACTCAGTATAGTGTGGAGGAAGAGCTTGGACACGGGGGAGATACCAGATGCACTTAAAGTGGCAGACATTGCCCCTCTACACAAGGGAGGGAGCAAAGCATTGGCAAAGAATTATAGACCAGCTTGCACTGACATCGCACATAATAAAAGTATTTGAGAGAGGAGAGGCAGCTTAGTGCTGGGCCACCCACCGTGAGGGAACCAGGTTGACAGCCTTGTCAACCAGTGTGAACGTGTGATCGACGATCCCGTCAAGTTTGACAGTAACCCCACCTTCGTGGAACCTACGAGTCAAACAGTTGGATGCAAGCACGTCGAGAAGTCTTCCCAAATACCTAGCGATATATCTAGACGACGAGGGAATTGACAGTGTTGTGAGCTTCCAAGTGCTCTGAAGTCGGGTGCTGTGCGTGTGTCGTCCGGGACGGCTGATAACTTCAGTGACTTCGTAGGGGTGAGAGGCAGTTTACTCTGGGAGTACAGTGACGAGAACTATTTGGGAAACGTACGACGACCGCCGGAGACGTAGGCTGGCTGCCGTATTTGGGAGGGAAGTTGACGGCCATGAGACCGACTTCGACCCTGCTACGTACTGTAGAGAAAGAAGCACGGACCTGATGTGTACAGAAGCGGCGAGACGCGACATCCTAAGGCGTGGGGCTTGTGTTTCTGGATGATGTACGAGGCGAGAGCCTGGTACAGGAGCTACAACCCAACTGTCATCCTAGGATAGTTGAAGTAGGTGTTTACAGTTCCCTCCCATTTCCCCTTTAGTTAGCTATATATATATATTCTTGGTCAGGATATTTACATGTCGTGAGCAAGTATCACCTGAGTTTAAGTCACAGAGAGCACAGTATGTGGTGTGGCTACCCAGAGCGCTCACAGTATCAGTTTACATATATATCTATGTGTGGGTGTGTGCAAGTACCAAGATTCATCAGAGAATTTACTGTGACTATGATTATTGATCTGTGATTAGTATTCTATTATATCTATTGGTAGTAAACCAGATATAGGTGTCATTGATCTCTATAATCTATTGATATAAATGCCTGTGGATTGATCTCTATAATCTAGTTGATGTAAATGCCTGTGGATTGATCTCTATAATCTATTGATATAATGCCTGTTTGATTGATCTCTATAATCCATTGATATCAGTGCCCGTGTGTTGATGCTCATAATCTATCAATATAAATGTCCGTGTGTTGACCTCCATAATCTATCGATATAAATGCTTCTGTGTGTGATCTCCTATGATCTATTGATATATATATGCCTGAGTTGATTACTGATTTATATATGACATGACTGTGTGCTGAATAATATCATATACGCGAAGTGATTGCCAGTGATATCTCTTTTAAGAGGAAGTATAGAATATAAGAAAAGTCAGCGATCAGGCGAGTGCATTCACAGTAAATTTATTAAGAATAGAGTAATCTTTTGGTACAGTGAAAAGTCACTGTGAGAGTATTGTGAATAAGATGTGATCGTGAGGCCAGTGAAATCATAAGTAAGCCATGTGAACGTTGATTAGTGTTTTGGAAAAAGTTAAATAAACGGGGACGTGACAATTAGAAAACAAGTACTATCTGTTCCCACGATCGCGAGGGCCCCGGTCAGCTGGCATTCTGACAGGTGACACGTTCCGATGTTGCCATATGGTGCGCTCTAGAATATTATGCTATGAATGGAGCGATTGTCATATATTAATTCTGATACATTGATGCATATATATTTCTCGTTGTCTTTTAAGTAAAATACCAAACTCTTTGGTGTTTGATATCATCCCCTCCATTTATCTTGTGAGACCGTGTGAGGATGTAAAGTAGAGTGACCTGCCTGATACATATTACTGGATTTTGCTCTTGCCACAATTACACCTGACCACTGCAGTGTTACTGGCCACCTAAAAACCAGTTGGCGACCTTGAAGGCTGTGTAGAGTTCGGTGTCGGGAGGGCACAGATTGAGGGACCGATCTGTGCACCCACTCATCTTATAATCTAAAGGCCGGTTGTGAGATCGACTGGGGTACTCTCCGAGGCCAGCAGTGGAGCCTAGTGGATTGAGGGAAGACCGCCGAACAGACGGTGAGTAAGGGTTATTGTTGGAGAACCACCTGGAAAGGAGATCCAGTCTACTGTTGCTTTAACCCTTCTCTAACGAGAACACCGTGAAACCCCGACAACAGTTACAGTGCATAAAACATGTAGATATTTATATATAATATGTGTATATAGGTAATAACACTGAAAACAGTATGTGTTGGGGGAGAAAGTTTAGTGCGGTGTGACCTTGAATGAGTGAGGGAGCCGCCAGCCACCAGCTGTGTATACCGACGACTCTTAGTCCCTGAACTAACTATATCAGCTTAGCTGTACAGTTGTGGTGAACAAAATATATACATACTTATATATACGTTGTATTAGTGTAATAACACCACAAATGGTATTGTTGGGGGAGAAAGTTAGTGCGTGTGTAGAGTGAGTGGCAGCGAGTGGCTGGCTGGGTGTGTGCGGTAACTCTCCGTTGCTCTTCGACTCTCAATACCAACTTAGTGGTTCGTAAGGTGACCAAAATATGCAAATACTTATATATAACCTGTGTATAGAGTGTAATAGCAGAAACAGTATTGTTGGGGGAGAAAGTTTAGTGTGTGTGACCTTGAATGAAGTGAGGGAGCCGCCAGCCGCTAGCTGTGCATACCGACGACTCTTAGTGCCTGAACTAACTATATCAGCTTAGCTGTACAGTTGTGGTGAACAAAATATATACATACTTATATATAACGTCTGTATATAGTGTATAACACCACAAATGGTATTGTTGGGGGAGAAAGTTTAGTGCGTGTGTTGAGGGGAGTGGCAGCGAGTTGGCTGGCTGGTGTGTGTGGCGGAACTCTTCGTTGCTTTTCGACTCTCAATACCAACTTAGTGGTTCGTTATGGTAACCAAAATAGGCAGATACTTATATAAACCTGTGTATAGAGTGTATAGCAGCAAAACTATTTGTTTATGTTTTATGAACATAATAATTGAATTACTAATATGCACACCATACGTTTGAGTATAGGGATTATTCACCACTTTATTATATAAATATATTACAATACACACTATTGAATAATATTACTGCAAAAAAACTAAGAAAAAATCAATCGAGACGTTGAAACAATTAGGTAATAATATCTTTGTGGCAACTCCATCTGTCAGCGCGGGTGACGCTGACCGGCCCAGGCGACCGCTCTGTCAACGCCCACTTTTTGCCAGACTTCCTCGGTCCAATTGCGCCCAAAATATGTGACCTACGATTTTTTTTGCTATTTTTTCCCGTGCTCAGGGGACACCAAATTAACATGTTTAGAAGACGAAAAAAATTTTGGAATTTTTTTTTTCTTGCGCACAGGGGGTGTAAATGTCCCCAGGACACACTGAGCAGTGTAACGGGTTAAGGGTTAAAGTAGAAGATGTAGCTGTGCGGTTCATGTCCGGGTGTGTGTCCTGCGTCCTGGTGGACAGCCTGTCTCGGTTCATTCCTCTATTCGCGGATTGGCCGGTCATCGCCGACTCGTTTCATTGGCTCTGCCGGACGAATGTACTCCTGGCCATGGACATCTTCATGTCGGTGTGGTCTCAGCGTCTCCCATTCTATATGGCGTCCTTACCCGCCTGCGAGACGTTCACGATGGATGCCTTTCAGCAGGACTGGTCGAGGTAGGGGTACAGTACCTGTTCCTCTTCTAGTCCAGCTATTGCTTCGGGTTCTGGCTCTGTTGGAGTCCATTCCCTAGGAGAGTAGGCCTCGTGGGCCCTTGGTGCCTGGCCCAGCTTTATTTTCAGACCCTGCTTGATAGGTGTCCGAACCCGGGGCGTTTTCCCGTGGCTCCGCCTCTTTCGGCAGGTCAGACCGGTCCTGTACGTGACTGGTTCGGCCTTCTCAACTCTTCACGTCTGGTATTTTGACGCAGGTGTATCACCATCTCTATGGTGATCAGGTGGCTTTATTGATGGTGTCCCACCTCAACCCGTCCTCACAAATTCGTATAGTAAATATTGACTTATTAAATAAGTCAATAAGTCGCCCTCCCTCCCTCCCTCACCAAAATTCCTCCTTCCACAATACTACACACAACGCTAATTATAACCACAATCCTGGTCACTAATTCCTGTAAATGAATAATTGACCACACGTTTATTTTGAAAAGGAACCTAAGAAATTTGAAGATTCCTAGATGGACGAAATAATGCTGTGGTGCTGTGGCTAGCGCTGTGAACATCGTGAACAGCATTGAATCACTGATATTTGAACATTGTACCCAGTCATTATCACACTCAGGCTCTTCTATAACAATATCATAGCTAAATAATACAAGTTATATATATATTTTGACATTATTAGGTGATGCTGTGGTCACACGCTGAACAGCAGTGCTGTGCGCTCATGCTGCGAGCGCCAGCCTTGGTTGCTCAATCACTACTGAGGCTCCCACACCCGGGAATGTGGACCACGATTTTTTTTAAAGATGGTGTCTGTTTACAAGAGCCCTGAGGAAGCTGATGTGAACCCCGTGTAGCCGCGGGAGTTTTGAATGGAACGTGAAAAATACAAATACCCGGAGGCGCGTTGCGCAAACCAGACGTGAGCCTGCAGGCGCGTTGCGCAGTTTAACCCTTAAACTGCGCATGGCGTATATATACGCCCTGAGTAACATGTCCGACGGTGCGCATGGCGTATATATACGCCATTGGGTGCTATTCCCGATTCAAATGGCCCGCGACTACACGGGGTTCACAGTAGCTTCCTCAGGGCTCTTGTAAACAGACGCCATTTAAAAAAAAAATCGTGGGCAATAATCTCAGGTGTGAGAGGCACAGTACTGTTGGAGCAACCAAGGCTGGCGCACGCAGCATGAGCGATCAGCATTGCTGTTCAACTTGTGACCACAGCATCACCGAAAAATGTCAAAATAAATATATAACTGTTATTATTTAGTGATGAGAATATTACAGATGACCCGTGACTGTGATATAAATAACCAGGGTTGTGATAATAGCAGGATTGTTGTAATAATTAGCGCTGTGGGAGGAGTGATGCTGAGAGACAGGGAGACAGCATCGTTTACTGACTGTGTGGCCACCTGTTATTGTTTACATTCACCATACCAGCTCAGTGGTTCTCTATGGTGAACACAAATGTAGATACTTATATATAATGTGTGTATTAGTGTAATAACAGCAAAAGGATTATGCTGGGAGCAGCCATTTGGGTGACGGAGGTGACGTCGTCTGCACGATTTGTCAAGCTGTTTAGAGGGTGGCCACTATGCTCTTTGGGCGCACTACAAGCTTAGGTGTACAGTGTGACGGTGTTCCCCCCCCTTCTAATTCTCCCACGCCTGCTGTAAGAGTCATGTCCACTATTCTCGAGCGTTCTCTACATTGCAGGCAACAATTGAACATATGTGGGAGAGAACAGTATTCTCGAAGAGCCGAGAAATTTGCGAAAATGTAGTATTTTGGCCTGTGGGATAGGCCCTTTAGGGAGCCAATATGGCGCTGGCAAGTCTGTTCTCCCGCCAAAACTGTGTGACGTCAGTGGCGCCAGATTGGTCACCGTCAGCGACATGGCACTGGGAGCCAATGAAAACCAACTTTGGGAGAAGTGACGTCACATAGGCATAGGGGGTCCGCCCGTGTTGGCGCCAGGACGATATCAGTCTTTCACGACACGTCCGAGAGGTAGGACGCGCGATCGGTCATCCTGTCAGAGTGACGGATTTACCGAACTCCGGTGGATTTAAGCGTCTCCAGTTGTTGGCACGCACTCTGTGAGGTCTTCCTGCAACCCAGTTGTGGCTCAGATAAGGAATTGACAAAATATTGAGCAACAAGTGCTCAGGGACAGGTGCGTTGCAAGAAGTGGGCCGGGCATCGATGTGTGTCGTCGTTGGCAGTTCACCAGTATAAGAGGCAGCTTAGTGGCCGGGCCACCCACCGTGAGGGAACCAGGTTGACAGCCTTGTCAACCAGGTTGAACGTGTGATCGACGATCCTGTCAAGTTTGACAGTAACCCCACCTTCGTGGAACCCTACGAGTCAACAGTTGGATGCAAGCACGTCGAGAAGTCTTCCCAAATACCTAGCGATATATCTAGACGACGAGGGAATTGACAGTGTTGTGAGCTTCAAGTGCTCTGAAGTCGGGTGCTGTGCGTGTGTCGTCCGGGACGGCTGATAACTTCAGTGACTTCGTAGTGGTGAGAGGCAGTTACTCTGGGAGTACAGTGACAAGAACTATTTGGGAAACGTACGACGACCGCCGAGACGTAGGCTGGCTGCCGTAGTTGGGAGGAAAGTTGACGGCCAGGAGACCGACTTCAACCCTGCGACGTACTGTAGAGAAAGAAGCACGGACCTGCTGTGTACAGAAGCGGCGAGACGCGACATCCTAAGGCGTGGGGCTTGTGTTTCTGGATGAACGAGGCGAGAGCCTGGACCAGGAGCTACAACCCAACTGTCATCCTAGGATAGGTGAAGTAGGTGTTTACAGTTCCCTCCCATTTCCCCTTTAGTTAGCTATATATATATTCTTGTCAGGATATTTTATATGTCGTGAGCAAGTCTCACCTGAGTTTAAGTCACAGAGAGCACAGTATGTGGTGAGGCTACCCAGAGCGCTCACAGTATCAGTTTACATATATATCTATGTGTGGGTGTGTGCAAGCACCAAGATTCATCAGAGAATTTACTGTGACTATTATTATTGATCTGTGATTATTATTATATATATATTGGTAGTAAACCAGATATTGGTGTATTGATCTCTATAATCTATTGATATAAATGCCTGTGGATTGATCTCTATAATCTATTGATATAAATGCCTGTGGATTGATCTCTATAATCTATTGATATAAATGCCTGTTGATTGATCTCTATAATCTATTGATATCAGTGCCCGTGTGTTGATCTCTATAATCTATCAATATAAATGCCCGTGTGTTGACCTCCATAATCTATCGATATAAATGCCTGTGTGTTGATCTCTATGATCTATTGATATATATATGCCTGAAGTTTGATTACTGATTTATATATGACATGATTGTGTGCTGAATAATATCATATACGCGAAGTGATTGCCAGTGATATCTCTTTAAGAGGAAGTATAAATATAAAGAAAAGTTCAGCGATCAGGCGAGTGCATTCACAGTAAATATTATTAAGAATAGAGTAATCTTTTGGTACAGTGAAAAGTCACTGTGAGAGTATTGTGAATATAGATGTTGATCGTGAGGCCAGTGAAATCATAAGTAAGCCATGTGAACGTTGATAGTGTTTTGGAAAAAGTTAAATAAACGGGGATCGTGACAATTAGAAAACAAGTACTAGTCTGTTCCCACGATCGCGAGGGCCCGGTCAGCTGGCATTCTGACAGGTGACACGTGCCGATGTTGCCATATGTGCGCTCTAGAATATTATGCTATGAATGGAGCGATTGTCATATATTAATTCTGATACATTGATGCATATATATTTCTCGTTGTCTTTTAAGTAAAATACCAAAACTCTTTGGTGTTTGATATCATCCCCTCCATTTATCTTGTGACCGTGTGAGGATGTAAAGTAGAGTGACCTGCCTGATACTATATTACTGGATTTTGCTCTTGCCACAATTACACCTGACCACTGCAGTGTTACTGGACACCTAAAAAACCAGTTGGCGACCTTGAAGGCTGTGTAAGAGTTCGGTGTCGGGAGGGCCACAGATTGAGGGAACGATCTGTGCACCCATCATCTTATAATCTAAAGGCGGTTGTGAGATCGACTGGGGTACTCTCCGAGGCCAGCAGTGGAGCCTAGTGGATTGAGGGAAGACCCGCCGAACGACGGTGAGTAAGGGTTATTGTTGGAGCAACCACCTGGAAAGGAGATCCAGTCTACTGTGCTTTAACCCTTCTCTAACGAGAACACCGTGAAACCCCGACAACAGTTACAGTGCATAAAAACATGTAGATATTTAAATATAATATGTGTATATAGGGTAATAACACTGAAAACAGTATTGTTGGGGGAGAAAGTTTAGTGCGTGTGACCTTGAATGAGTGAGGGAGCCGCCAGCCACAAGCTGTGTATACCGACGACTCTTAGTCCCTGAACTAACTATATCAGCTTAGCTGTACAGTTGTGGTGAAACAAATATATACATACTTATATATAACGTCTGTATATAGTGTAATAACACCACAAATGGTATTGTTGGGGGAGAAAGTTTAGTGCGTGTGTAGGTGAGGAGAGTGGCGGTGGCTGGTGGTGTTGTGGCGGTAACTCTTCGTTGCTCTTCGACTCTCAATACCAACTTAGTGGTTCGTAATGGTGACCAAAATATGCAAATACTTATATATAACCTGTGTATAGAGTGTAATAGCAGCAAACAGTATTGTTGGGGGAGAAAGTTTAGTGTGTGTGTGACCTTGAATGAGTGAGGGAGCCGCCAGCCGCTAGCTGTGCATACCGACGACTCTTAGTGCCTGAACTAACTATATCAGCTTAGCTGTACAGTTGTGGTGAACAAAATATATACATACTTATATATAACGTCTGTATATAGTGTAATAACACCACAAATGGTATTGTTGGGGGGAAAGTTTAGTGCGTGTGTTGAGGGAGTGGCAGCGAGTGGCTGGCTGGTGTGTGGCGGTAACTCTTCGTTGCTTTTCGACTCTCAATACCAACTTAGTGGTTCGTTATGGTAACCAAAATATGCAGATACTTATATATAACCTGTGTATAGAGTGTAATAGCAGCAAACTATTTTGTTTATTTTATGAACATAATAATTGAATTACTAATATGCACACCATACGTTTGAGTATAGGATTATTCACCACTTTTATTATATAAATATACAATACACACTATTGAATAATATTACTGCAAAAAAACTAAGAAAAAATCAATCGGAGACATTGAAACAATTAGGTAATAATATCTTGTGGCAACTCCCATCTGTCAGCGCGGGTGACGCTGACCGGCCTGGCGACCGCTCTGTCAACGCCCACTTTTTGCCAGACTTCCTCGGTCAATTGCGCCCAAAATATGTGACCTACGATTTTTGCTATTTTTCCCGTGCTCAGGGGACACAAATTAACATGTTTAGAAGACGAAAAAATTTTTGGAATTTTTTTTTTCTTGCGCACAGGGGGTAAATGTCCCAGGACCCCTGAGCAGTGTAAGGGTTAAGGGTTAAAGTAGAAGATGTAGCCCCTCTACACAAGGGAGGGGAGCAAAGCATTGGCAAAGAAATATAGACTAGTTGCACTAACGTCCCACAAAAAAAAGTATTTGAGAGAGTGATTAGGAGTCAGGTCACCAATTCATGGAGACCAATGACCTTCACAACCAGGCCAACTGGATTTCGAGCGGGAAGATCGTGCCTCTCACAGCTACTTGCAGCCTACGACAAGTCACTGAGGCATTAGAAGAAAAACAAAATGCTGATGGTGATATACACAGACTTCGCAAAGGCTTTCGATAAATGTGACCATGGCGTGATAGCACACAAAATGAAGTCAATGGGAATAACCGGTAAAGTAGGACGCTGGATACTCAGTTTTCTGTCAAACAGGACTCAGCGAGTAACGGTCAACCATATAAAATCTAGCCCAAGGCAGTAAAAGCTCTGTACCTCGGTACAGTCCTTGCAACGCTGCTTTTCCTTATTGCATATCAGATATTGACAAAAATACAAGTCACAGCTTCGTATCATCCCTTGCANCACCATGCACATCTATATTGCACACTTTGTTATACGTATAACAGTGTGCTGGAAGACGGGACACCACGAGTGTAGCTCTCATCCTGTAACTAGTTAGGTAATTACACTTAGGTAATTACCTCATGCAACCAATACAAGTTGCATATTTACAATTTTTTATATTTTTCTTAGTTGCCATACAAAATAATAATTTTGTGGCATACTATAATTTTAAGGTTTTTATTTTGTGTGTGTGCATGGGCATGCATCAACAACAGCTGCATTTTGAGGGTTAACAACCTCAAAGAAAGAGTCAAAGAATTACCCTGTAATTTATTCAGATGAAGTGAATGAAAATGATACAAAACAAGTGACACAATCTCTTCATTAACTTATACAAAATCCCCACTGGAACACATCATACAGTACAGTTTATCATACAGTACAGTTTATCATACAATTCAGTTTATGAACCATTGTGTCGATCAAAATTATCAAATATTTAAAGATATTAGTTCAGTTTCTGATTGATGAAATATAGATACAGCTTCAACCCTAATGAATTCATTAGGTCATTCATTACAGAAATCAATGCGTTTAATTTTTGTTTTTCTCTCCAAGTTGGGGCTTACTGGGATGAAACCAACACGGTAAGTAACTCGGCATCACACTTGTTCATGTAAGCTTTTCTATTTCTCCAATCGACGACTTTGTTCCACTGTTCTTATACGTCACATGCGGTATCGAGTGGCTCAATTTAGCTCAAATTTCGAGTGATAATTTTCAAGTTAACTATTGGTTAACTTGAAAATAACTATTTGTGATTTCTTCCAATCACAAATATCTTTGAGGTCTATAAAAGTCCTCAAATTTTGTACAGCAGCAATGGTTCCTAGGATGGTTGTCTGTCAATAGACAACAATGCCCTGACATGGTGCCATCTTTAACTAAGGCCCTGGAAGGAAACTAAAGCATTCATGATTTTTTCATGACAAACGATTGCCATAGGTTTCTAGTGTTGAATGGCATCCACGTAAACCTTTTGTACAGTACAGTACTTTCAAATATCACGAGGCACATCTAGCAGTTGAAATAAATTTGGGTTAAATTCAGGTTACCAAGCTCTTACAATCGTCTATGATTAGTTGGCTACAGGGAGCCACCATTTGGCCTCTTTATTAAAAAAAAAGTAAGTGTTGGATATAATGCCTCTTCCCAGTTAGGCCTCGGTGGTTCCTTCTAGCTAGCTCACCAGGGATGCTAGCTCTTCCTCTTCTTCTATAAACACTTCTATAAACAAGTGTGACACCAGCCCCTAGGAGACCATACTGCCTACTGGAGACCAAAACCAGAGTCTGGCTTCCTCATAGAGGCTTGGGGAGCAGGGTATTGTTACACTCACCATCACTAAAGCCATAGACTATTGTAAGAGCTCAGTAATTTGAATTCCAGTAAGCCAAATTAATTTAGGCAGTCACTGTCAGTCAGGTATTCATAATCAAACAGTATCAGTCTGATATCCAGACTCCCTCAACCTGCTGAACTAAGTACAGTAATATCTTTTGGGTGTTCTCCCTTGTGCCACTTTATTACTGTAAGATTTTCTTCCTAACTTTGTTTTAATAGAAACTTGGATCATTATTTGCCAACTATGTCTGTTGCTGTAGCAGCAACAATCGACATGGAGTTGTTAAGTAGTATAGTAGTAGTAGGCATTCATCAGTCTCGGGCGACTATGGCGTTGCAATCTATTGTTGGTCTGAAGTGGCCTCTCCCAGGTGCGAAGCCAGGGTAGGTTGATACGCAGGAGAAGCTGTTACCCATGTAGCAGGTCCCCCCCTCTCCCTCTCCACGGTGCCAAAAGTCTCCAATGGAAAGGCAAACACCAATTCGATTGGTTCCAGCGCCATTGCAGGAACTGTCAGAACGAGGTTGAAGGCAACAACGAACTGCCCTCGGGATCCAGCTACGGAGTTTACTTCAAGGTCGGTAAAAGATGGGACTCCAACCGGGAGACCGCCGTGGTCAGGGCCGGAACACGTTATGTTTATCCATTTTACATAAACTACAGGTGATTGGACCTCTGAGAAAATGGCTTAATTATTTTGCATTCACAGAAACAAATTTGACTATGTGAAATGTTTGGGCAATTTTAATTGGGGTGGACCTATCTGATTTGGATAATCAAGCATTGCCAGAACCAAAGAAAAAATGGGACTTAATAGGAAAGAGGAGAGTGAAGACTAAATACTCAAGAATGAGAACCTAGGACAAGAAACACAACCCAAGGAAACAAAGACTAATGGGTACCAGGAACACAGACCAGGAAACAAGCTGCTCGGACACCGATAGACCTGCAAAACTTGAGCCCAAATATCAGCCCACAACATGTTGGATTCAAAGTAGTCAAAACAACAAACATGTGAACACCATAGGCCTAAGGGTAGACAGAAGACTGGATAGATTTAATGACACTGCAGACAACCAGAGACAAACAAGCCTTCGAACAGAAATTGGTTCTATTGATTTGGATAAACCAGAAAATAATTTTCAATATAATTTTCGGAACAACACCTTGAGAAACAACTTCATACTGTCAATAGGAGTCAGAGAAAGTGGTACCAAGTATGACTTTAAATGAATGACTAGAAAGCTATGAAGGAAGAGTGGGAGATTGCCACGAAAAGAGCAGTTGAGACTAAATATTTTATCTCCGGTGATGTCATAAATCTTTTCCAGGTCAGAAAGAACTGTACAAATGAAGGTCAATACAGCAAAAGCATTATGAATGTAGACCTTTAAAATGTCCACTAAAAATATCAGTCATGCTGCGACACTTGCAAAAGCCAAATTGAGAGGTGGTGGCAGTATTGTTCTAAGAACTACATCAGACATGAACAAATCCACAAGGGCCGTAATGAGGGTTCGAACCTACGCATGGAATGTTCCCAGATACGCCTTAGTCAACTGTATTACAACATGGTAAAAGGAATTGCAACCTGGAGTGCTACTGCCCTCACTAGGATTTTGAAGCTTCTACGAAGCCCAATCGGGGTTTCACACAATGTCTCCCATGCACCCGGGCTCTGTCAACCAGATGTTCTACCTCTATGCCCTTACTTCAAGACACACAAATCACATTAACGTGATATATCAAATGAACAAATCTACAAGGGCCGTGACGAGCGTTCCAACTTACGCACGGGATGTTCCCAGATGTGCCTTAGTCAACTGTACCACGACATGGTCAAAAGAATTGCATACTTTACAAGTAAATGGTACAGTCATCGTGGTACAGTTGACTAAGGCGCATCTGGGAACATCCCCTGCATAGGTTCGAACCCTCATCACGGCCCTTGTGGATTTGTTTATTAATACATCAAAATACTGTATTGTGATTTCTGTGTGTACATTAGACATACACTGGGCATACATTAAAAAATTTTGCAAATGCAACTTGTCAGGGAAATGGAGCAAAAATCTTTAGGAGAAGTTCCCTAGTACCAGGTACCTCCATGCACTCGAGCTATGTCAATAGGCCTTTCAACCTCTTTGCCCTTACTTCATTACACACAGAAATCACAATAGCATGATGTATCAAATGAACAAATCCACAAGGAATTTGACGCAGGTTCGAATCCTCGTCACGGTCCTTGTGGATTTGTTCATTTGATACATCACGCTATTGGGATTTCTGTGTGTAATGAAGTAAGGGCGAAGAGGTAGAACGGCCTATTGACATAGCTCGAGTGCATGGAGGAATTGTGTAAAATCCTGGTTTGTGTCTCAGAGAGGCTGCAGGATCCAAGTAAATTCAGCAGAATTTCTGGTTGCAATTCTTATACCATGTCGTAGTTCAGTCGATTAAGGAAGGGTGTGGGATGCTCTTGGACGCAGATTCGAATCCTCGTCACGACCCTTGTGGATTTGTTCTTTAGAGGGTTCAGTCTCTATTGAAGCCAGCAGTGGTTTGTTTTGACTCGCTGACTTTCTAGTTGCTTCCCTGGTGGTAGAACACATAAATCACTAAATGTCATTGCTCCCTCTGCCTCTGTGAGAGGGCCATATTCTGGTACTGGTTCCCAATAGGCCTACAGAACTCCATGACTGATGCAACCTAGTAGGGTGGTACCCCTGTCAGTTTAAGATATCTTCAGGAAGCCACAAAAGGCTCCCCCCCAAAAAAAAAAAAAATGACATTAAAGTTCTACTGTTGTCACAACAAAGTTCACAGGTGGGATACCATTGACTTTTGGCCACCTGTGAACCATACCAAGTGATAGACCTGCATCAAGAAATAAGTAATTGTCAAAAGAAGGCACCAAACCGGGAAGGCTATGTAGCACCATCGAAAGTGCGAAATAATCAGAGGGCGCTAAATATCACCAAGGATGCAATACAAGAACAGAAACACACAAGGCGAATGACATCAAAAGTATCCGATTCACCAAGAATTCTATCGTAAGACAAGCGACCACAAGGGATGGCCGGAAAGCAAGACACATGCTCGTCCTGGAAGTCAGGACATTCAACAAGGATATGCACGACTGTAAGAGGGACAATACAATTTGGACAATAAGGAGCAAGGCGGCGCTCCATTAAGTGACCGTGAGTTAAGCGTGTATGGCCAATACGCAACCTCGCCAGAGGCGTTTCCCATCGCCAGTTATGGTGGTAGGAGGAAGGCCATGAGGACACACTGCCCTTAAGAGTACGCAATTTGTTACCAGTAACAAAAGACCAACAATCCTGCCAACGGGTAAGGATGATGGAATGAATAACTGGGTAAAAGTCGGAATAAGGAATACCTTTACGGGAGATAGGATAAGAGCGGACAGCTTCCCTAGCGGCAGCGTCCGCATGCTCATTCAAAGAAACACCAGTATGGCTGGGAACCCAGCAAAATTCAACCGACTTAAATTTACTGGAAATAACAAACACCCAATGTCGAATCTCGACAACCACTGGATGGACCGGATAGAAGGACCCAAGAGCCATGAGGGCACTACGAGAGTCAACAACAACCAGAAAGGAAGATTGACAATGAGAAAGCAGGAGATGAATAGCATAGAGAATAGCATAAAGTTCTGCTGTGAAGATGCTAGTTTCCGGAGATAGGCGACCTATAAGTGCAGTCAGGAAAAGCAACAAAGTAGCCTGCACCGTCCACAGACCCATCGGTGAAGATGGAAACAGAGCGGGAGTGTGAAGAAAAGTGCTCAAGGAAAAGGTTGATACCTGGTTGATACCTGGTTGATGGGGTTCTGGGAGTTCTTCTACTCCCCAAGCCCGGCCCGAGGCCAGGCTCGACTTGTGAGAGTTTGATCCACCAGGCTGTTGCTTGGAGCGGCCCGCAGAGCCACATACCCACCACAGCCCGGCTGATCCGGGACTTCTCTTAGGAAACAGTCCAGTTTTCTCTTGAAGATGTCCACGGTTGTTCCGGCAATATTTCTTATAGTCGCTGGGAGGACGTTGAACAACCGCGGACCTCTGATGTTTATACAGTGTTCTCTGATTGTGCCTATGGCACCTCTGCTCTTCACTGGTTCAATCTTGCATTTTCTTCCATATCGTTCACTCCAGTACGTTGTTATTTTACTGTGTAGATTTGGGACCTGGCCCTCCAGTATTTTCCACGTGTATATTATTTGGTATCTCTCTCGTCTCCTTTCTAGAGAGTACATTTGGAGAGCTTTGAGACGATCCCAATAATTTAGGTGTTTTATCTCGTCTATGCGTGCCGTATATGTTCTCTGTATTCCCTCTATTTCAGCAATCTCTCCTGCTCTGAAGGGGGAAGTGAGTACTGAGCAGTATTCGAGACGGGACAACACAAGTGACTTGAAGAGTACAACTTCAGTATTAACTTCAGGTATTTCAGAACCGTAGGAGGGGTAAAAGCGTTGGTGATGCGGGTCAAGTTAGAACAAAATTTTGGAAGGGGGACTCACCAAGGGGGCAAGGAAGGAACAATACGAGGAGAAATATTAGAAATACGAACCGAAAGAGAATCCTGTAGGCGAGATAACCGGACAAAGAGGGAGGTGGTGAAGAGGAACAGGAACTACACATGGGGTAAAAGTCAAAGCATGACAGAAGCGAGAGGAAGGATGTTGCAAGGACAGCGCAAGATAGCGAGGACAGTAGCGATCAAGGCGGTCCCAGAGAGATAGGAGAATCCTTGTACTCAAGCGGATGACCATAGAGCGACAGAGAGGGACAAAGAATGACATGCTTTCGAGTAAAAGTCATAGCACAAGTCTCAGACGTAGAGAACCAGAAGCCATGATCGGTGGCCAAAGACGAAATGGCATCAATCGCAAGTCGAAGCCGCCATTGAAGGAGAGGCGAATCATCACCTCAACAGCAAAGGGCAAGATCGTCGACATAGAGAGCGGAGAAGACGCCAAAAGGAAGGGAGGAAAGACCATTGAGGGCAACTAGATGAAAAAGAGTAGTGCTCAGAACACTACCTTGGGGTACACCCTCATATTGCCGAAAAGGGGCA
>WNGS01063839.1:4851865-4864113 GCA_020271785.1 Procambarus virginalis | reverse complement strand
CAACCAAGGCTGGCGCTCGCAGCATGAGCGCACAGCACTGCTGTTCATCGTGTGACCACAGCATCACCTAATAATGTCAAAATATATATATAACTTGTATTATTTAGCTATGATAGTGTTATAGAAGAGCCTGAGTGTGATAATGACTGGGTACAATGTTCAAATATCAGTGATTCAATGCTGTTCACGATGTTCACAGCGCTAGCCACAGCACCACAGCATTATTTCGTCCATCTAGGAATCTTCAAATGATTTCTTAGTTCCTTTTCAAAGTAAACAGTGGTGAATTATTCATTTACAGGAATTAGTGACCAGGATTGTGGTTATAATTAGCGTTGTGCGTAGTATTGTGGAAGGAGGAATTTTGGTGAGGGAGGGAGGGCGAGAATTGAGGTAGCCTCATTGTGTGTGTGTGGCAGCCACTCTTGTTTTACTCACCATACTAGCTTAGTGGTTTGCTATGGGCAAAACATATGTACATGGGTATATATAGTGTGTTATAGTAGTGTAAGAACAGCAACAGGAGAATGTTGAGAGGAGCTATTTTGGTGAGGGAGGTGACGTAATCGTAGCGTCATCTGCTGTGATTTTTCATGCAGTGTATGGTGGCCACTGTACTGATTGGACACAATACCGGCTTACTTGCATAGTTCTGGTAAATAAAACATGTAGATAGGTATATAGAACATGTGTAATAAGAACTATAACAGTATGGTGGGAGGAGCAATGTTGACGAGTAAGATGTTGGAGTGAGGGAGAATGGCTGGGTGTGGCTGCTCTCACTCGAGGTGTTCTGAATGTGTTCATGGCCAAATGCTCCATTGGCCCATACGAGGCAGATGTTATTGGCATATACGAGGCAGCTGTTATTGGCATATACGAGGCAGCTGTTATTGGCATATACGAGGCAGCTGTTATTGGCATATACGAGGCAGCTATATGGCCCATACGAGGCAGCTGCTATTGGCCCATACGAGGCAGCTGCTTTTGGCCCATATGAGGCAGCTGCTATTGGCCCATATGAGGCAGCTCCTATTGTCCCATACGAGGCAGCTGCTATTGGCATATACGAGGCAGCTGCTATTGGCCCATACGAGGCAGCTGCTATTGTCCCATACGAGGCAGCTGCTATTGGCACATATGAGGCAGCTGCTATTGGCCATACGAGGCAGCTGCTATGTCCCATATGAGGCAGCTGCTATTGGCCCATACGAGGCAGCTGCTATTGGCCCATACGAGGCAGCTGCTATTGGCCCATACGAGGCAGCTGCTATTGTCCCATACGAGGCAGCTGCTATTGGCACATACGAGGCAGCTGCTATTGGCCCATACGAAGCAGCTGCTATTGTCCCATACGAGGCAGCTGCTATTGTCCCATACGAGGCAGCTGCTATTGGCCCATACGAGGCAGCTGCTATTGTCCCATACGAGGCAGCTGCTATTGTCCCATACGAAGCAGCTGCTATTGTCCCATACGAGGCAGCTGCTATTGGCACATACGAGGCAGCTGCTATTGGCCCATACGAAGCAGCTGCTATTGTCCCATACGAGGCAGCTGCTATTGTCCCATACGAGGCAGCTGCTATTGTCCCATACGAGGCAGCTGCTATTGGCCCATACGAGGCAGCTGCTATTGGCCCATACGAGGCAGGTGCTATTGGCACATACGAGGCAGCTGCTATTGGCCCATACGAGGCAGCTGCTATTGGCCCATACGAGGCAGCTGCTATTGGCCCATACGAAGCAGCTGCTACGCGAAGTTCTGAATGTGTTGATGGTGAATGTATATAGTGTGTGACAGTGTATAGTGTGTAAATAGATTGTATATATACATAAATTAGCATGATACATAGTAAATGTGTGCTGCATATGTGTACACAAGTGTCATGCACGTAACACAGTGTCTTCGGACAGTACGGATGTTTTACTGCCATAATATAGTGTACGTGTTCACTATACATAGGATTAGCACGTAAAAACAAATAAAATGTATTTGGAACTGTGCGAAAATAATGAACGAAAATATATTCGCGGCAACTCGCGCGCCCCCCCCGGGCGCCCTACTGGCCCCGGGAGCGTACGTCACGGGCGAACAGGGAATGATGACGTCACGCCCCAACTTACGGACCCCATAGCAGCCAAAGTAAGTACAATTTCGATTTTTTTTCTACATACCCATACTGAGGGAAGGGTTTCTGACACTTTAAAAAGGAAAAAGAATTTTTTCCTGAGAATTTATTTCCTGCGCACTGTGGGGGTGTCATATTTGGAGGCAACGCAGTTAAGGGGTTAATAAGCTCTTCGGTTATTAGAAAAAACGTAAATTTCATGGCGAACATTTCTAAACTATCCCCAACAAAATCTGATAGAAAATGTCATTTATACAAATATTTTACCGTTCGACGCAAGGACTCGGTCCGCGAGCACCTGGATGAGAAAAATATATGACGCTAACGCTCGGGGCCAGAGCCGGAAAGTGTTAAAATTGAGTTTGTCAACTATTTCAATTTCACCATTCTCTTCTAGATTATATCGCATACCCTTCTAATTTTCAACAGGACATGATCACTCTTTCCCCAAGGGAGGAAAGTACTAAATAACAAATATCTCTTCTTTCCTGGTAAATATCAAATCAACAGTAATGGGACATCACCTTCTCTCATTCATGCAGGCGGTTTTACATGTTGATAATGAAAGATTCCAGGATGAGGTTTACGAATCGGCCAGTTCAAAAATCCTCTGTTCTTGCTTCATAGTCTTCCTAGTCTATCGATTTTAAATTGAAGTCACCAAGTATCAATAGTAATGATTTATCTTTATCTGTTTTTATAATAATTTCACTTATTATAAAGCCCTCTCTTTCATCATCGCACTCCTCCTTAGTTCATGTATTGTTTGCTGGTAAACTGTATGCAGTAATAATTATTAGCTTATCGTTCTGACTGCAAATCTCCAGGGCCAGTGTAGTGTCTCCCCCTAACTTTTCTGTCTTTCAGAGACCTGAGGTTTAATAACTGTAGCCATTCCAGAAAGGCATGTTCATACAGGAATGAACTGGCATGTTCTTGTTCACCCAAGGTCCAGAGACTGGTTAGGCTTTCTTGTGGGGTGCCATGCTTCCCAATTGCAAAGTTCTTCCTTTAGGCTTTAATCTTGGGTTCTTACCAGGTATGTCATTTGGGGGTTCTTGTCTTGGCCTATCTCAATGACTGGCTGGTTGTACTTTCAGCTAGTCCACATATCTGACTGGAGGTCGGGGGATTTAGTTCTTTCTCAACTTGTCGGGTTTGGGTTCCTGGTGAACTGATAGAAATCCTAGTTGGTTCTGTCTCAAGTTCATAGTTGGTTGGGCTTAGTTTGGCTTTCCCAGTTAGCTTTCCTTTCCTTGCCATCTGCAGCTCTGCTCTGCTTCTAGTTGTTACCCTAAGTTCTAGTTATCACCCTAAGTTGGGCCTCTTCACATCGGTGTGGAGCCAGGAGCTTCGCTCTTACTTTGCAGTGTTCCCCCAATTACGAGGCTCTGGCAGTGGATGCCTTTTAGCAGAATTGATCAAGATTGGGGGGGGGGGGTTCCCCATATTTGTTCTTGTCTAGCTGTTGCTCCTAATTATCCAAATTGAAATCATAAAGGCCACGGCGATTCTTCTGGCTCTTCTAGCTTGGTGTCTGAAACCCAGGTATTTTTCCGTAGCTCTGCCTTTTTCAGCAGATTGGTCTGGAGCTGTACCAATATTAAATATTGGTAGTAGGCATCCATCAGTCTCGGGAGACTATGGAGTGCTGCTGTGGTTGTCGGTTTGGAGTGACCTCTCCAGGGTTCAAAGCCAGGGTAGGTTGATATGGGGGAGAAGCTGTCACCCATGTAGCAGGTCCCCCCCCCCTTCCCCCTTCTCCACAGCACCGAAAGTCTCCAATGGAAAGGGATATGCCAATATGATTTGGTTCCAACGCTGCCGCAGGAACTGTCAGAACGAGGGTGAAGGCAACAACAAACTACTCTAGGGGACTCCAGCCCCAGGGGTTACTTTGGGTAAAAGAAGACACAGGGACTCCAAACCCAGAGACTGTTGTGGTTGGCGCTGGAGAATAACCACCCCAGCAAGGACAAGAACGACCCCAGCATCTTGAAGCAGAGCTTGGGCCTGCACAAGCTTCAGGAGGTGAATGTCCGAGCCGCGCACCCACAGGCTCCAGACAGAGCTCGTCACAGCCCCCCTTTCACTCGAGGCCGATTTCCTTCATGACCCAGTAGGAGGAGTAATAATTATTAATTAATTATACTATTATAATAATTATAATAATTGTTGTAATTAATTATTATTACTCCTTGTGCTTGGTCATGAAGGAAGCATGAAATAAATATCATGATTTTAATAGTGGTATATCTCCAACGTTCTAACAGGTTGAATATTCTTCTCCTGCGATCTACGCATGTGGCTTTCTTGATGCAGGGGTTCTTGATGACCTCCATTGTAGTGACCGTTTTCCCATCCTTGTTACCTTTTTCTCTTTTCACCTTCCCCTCTCCTTCCCTAGATGGCAGTTTGCCAAGGCTTACTGGAACCTATTTACCCTCTGTGCTGCTCTCTCCAACCTTTCCATTCTGCCTCTCCCTCGAGCCCTCCTCCTTTTTCATGGCACCATCTTCGACGCTGCCCTCTGCTTTGTTCCTCGCTCTTCCTCTTGGGGAACGCAGAAGTGCGTTTCCTGGTGGAATGTGGATTGTGCTCGGACTGTCCGCTGTAAGCGTGCAGCCTGGAAGAGGCACCGCTGCCGGCAGACGGCCGATTCTTTTTTTTTGTTTCGGAAGGCGAGTGCGGTGAACCGTAGGACCATCCGTACAGCTAAGCGTGGGTTGTTGGAAGTCTTGTGTTTTCACACAAGACTTCCGAATTATGTCCGAAACTCCTCTGCCGCAGATCTGGAAGCGTATCCGCAAAAGTGCGGGTAAGTTCGTTCCTGATGTCTCGCCGGTCGTTCACCTCCGTGGTACTCATATGGCAGACCCATTGCAGGTCGCGACCGAACTGGGTTCCCACTTTTCTTCTGTTGGCTCTGGTTCTCATCTTCCTCAATCTTTCCTTCTTTGTAAGCCTGTTCTTGAATCTCGTCTTTTAGATTTCTGCACCCATCTCAGCTTTCCCAGTAACGATCCCTTCTCTCTCTCTCTCTCTCTCTGAACTTCAGTCTGCCCTGGCCCTCTGCAATTCTACGGCAGCAGGCTCTGATGGAATTCATTTTGAGATGCTTCGCCGTCTCCCTCCTTGCACGTCTCGGGTACTGTATTTACCGAGTCTGTATAATCGGGTCCGGGAGTTGTCGTCAGGCCCTGAGGACTGGTTCGATGCTGCTGTCTTCCCTGTTCAGAAACCAGCGTCTCTTGGGACATCCCCTAAGGACTTTCACCCTGTTGTCCTCAAGAGTTGTGTCTGCAAACTCTCTGAACGTATGGTTAACGTTCATTTGATGTGGTTCTTAGAACACTATTGCCACCTCTCCCCTTCTCAATTTGGTTTTCGCAAGTGTCACAGCACAACAATTGTCCTGGTGAACTTGGAGATCTATATTTGTACTGCTTTTGCTGTGAAGACCTCTGTTGTTGCCATCTTTTTTGACCTGGAAAAGGCTTACGACACCACCTGGAGATATCATATTCTGTCCCAACTTCATTCTTTTGGCCTTCATGGCAATCTCCCTCTCTTTCTCCAAAGCTTCCTCTTTCTTTGTTCCTTTCGAGTGAGGCTTGGTACCACTCTCTCTGCCCCTTTTCGGCAATATGAGGGTGTACCCCAAGGTAGTGTTCTGAGCACTACTCTTTTTCATCTAGTTGCCCTCAATGGTCTTTCCTCCCTTCCTTTTGGCGTCTTCTCCGCTCTCTATGTCGACGATCTTGCCCTTTGCTGTTGAGGTGATGATTCGCCTCTCCTTCAATGGCGGCTTCGACTTGCGATTGATGCCATTTCGTCTTGGGCCACCGATCATGGTTTCTGGTTCTCTACGCCTGAGACTTGTGCTATGACTTTTACTCGAAAGCATGTCATTCTTTGTCCCTCTCTGTCGCTCTATGGTCATCCGCTTGAGTACAAGGATTCTCCTATCTCTCTGGGACCGCCTTGATCGCTACTGTCCTCGCTATCTTGCGCTGTCCTTGCAACATCCTTCCTCTTGCTTCTGTCATGCTTTGACTTTTACCCCATGTGTAGTTCCTGTTCCTCTTCACCACCTCCCTCTTTGTCCGGTTATCTCGCCTACAGGATTCTCTTTCGGTTCGTATTTCTAATATTTCTCCTCGTATTGTTCCTTCCTTGCCCCCTTGGTGAGTCCCCCTTCCAAAATTTTGTTCTTCCTTGACCCGCATCACCAACGCTTTTACCCCTCCTACGGTTCTGAAATACCTTTTCCTTGAGCACTTTTCTTCACACTCCCGCTCCGTTTCCATCTTCACCGATGGGTCTGTGGACGGTGCAGGCTACTTTGTTGCTTTTCCTGACTGCACTTATAGGTCGCCTATCTCCGGAAACTAGCATCTTCACAGCAGAACTTTATGCTATTCTCTATGCTTTTCATCTCCTGCTTTCTCATTGTCAATCTTCCTTTCTGGTTGTTGTTGACTCTCGTAGTGCCCTCATGGCTCTCGGGTCCTTCTATCCGGTCCATCCAGTGGTTGTCGAGATTCGACATTGGGTGTTTGTTATTTCCAGTAAATTTAAGTCGGTTGAATTTTGCTGGGTTCCCAGCCATACTGGTGTTTCTTTAAATGAGCATGCGGACGCTGCCGCTAGGGAAGCTGTCCGCTCTTATCCTATCTCCCGTAAAGGTATTCCTTATTCCGACTTTTACCCAGTTATTCATTCCATCATCCTTACCCGTTGGCAGGATTGTTGGTCTTTTGATACTGGTAACAAATTGCGTACTCTTAAGGGCAGTGTGTCCTCATGGCCTTCCTCCTACCACCATAACTGGCGATGGGAAACGCCTCTGGCGAGGTTGCGTATTGGCCATACACGCTTAACTCACGGTCACTTAATGGAGCGCCGCCTTGCTCCTTATTGTCCAAATTGTATTGTCCCTCTTACAGTCGTGCATATCCTTGTTGAATGTCCTGACTTCCAGGACGAGCATGTGTCTTGCTTTCCGACCATCCCTTGTGGTCGCTTGTCTTACGATAGAATTCTTGGTGAATCGGATACTTTTGATGTCATTCGCCTTGTGTGTTTCTGTTCTTGTATTGCATCCTTGGTGATATTTAGCGCCCTCTGATTATTTCGCACTTTCGATGGTGCTACATAGCCTTCCCGGTTTGGTGCCTTCTTTTGACAATTACTTATTTCTTGATGCAGGTCTATCACTTGGTATGGTTCACAGGTGGCCAAAAGTCAATGGTATCCCACCTGTGAACTTTGTTGTGACAACAGTAGAACTTTAATGTCATTTTTTTTTTTGGGGGGGGGGAGCCTTTTGTGGCTTCCTGAAGATATCTTAAACTGACAGGGGTACCACCTACTAGGTTGCATCAGTCATGGAGTTCTGTAGGCCTATTGGGAACCAGTACCAGAATATGGCCCTCTCACAGAGGCAGAGGGAGCAATGACATTTAGTGATTTATGTGTTCTACCACCAGGGAAGCAACTAGAAAGTCAGCGAGTCAAAACAAACCACTGCTGGCTTCAATAGAGACTGAACCCTCTAAAGAACAAATTCACAAGAGTCGTGACGAGGATTCGAATCTGCGTCCAAGAGCATCCCACACCCTTCCTTAATCGACTGAACTACGACATGGTATAAGAATTGCAACCAGAAATTCTGCTGAATTTACTTGGATCCTGCAGCCTCTCTGAGACACAAACCAGGATTTTACACAATTCCTCCATGCACTCGAGCTATGTCAATAGGCCGTTCTACCTCTTCGCCCTTACTTCATTACACACAGAAATCCCAATAGCGTGATGTATCAAATGAACAAATCCACAAGGACCGTGACGAGGATTCGAACCTGCGTCAAATTCCTTGTGGATTTGTTCATTTGATACATCATGCTATTGTGATTTCTGTGTGTAATGAAGTAAGGGCGAAGAGGTTGAAAGGCCTATTGACATAGCTCGAGTGCATGGAGGTACCTGGTACTCGGGAACTTCTCCTAAAGATTTTTGCTCCATTTCCCTGACAAGTTGCATTTGCAAAATTTTTTTAATGTATGCCCAGTGTATGTCTAATGTACACACAGAAATCACAATACAGTATTTTGATGTATTAAATAAACAAATCCACAAGGGCCGTGATGAGGGTTCGAACCTATGCAGGGGATGTTCCCAGATGCGCCTTAGTCAACTGTACCACGATGACTGTACCATTTACTTGTAAAGTATGCAATTCTTTTGACCATGTCGTGGTACAGTTGACTAAGGCACATCTGGGAACATCCCGTGCGTAAGTTGGAACGCTCGTCACGGCCCTTGTAGATTTGTTCATTTGATATATCACGTTAATGTGATTTGTGTGTCTTGAAGTAAGGGCATTGAGGTAGAACATCTGGTTGACAGAGCCCGGGTGCATGGGGGAGACATTGTGTGAAACCCCGATTGGGCTTCGTAGAAGCTTCAAAATCCTAGTGAGGGCAGTAGCACTCCAGGTTGCAATTCCTTTTACCATGTTGTAATACAGTTGACTAAGGCGTATCTGGGAACATTCCATGCGTAGGTTCGAACCCTCATTACGGCCCTTGTGGATTTGTTCATGTCTGATGTAGTTCTTAGAACAATACTGCCACCACCTCTCAATTTGGCTTTTGCAAGTGTCGCAGCATGACTGATATTTTTAGTGGACATTTTAAAGGTCTACATTCATAATGCTTTTGCTGTATTGACCTTCATTTGTACAGTTCTTTCTGACCTGGAAAAGATTTATGACATCACCGGAGATAAAATATTTAGTCTCAACTGCTCTTTTCGTGGCAATCTCCCACTCTTCCTTCATAGCTTTCTAGTCTTTCATTTAAAGTCATACTTGGTACCACTTTCTCTGACTCCTATTGACAGTATGAAGTTGTTTCTCAAGGTGTTGTTCCGAAAATTATATTGAAAATTATTTTCTGGTTTATCCAAATTCAATAGAACCAAATTCTGTTCGAAGGCTTGTTTGTCTCTGGTTGTCTGCAGTGTCATTAAATCTATCCAGTCTTCTGTCTACCCTTAGGCCTATGGTGTTCACATGTTTGTTGTTTTGACTACTTTGAATCCAACATGTTGTGGGCTGATATTTGGGCTCAAGTTTTGCAGGTCTATCGGTGTCCGAGCAGCTTGTTTCCTGGTCTGTGTTCCTGGTACCCATTAGTCTTTTGTTTCCTTGGGTTGTGTTTCTTGTCCTAGGTTCTCATTCTTGAGTATTTAGTCTTCACTCTCCTCTTTCCTATTAAGTCCCATTTTTTCTTTGGTTCTGGCAATGCTTGATTATCCAAATCAGATAGGTCCACCCCAATTAAAATTGCCCAAACATTTCACATAGTCAAATTTGTTTCTGTGAATGCAAAATAATTAAGCCATTTTCTCAGAGGTCCAATCACCTGTAGTTTATGTAAAATGGATAAACATAACGTGTTTCCGGCCCTGACCACGGCGGTCTCCCGGTTTGGAGTCCCATCTTTTACCGACCTTGAAGTAAACTCCGTAGCTGGATCCCCGAGGGCAGTTCGTTGTTGCCTTCAACCTCGTTCTGACAGTTCCTGCAATGGCGCTGGAACCAATCGAATTGGTGTTTGCCTTTCCATTGGAGACTTTTGGCACCGTGGAGAGGGAGGGGGGGGGGGACCTGCTACATGGGTAACAGCTTCTCCTGCGTATCAACCTACCCTGGCTTCGCACCTTGGAGAGGCCACTTCAGACCAACAAATAGATTGCAACGCCATAGTCGCCTGAGACTGATGAATGCCTACTACTACTACTTAACAACTCCATGTCGATTGTTGCTGCTACCAGCAGACATAGCTTGGCAAATAATGATCCAAGTTTCTATTAAAACAAAGTTAGGAAGAAAATCTTACAGTAATAAAGTGGCACAAGGGAGAACACCCAAAAGATATTACTGTACTTAGTTCAGCAGGTTGAGGGAGTCTGGATATCAGACTGATACTGTTTGATTATGAATACCTGACTGACAGTGACTGCCTAAATTAATTTGGCTTACTGGAATTCAAATTACTGAGCTCTTACAATAGTCTATGGCTTTAGTGATGGTGAGTAACAATACCCTGCTCCCCAAGCCTCTATGAGGAAGCCAGATTCTGGTTTTGGTCTCCAGTAGGCAGTATGGTCTCCTAGGGCTGGTGTCACACTTGTTTATAGAAGTGTTTATAGAAGAGGAGGAAGAGCTAGCATCCCTGGTGAGCTAGCTAGAAGGAACCACCGAGGCCTAACTGGGAAGAGGCATTTCATTATATCCAACACTTACTTTTTTTTTAATAAAGAGGCCAAATGGTGGCTCCCTGTAGCCAACTAATCATAGACGATTGTAAGAGCTTGGTAACCTGAATTTAACCCAAATTTATTTCAACTGCTAGATGTGCCTCGTGATATTTGAAAGTACTGTACTGTACAAAAGGTTCTACGTGGATGCCATTCAACACTAGAAACCTATGGCAATCGTTTGTCATGAAAAAATCATGAATGCTTTAGTTTCCTTCCAGGGCCTTAGTTAAAGATGGGCACCATGTCAGGGCATTGTTGTCTATTGACAGACAACCATCCTAGGAACCACTGCTGCTGTACAAAATTTTGAGGACTTTTATAGACCTCAAAGATATTTGTGATTGGAAGAAATCACAAATAGTTATTTTCAAGTTAACCAATAGTTAACTTGAAAATTATCACTCGAAATTTGAGCTAAATTGAGCCACTCGATACCGCATGTGACGTATAAGAACAGTGGAACAAAGTTCGTCGATTGGAGAAATAGAAAAGCTTACATGAACAAGTGTGATGCCGAGTTACTTACCGTGTTGGTTTCATCCCAGTAAGCCCCCAACTTGGAGAGAAAACAAAAATTAAACGCATTGATTTCTGTAATGAATGACCTAATGAATTCATTAAGGTTGAAGCTGTATCTATATTTTCATCAATCAGAAACTGAACTAATATCTTTAAATATTTGATAATTTTGATCGACACAATGGTTCATAAACTGAATTGTATGATAAACTGTACTGTATGATAAACTGTACTGTATGATGTGTTCCAGTGGGGATTTTGTATAAGTTAATGAAGAGATTGTGTCACTTGTTTTGTATCATTTTCATTCACTTCATCTGAATAAATTACAGGGTAATTCTTTGACTCTTTCTTTGAGGTTGTTAACCCTCAAAATGCAGCTGTTGTTGATGCATGCCCATGCACACACACAAAAATAAAAACCTTAAAAATTATAGTATGCCACAAAATTATTATTTTGTATGGCAACTGTAAGAAAAATATAAAAAAATTGTAAATATGCAACTTGTTATTGGTTGCATGAGGTAATTACCTAAGTGTAATTACCTAACTAGTTACAGGATGAGAGCTACGCTCGTGGTGTCCCATCTTCCCAGCACACTTTTGTTATATAACAAAGTGTGCAATATAGATGTGCATGGTGGCATGTTGGCAGTGTGGGGCCAGCACCTATTGCTGTTGCAAACAATATACAGTAGTATGGGGGAGAACTACAGTGTTCTCCCATACATGTTTCTTTGTCCATTTATCACTTGTTTTCCTATATTTACTATAGTGTGTGTGTGTGTGTGTGTTGAATAACATGATTTATGAGCATATCATTCATAATAAACATATAATACATAATTGAGTACATTACTGTACTATCAATGAAGATGATGATTCTATGCCTAAAAGGTATATACTGTACAGTACTGTGAAAGTGTGTGTGTGTATACATATGTAATATATATTTGTATGTATGTAAAAATATTACAATGTTCAATACTATTGTTATACTTTAGTAGTTTTTTGACACGTGTATACTGTAGTGTACTTCATTACAACTATATTACAGTATGTATGTGCAAATTGAGCGTGTGTGGGAGCCCATGATGCTGCCTCGTCTGTCCTCGTGAAAGTACATGCCGCCTCATTCCCTGTATATTGACCTTGCATGTCTGGGAAATTGATCATATGTCAAATAGGAAGTGTATAGATATATAATAAGTCTATATGTGGCTGCTCCTATTTAAATCAATATAAACAGGAGCTGCCTCCTATGGGCCA
>WNGS01063839.1:4824835-4845303 GCA_020271785.1 Procambarus virginalis | reverse complement strand
ATCTATAGTATATAGTATATCTATAGATCTAGTATATATTATATATATATCTAATATATAATTATATATATATATTATATATTATATATATATCTATTATATTATATATATATATATATATATATCACACACACATACACATACATACATACATACATACATACATACATACATACATACTACATACATACAATGGGGCCTCGATTACGATGCTAATCCGTTCCCAGAGACGGATCGTATGTCGAAAATCGGAAGTCGAAGCGAATTTTCCCATAAGAAATAAAGGGATATGAATTAATCCGTTCCCCACCCTCCAAATATTAACATAAAAATACATTTTATACTGAATACAATGTTTTTTTCTAACTACAATACAGTACCAAAACTTCACTTACCTTTATGGAGGGATTTCGATGGCGTATGGAAGATAGTGATGAGGGGGGAGGAGGAGAGTTGTTACTGTTTGGAAGGGGAGGAGTCCCCTTCCATTATCACATCAGGCAGTGATGTTTTCCTGGGGTACTCTCTCTCCTATGTTTTGCCTGAATACCACTAGGACCTGGTTGTGGTTCAGTCTTTGTTTGTCTCACTACAAATTTGTCAAGAGACATTTGTTTTTCCATTCGATTTAACAATTGTCTGTAATGATGCATCACTTTAGCACCCATAATGTCCTTTTTCTTAACCAGTATGGTGGATATCTTTGACTGAGATTTGTTGTACTGCCTAGCCAGTTCACCGCCCGCACACAGTCTTCATATTTACGAATGATCTCTTGTTTCTGCTCTATGGTCATTCTTACATGGGATCTCATATGTTGAGCCTTACCACTGAATTTCTTGGGACTCATGGCGCGATAGAAAATAATTACTTTAATGTTCAAATGCAAAAAAATCACCAAAAAAGCGGAATTTCTTATAGGCGCGATCGTCACTAAGCGGGTAGCTGTAGTAAACTGAGGCAGGTCGGACCGCGTGACCGGGAACCACGCGCTCGGCCAACCCGAACGTGTACAACAAATATCGGGTGTCGACGACACCATCGGATGTCGAGTCGCATTTTTGATGAAATTTATATCGGAACTCGAATTTATCGTAAGTAGGGGCAATCGTATGTTGAGGTGCCACTGTATATATATATATATATATATAATAATATTATATATATATACAGTATATATATTATATATATATATATATATATATATATAGATATATATCTCATCACTAATCTCTATAGATATCTACTCTATATATATATATATATCTTATATCTATATTATCATCATCATCTCTCTAATCGGCTAGCGCGTCGAGACCGAGCTCGGCAGTCGCGACGCGCTGGGAGCTACTCGCCGAGCCTCGCATCCTAAAGCGGCGCGCGCGCTCGCCGCGCTCGCGTCCTCTAGCGTCTCCCTCTCTCGCTCGCTCGCGCGCGCGCTCTCTCTCATCTCTCTGGCTCGCTCTCTTATCTATACGGGGGGGCATCTCATCTCTCCTCTCTCTCTCCTCTCTCTATCTCTCTCTCTCTCTCTCTATCTCTATCTACTCTCTTTCTCTCTCTCTCTCTCTCTCTCTATCTCTCTCTCTCTCTCGTGTTTTTTTTGTGTGTGTGTGAGAGTAATTGTGTGTGTAAGAGA
Organism: Procambarus virginalis; assembly: GCA_020271785.1. Lineage (NCBI taxonomy): Eukaryota > Metazoa > Arthropoda > Malacostraca > Decapoda > Cambaridae > Procambarus > Procambarus virginalis. The sequence continues at coordinate 4,843,664 of WNGS01063839.1, read as the reverse complement.
GAGAGATATAGAGAGAGATATAGATAGATCTTTGGGTTCAAATTTGAGTTTGATGATGCAGTTTATAAGTAGGTTTTCCCCATCTCTCTCCTCCTCCTCTATCTCTTCCCCTCTATACCATATTGTAGCCATTGTTTCTTCTAACCAGGATAAGACTTATCTTTAGTAAGGTAAGTAAAACATACATATATACTGTGTATAATTACCCAAGTGTTATTACAGGTTGCGAGCTACACTCGTGGTGTCCTGTCTTTCCAGTACTCTTTGTTGTATGATGCTTTGAAACTACTAATGGTTTTGGCATGTGTGTGTGTTTATCTTTCAGTACATTTGAAATGTATACATGGACAGCAAGTGTTTCTTTAAGCATATTTGGTTAAATATGACCACATTGCTGGCATTGTTGATCTTATAGTATAAGCTTTCTATGCTTCTAACAATTTTCTTACTCTCGGGATTAAGAAGAGCAATCAAGTTACTGAAATTTGCGGTAGAGTAACTAATGATTTTGGAAGGGTATATTTTCTAAAACATTTCATTCCACTCTGGAACATCTTGGGTAAGGAATGAATATACAAGGTGCAAATTTATCTTAAATACACATGTAATAGAGGTGAGGTGTGGGTGGTAAGGTGAAGTAATCGTGCATAGGTAAAGAATGGGGGTAATAATGGGGGATGGATGCCAATCAAACATTGGGTAAGGCGGTTTGCAGGGGAGAACTCGGTAGAGATGTCGTTATCCGGTGCCGTACTGTGAGGTCTGGATTTGAGCGTGGGCAAGGTATTGGTCATTAATCTTTATATTTAGGGTGGGGTCGTTTTCTTTTATGAGTATAGCTTCCTGTATTTGCAATCTTCTCTGGTCAGTGGTGGATGCCAGGATGGTTGTATTTTCTACTAGCATGTTCCTAGTGAGTGTTGTGTTATGTACACTTTGCATATGGTTTCTAGGAGCACCAGCTTGTAGATAGCAGATCAGTCTTCTCAAAAGCTTTGTGATAGTCATGCCAATGTAAATAGATCAAAGGTGACATCCTTCATTGGGGTGTGTAAATTGGTATACCATGTTTGCTTTTTGGAGGGTTGTATTGTTAATTGGACTGTTCTCAAGTATTAAATCATTCTTTTGTTTTGTAGTAAATAATGAATTCCAAGCTTTGGTTCACTCCATTTGAAATTACACTTTTAATTATTCTTTCTTCAGTTTTGTTTTGTGAGCTCGATGGATTAGTAATCGTTTTATGGGAGGGTTTGTTTGCTGTTGTGGTGGTTCTCTGTTATACCATTTTTCTAAATATCTTTTGACTCGGGTGTTGATTTATCTATTCACGTACTTGTTGTATATTAATACTTGAAGGCTTGTATCTAGTTCCTTGTGGATTTTATACCAGTAGGAACAATGAGTAAGGTCTCTACTTATAAATGTGTTTTTTACACTAGTCTCATATCTATCTGGGTATTCAGAGTGACATTCATACACATTCCAATGTTGGTGGGTGTAGTTTAAACTTGTGTGGTGAAAGTGTTGTCTTTGGTTCTCACGTAGACATCGAGGAAAGGGAGTGAGTACACCACTAATGCCTAGCTCATGGGTAAAGTTAAGCACTGAGCTTTGGGTAAGTAGATTCTTTAATCGTGACAATTCCTGGAGGTCTTTCACACATAAAAATATATCATCGATGTATCTGCAGTAGATGCCAGGTTAAAATGTATTGTCTGTATATTATTTGTGTGTAAACATAAGAAGAAAATTATATTTTATCAGTTGTGTTAAAAAAAAAATACAATGAAAATCTACAAAAAACCTTGATATAAGGGAAGCCTTGAAAGTGCAGAATGGCTCCAGTATCATATACAAATACAACAGGTTCTGTCGAGGTTGCACTGCTCTACCTAGTTGTTTCTACTGGGAGCAAGTTCCAGCTGTAGAGGTGTATTTGTGACCTTATAGCTGTATTTTATTTTATTTTATATTATATATTATAATATATTTTAAAACCAAAGAAAAATTCCTTGGTTAGGTTCTCTAACCACCGTGCTGCGCCGAGTTTATTGTGAAATTTCCCTTGCGCGCATGAAATAGTGTTCCCCCAGAATTTTTTTCTTCGTAAAATGTTCAGGGAAGGAAATTTATCATGTCTATGTAAAAATAAGTACCAAATTCCACTTACTTTGGCTGTGGGGACGTGGACAAGGTGCGCTGTGACTTCATCAGGGGCTGGTCGCCCATACATGACACGCCCAGACATGGTCACATGGGCCATTCAAGCACCGAGTGTTGCCACAAATATATTTCCAATTATTTGTTCTATGTGTTTCCAATGTGGTTTTATTCATTTTTTTTATCGTATATGATGCATATTTGTGTCCTTTACAATATGTATACAATAGAACGTTCATAATGTTCCATGGAACTGTGATACATGTGTCAGTAATGTCTCCACAATAATTGTTTATTGTTGCAATATTACTTGTTAAAAATTCACTAAAATTACAATATGTACAGTTTCACACACTATTTACACAGTAACACTTTATTAAACAGTACTTCGGAAGTGAGTAATAATCAACGAAGTAGTCCATGGTACACAGTGCAACTTCGTTCTCGTTGCACCAGATACAGATAGATTTTCGCTTCCTGTTTCTTCGTCCTGTGTACTTGCAAATGATGCACTCACGTACACCCTTGGCATTAGTACCTGTAGGTGGTATGTAGCCAAGCTTGTAAAACGTAAAGTAGTCTTGAAAAGGTTACAGGAAAAGATAAATTTGTAAGGTAGTCATGAAAAGATCGCTTTGTAAGGTCCCACACAGGAAGAGATTCAGCCAGCCTTAGAGTTTCCATCAGTCAAGAAGAGATTCAGCTTTCTTGAAAATATCTGTGGAAAACACCACCATGGAAGCCGCTAACACTGTTCATCTATGCTACTTATATCAGATGCATCATCACTGAACGCAGAAAAGGATTCATCTATATCATCTAAATAAATTGGAGATAGTATAGGTGGGCAAGGGTGGTGCTCAGAGCTATAACTAGATACGCTGTATCGTCCTCATAGGTGCTGTATCACTTGCATCCGACCTTTGTATTAGGTCCTTATTGCGCCTAGTTTCACCAATATTATGACCCTTAATCTCTTCAAACAATAGGGTTTGAATTTCACTGACACAATGCGATCTTTCAACACCGTGTCGGACAGGTGTTTGGGAGCCAGAGACGCGTGTGCCACCAATGGTTGCTCACTCAGTACTAACCCAGCCAGCAGCCCTAGGGCATTCTGGGAATTTTTTCCAAGATGGCTGCCTCTCACTAGAGGTCCTAAGAGTCTATTTTGTACACAACCAACTGTGCACACATTTAGAGTGGGTACGAAAAAATCAATAGTTTTCTCGGTGGGCGCAGTTTCCCCACTGACCGAAAATACTCGGTTGGCGTAGTTAAGTGGTTAACTCCCTAACTGCACAGGCTATTTCATTGCCATGTCTGTCATGTGCACACAAAAAAAATTATAAAAGAAATGCTGTGCCATCACATAACAAAAGGGATAGTAATATGTTGATACTTTCAATACCCTAAGACAGAACATGAAACAAGGAGATATAAATTGGATAAGTTTAGATTTAGAAAAGATCTGGGTAAATACTGGTTCGGTAAGAGGGTTGTTGATTTGTGGAACCAATTATCATGTGATGCAATAGAAGTAGGATCCCCTTGATTGTTTCAAGCGTAGGTTAGACATATATATATATATGAAGGAGATTGGTAGATTATAAGTAGGAGCTGCCTCGTATGGGCCAATAGGCCTTCTGCAGTTATCTTTATTCTTATGTTCTTATACTGTATTATGGGGAAATGTGGGTGTGCTGCCCTACATATCATGGGTGTTAGCATGTCATAAGATTCAAAACTCTCGCAGGCGTGGGGTTCACCCAGAATTCCAGTGTAACGAACTCCATCTTGAATCTCAAGTCCCTCAGTTTCCTTGTAGAGCCTTAGTGAAAAAATGAGGATCATGTCTGGCAACATTACCTTCCAGTGTGTGAACATGCAGGGTGGCCATACTAGGAGCCACTGAACTTTTATGAACAGCAAATGAGTGATTACCGTGTATGTATTTCTGGCAAAATGTGTGCTATGTACAGTCATAAGATTTAGGCTTGTATATATATTGTTAGAACGAAAAGAGTATATACAGTGAAACCTCAGCTTACGAATGCCCTTATTTACAAATTTTTCAGGTTATGAGCTCAATTTCTTTGTAATATTCTATTCGGTTTACGACCTTTGCCTCAAGTTACGAATTTGTCGACCGAGCGAATGGTTCCTGGTGGAACGGGCGTCTGCACCTTAGTTTAACAGTGTCCCTCACGTAGTGACGATTGCACTTGATCGTCACTACGATCGAAGTGCGATCGTAGTTTTTGTTTTTCAGCTTTTTTGGTTTCTAAACATAAAAGTAATTAGTATACAGTATACCATGCCATGGGTCTCAAGAAAGTCAGTGATAAGGTTCAACCTATTAAAACACATGTGACGATGACCATAGAGGAAAAACAAGTCTCTATGGAAAGGTTCTTAGTGAGACAAACAAGCAGTGAGCCACATCCAGGTCCTAGTGGTATGCAGGCAAAATGTAGGAGAGAGAGAGTACTCAGAGAAGTCATCACTGCCTGATGTTATAATGGAAGGGGACACCCCTTCCAAACACTAATACCTTTCCTCCTCCCTCCCCTCCTCACTGTCTTCCATACACCAATGAGAGTCTTCAATAAAGGTAAGTTATAACTTGCACATACTATAGTACAAGATATTTGTGTTTATTATGTATGAAATGTATTTTGAATTAAACATTTTTGGGAGTGTGGAATGGATTAATTCAATTTATTTCTAATGGGAAAATTTGTTTCGGGCTACGAATTTTCGGGTTACGAGTTGTCTCTGGGAACGGATTAAATTCGTAAATGAAGGTACCACTGTATATAAAGTGAGGAACAATGAAAATAAATTGAAAAGTTATTCCAATGCGGCACCTTGCCTCATTTCTACAGAAAAAATGCAACTTCTCTGAGCCACTACAAATAAACCAAAAAAAAGAGGTAGGTTTTTACTTGGATTTTTGTGCTTCCTGGATGCTATTTAGCAATGTCAAATTAAAAAAATCATATTTTCAGGACATATACTGGATGAGCCCTGGAGGCTCAAGTTAAAGTTCAAGATTAACAAGTTGTTCAAGTTGAGACAAGAAAAAAAATACATCTCAAACGGATATAGTAGCTTAGGTTATTTCTACCTCCCTTAACCTGGAGGCTACCTGAAGCTATCATACTCTGATCAGTAACATACTACAAGGTGCCATCAGTTGCGAAGTTCTGTTGGCCTATTGGGGACCACAAGCCAGAACCTGATCGCCTCAAAAAGCACAAGTAGCAGTGGCCTGTTAACACTTTAAATGTAAAGTTAATCATACTTGCCATCAACCAGGGAAGGCACCCAGAAAGATAGGCTAACCAAAACAGACTACTGTACTGTGTGGTTAAAACTGAGACCGCAGCCCTAAAATTGCCAAAAGAACTCCTCCAACAATGAAAACCACCAAAATTTTGTGAAACTAGTGGCTGCTAGTTTGCCCCACCTCCCCCTTCATTTGGTGGAAGGAGGGAGGCATACCTTGTTAACCGGCTCGCTCCACCCTCGGTTCTATAATGATGAAACACACCAGCGCCCTGGTGGAGGGAGGGTGGAGGGGATCCTCTGTGACTCGCCCAGAAACTGGCATTTCTTTACATTCAGTGCTGGTTTTCTGGGGGGGGGGGGAGGGGGTGGAGCCTCATCAGCTCCCAGAAGCTAGTTACCCATGGTGAAGCCGTCTTGATCTTTTGCACCATACTGGGTTGCGCCTCAGCTCTGGTGCTTTTCGTTCAACTCCTACCCTCAGCTTGTACGCTGACACTGGCTTTCTGTCTCTCCAGGACCGCCTTGATCGCTACAGTCTTCGCTATCTTGCGCTATCCTTACAGCATCCTCACTCTCGCCTCTATCGTGCTTTGACTTTTACCTCTCCTGTAGTTCCTGTTCCTTTTCACCACCTTCCTCTACCTGTCCGTTTGTCTCGCCTACAAGATTCTCTTTCGGTTCGTATTACTAATTTCTCCTCGTATTGTTCCATCCTTGCCCCCGTGGAGGGTCCCCCTTCCCAAATTTTGTACTTCTCTGACCCGCATCACTAAAGCTTTTACCCCTCCTACAGTTCTGAAACGCCTCTTCCTTGAGCACTTTTCTTCTCGCTCCCACTCCATTCCCATCTTCACCTATGGGTCTAAATCTGCTGACGGTGTGGGCAACTGTTGTTTTTCCTGACCACACTTATATGTGTCGCCTTCCTCCGGAGGCTAGCATCTTTACAGCAGAACTTTATGCTATTCTCTATGCTCTTCGTCTCCTGCTTTCCCGGAGACAGTCCTCCTTCGTGGTGGTAGTTGACTCTCGTAGTGCCCTCATGGCTTTAGGGTCCTTTAATCCAGTCCACCCGGTGGTCAAGATTCAACATTGACTGTTTCTTATCTCCAGTAAATTTAAGTCGGTTGCGTTTTGCTGGGTTCCCAGCCATGTTGGTGTCTCTTTAAATGAGCGTGCAGATGCTGCCGCTAAGGACGCTGTCCACACTTGTCCCATCTCCCGTAAAGGTATTACTTATTCTGACTTTTACCCAGTTATTCATGCCTCCATCCTTGCCCGCTGGCAGAGTTGTTGGTCTTCTGTTATTGGTAACAAACTGCATACTCTTAAAGAGTCGTGTGTCCCAGTGGCCTTTCTCCTGCCACCGTAACCGGCAGTCGGAAACGGCTCTGGCTAGGTTACGTATTGGCCATACTCGTTTAATTCACGGTCACTTGATGGAGCGCCGCCCTGTTCCTTATTGTCCAAATTGCATTGTTCCTCTTACGGTCATGCATATCCTTGTTGAATGTCCTAACTTCCAGGACAAGCATGTGTCTTGTTTTCCGACCGTCCCCCGCGGTCGCTTGTCCCTCGATAGAATTCTTGGCGACTCGGATACTTTTGATATCGTTCGTCTTGTACGTTTTTGTTCTCGTATTGGCATCCTTGATATTTAGCACCCTCTGATTATCCCGCACATTTGATGGTGCTACATAGCCTTCTCGGTTTGGTGCTTTCTATTGATAATTACTTACCCATGGTGAAGACAAAAGAGGGCACTTACCAGGGAGGAGGTAAGAGGATTGATTCCAGGCACCGCAAGTATCAATCTGAGGATGTGACAGTCGGCCATAACACATGGCCCAAAGCAACACAAGGCCACTTTATTTGATTTGTTTCAGAATCAAAACAGCCCATTCTCTTGATTCAAAACTCCATAGAAATGAAATTATTTGGGCTTATTAGAAATATGCGAATCTATTTTAAGTAATCCAGCTAACCGATCGAGACTAGTGCTCAGAAAATGTCATTATTACGTTGCTTTAATTTTTACTCTACTTCTGCAATCTTGCCAGTTTGGCCATTTACAATGCATTGTATTAGGTGAGAGGACAGGTTAAGCATAGAGGCCACAACAGACTTTTAGAACACACTTGCTCCTTCAGGAAGGGTATACTAGTATACCTTCATAAAAATAAAGTGGCACTAGATGAAGTATCTCATTGGTCAATGAAAGAATGTGAAGTTGAGCTTAGTTGCCTGCTGTGGAATATATTCCAGGCATCATTTTATGTGAGCTAACTGCCAGTTCATTGGAATGGCATGGGGAAGGAGAAAACATTGAACCCATGTCACCTCCAGTCTTTATAACAGGGGTCTAATGATGTCAGACAGGGAAAGCAACCTTGGAGTGATATAGAAGCAAAATACAGTGACACCTCTGTTTCCAAATGCCCCTCTTCACGAACTTTTCAGGTTACGAGCCCAATTTCTTTGTAAAATCCGAATCGGGTTACGAACTTTGCCTCGGGAAACGAAGTTTGTTGATACACGTGAGAATGACCATAGAGGAAAAACAAAAGATCATCTGTAAACATGAATATGGTACACATGTTGTTGAACTAGCTAGGCAGTAGAACAAATCTGTCAACGGTATGCACTGTAATTGCTATGAAAAAGGACATTATGAGTGCTAAAGTGGCGAAAGGCGTATCAACAGTCACGAAACAAAGAACACAAACACTTGAGGATGTTGAAAAGTTATTAATTCACCCAGAGCAAGCTGTAGTAGGCCATTGTATTAACCTTTTTAATGACAATGTGATGCCTCACTTCAGACAAGTGTTACAACGTAGGGAAAAACAAGTGTCACTAGACAGGTTTTTAGTGAAAAAACAAGCAGTGAGCCACAATGCAGGTCCCATGCAGGCCAATTGTGCCAGTGTGTGTACCCCAGAGAAGTCATCACTGCCTGATGTTATAATGGAAGGGAACTCCCCTTCCAAACACTAACACCTCTCCTCCTCCCCCCTCCTCACAGTCTTCCATACACCAACAAGAGTCATCAGTAAAGGTAAGCAATAACTTGTACATACTTTAGTACTGAAGATTTGGGTGAATTAGGTATAAAATTTACTTTGAAGTTATTTTTTTTTTTTTTGAGTGTGGAACAGATTAATTCAATTTACATTATTTCTTACGGGAAAATTCGCTTCAGTTTACAAGTTTTCGGCTTATGAACTGTCTCTGGGAATGGATCAAATTCGTAAACTGAGGTACCACTGTATCATTATGACCATTTAAATGGCAAAGTGCTTTAGGTCTACACAATGGTAGCCAGCTTCCCCCCCCCCCCAAAAAAAAAAGCATAAACTCCTGGGCAGCGGCTATGGAAAAATGGTCATACCTGCCCATATGCAAAAATATAAACAAATTCCTAAAAATATTCTTTTATTAATTTTTATTAATTTATATTCAAAATGTAAAAAAAATGTGAAAATAAGTGAATATTTATCGTTTAATTGGGTGGAGGCAATCGGGAAGGTGGCATGGTATCTGTGTCTGCGATGCCTGTTGCCTCGTGCTCGACTTTGCTAACACTTCCTGTGTTATCTTCCGATATTTCACCACTTGGTTCTTTTTATTTTCAAGAGTATGTTTGTTGTATAACTTGATAAATCACAAAATACATTTATTTATTTTATTTATTTATTTATTTATTTATATACTGTACAAGTTCTTACATTCTTGTAAAGCCACTATCATGCATAGCATTTCAGGCAGGTCCTTAATCTTAATTTTCCCTGGAATACGACCCGCCAAACGTTTAATAACCAGGTACCCATTCACTGCTGGGTGAACTGGGTGAACAGTTTTCATGAGAGTAGACAACATAGAGGACATGGCACACCTCCAATCAGACGTAAATCAGGTGTTTCTATGGGCTACAGAAAATAATGTGGTGTTTAACCCTTGGGCCGCTAAGGGTCATAATGGCTTCAACACCCACAGGCACAAAAAAAAAAAAAACTTTCGTCTTATAAAAGTGTTTATTTGTGTTCCCAGATCATGGGGAAAAATGAAACAAAAATCGTAGGTGGCATATTTTGCGCGCAATAGGGCGGGGAAGTCTGGCAAAAAAGAGGCATTGACAGAGCAGTTGCCAGATGAAGTCTGCTCCGCCTGAGCTGTCAGGCGCGGGGGTTGCCACAAAGATATTATTACCTAATTATTTCAATGTCTCTGATTTTTTTTTCAGTAATAGTATTCAATAGTGTGTATTGTGATATATTTATATAATAAAATGTGTGAACCATCACTGTACTCAAAATTATTGTGTTCATATTAGTGATTCAATTATTATGTTCATAAAACAATAAACAAATAGTTTTGCTGTTATTACACTATATACACAGGTTATATATTCGTATCTGCATGTTTTGTTCACCATAACGAACCACTAATTTGGTAGAGAGTCAAAAAGCAACGAAGAGTGGCCTTCACTCGCCAGCCAGTCAGTCACTCGCCACCACTCACTCGCCAACATACTCTTAGAACCATACTGTTTTTTGCTTTTATTCATTATACACAGATGTTAATTATAAGTATCTACATGTTTTGTTCACCATAACTGTACATCTAAGCTTGTATGGCAAGTTCAAGCAATAAAGACGTAGCCACACACACAGTCGGCTGGTGGCTGCCGCCCTCACTGCTTCAAGGCTAGATGCACTAATATTTCTCCTCCAACAATGTTTATGGTGTTATTACACTATATACACCCATTATATATGAGTATCTACATGTTTTATTCACCATACCTGTACAAATAAGCTGGTATGGTGCCCAAAGGCCATAGTGACCACTAGTAAACAACAAGATATGTCATGCAGACAACACGGCTCTCAACATATTCCTATTGCTGTTATTACGCTCTATACAGACTTTATATATAAGTACTGTATCTACATTTGTGTTCACCATAGTGAACCACTAAGCTGGTGTGGTAAGTCCAGTCAATAAAAGGTGGCCACACACAGTCAGAAGATGATACCACCTCCCTCCCTCAACATTATACCTCCCACCATGGAGCACAGCGCTAAATATCACCACAATCCTGCTATTATCAGAGTTCTGGTCAGTTTGATCACAGTCAGGGGTCTTCTATAATACTATCATCGCTAAATAATAGCATGAACATCTATATTTTGACTCTTTAGGCAATGCTGTGGTCACAAGCTGAACAGCGGTTCTGTGAGCTCATGCTGTGTGTGTCAGCCTTGGTGGCTCGCTCAGTACTGAAGCTCTCACACCCAGGAATGTTGGCCATGATATTTTTTCTAGGTGGCGCCTGTCAACTATCGGTCGTGGGTGCACAATAGCTGCCCCTATCCCACAGGGGTAGGCGCTAGACACTAAAATTGCTATTAATGTATTACTCGGTTCTGGTTTCGTTTTTCAAATTATCTATCTATCTATATATCTATATATATTTTGATTGTGCGGTCCAAGGGTTAACGAAGATAATTTCCACCTTATGCGCTACAGAAAAAAATGAAAATATAAGAACGGAAACCACGTACAAAACTCAGTCAAATCATAACATAGAACGAAAAGGCAATGTAAAGGATTTGGGTGTACTCGTGTGGGAAGACCTTACCTTCAAAGAACACAATAAAGTAGCCGTCACAACTGCAAGAAAAATGACAGGTTGGATAACAAGAACCTTTCACACTAGAGATGCTATACCAATGATGATACTTTTCAAGATGCTAGTGCCCTCTCTAGAGTGGAGTACTGCTGCACAATAACAGCCCCTTTCAAAGCTGGAGAAATTGCTGACCTGGAAAGCGTGCAGAGATCCTTTACTGCTAGAATCCACTTAGTAAAACTTTTAAACTACTGGGACCGACTAAAGAGCCTAAATCTGTATTCTCTTGAGCGCAGGCAAGAGAGATGCATAATAATTTATACATGGAAATTATTAGAGGGGCTGGTCCCAAACCTGCACACAGAAATAACATCACATGAGACCAGGAAGTATGGCAAGGTGTGCAGAATACCCCCGTTCCAAGGCGGAGGTGCAACAGGTACTCTGAGAGAGAACTCTATCAACATCAGAGGCCCGAGACTGTTCAACACGCTTCAGATACACATAAGGGGCATAACTGGCTGACACCTCACAGTGTTCAAGAGAGAACTGGATAAGCACCTCCAATGGATACCTGATCAACCAGGCTGTGATTCGTACATCTAGTTGCGAGCAGTCGCGTCTAACAGCCAGCCTGGTTGACCAGTCCAGCAACGAGGCGGCCTGGTCGACGACCGGGCCGCGGGGATACTAAACCCTGGAAGCACCTCAAGGTAACCTCAAGGTAAGCTGCCAAAGGGGAAAGGGGGGGGGGTACCTTTCTCAGAACCATGTTGAGCATTGAGTAGAATGAAACTTTTCCTTTACGAGTGGCACCCTCGTAGTTCCCTGTTTCCACCATTTTATTCCTGCTTTACCAGAGTTTGTGTGGGTCAGCCACATTTCCCTGCTATGTTATCTAATATTGCTGTCACATATTGATAGTTGTAGTTGGTTATTGAGTGTTTTGGTAGTTTATAATTATTCTTCACACTTTCTATTTTGCAGAGGTCATTTGGAGGGAATGTTGAGTGGTATGAAATATTTCTTGGTTGTAGTGGGATGTTTATCTTGGTGATGGATGTGGAGGTGTGCTATCTGCTTCTTATTTAAGAAAGAAGAAAAATTTGAAGGTTATTTGTCTTTATGGATTCAAAGTCACTCATTTCCTGGCATACTGGCAGTTATCCCAGATGGCCCAGTTCTGAGACTTCGTTTGGCTAATCAGTATATTGTTAAGATAGGGTTATTTAATTTTACCTTTTTTTCTGGGAGGTTCCCCCTCCCCACTTTCTCCCCCCCCCCATTTCCCTTTCAATAGCTCCCTGACCAAAATGCCTTTGAGATTTGCATTAGGCTTCCAAGACTCGCCCTTGCCTAGCTGAAGCCAGGAACAGAATTGGGTTTTTTCTCAAGACTATGCAAGGTTGGGGGATCATATTTCCACCCAAAATTAGGAAAAAACTCGAGAGAGAATAAGCTCAACAAAAAGGCAACTTCTTATTGGAAATTAGGTCCCTGAAAGTAGCACGGCAAACGTTTGTTGCAATGATGTACACAGCTCCAGCCCAGGTCACCCAGTGTCCTTCTAAGCTTGTTTCCTCATTTGCTTTCTCTGACACAGCTTCAGGGGGCATGATACCTTGGACAGGGGACTATCCTCCTTCGTGTTTAGGCTCCACGCTTTGCCTGATTAATTTATTTAATATTTCCTATTATGGCAATTAGAAAGCCTAGAATATTAGCTGCACTGAGCTTTATTTGAATGAAATTTGTCAGTTCTAAGAATTTCAGCTTTATTTTAAAGAACAAGCAAATCTGGCAATATGGGTGAGTTGCCAATTTTGTTCAATCCACTCGTTATAGCTAGCCACCACCAGGCACTCTGGCTCTGCATGCCAACAGAGCTTAGTATTGTTGCTAATGTACACCTGTGTGATACACCTGTCTGGACATTACAATGGGTCCTAAATTTTAGATAAAGTTTGAACCCCCTTTTGTAATTTGTTCTGTGGAGGGGGGCCCTTTGTATGTTGATATGGGCACCGTACAACTGCTGCATATTCCAATTTTGGTCTGACAAAAGTCATGAACAGTTTCTTCAAAGTTTCACCATCTATATAATTAAAAGCAAGTCTGAAGTTGGAAAGCGATGCATGTGCTCCTCACACAATCTTCTTTGTGTTCCTCTGGCGAGAGTTTACTATCCAAAACTACCCCTAGATCTTGTTCTTTATTAAAGTTCTTTAATTCCTTTTCCCATAATTTGTAAGTTGTATGTGGTCTATTTTCTATGCTTCCACATTCTATAACATGCCATTTATTCACATTGAATTCCATTTGCTACATGTCGCTCCAAGCACTTATTTTATCTAGATCAATTTGAAGGGCATTATAATCGTCTGCGTCTCTTATCTTCCCCCAGTATATTAACATGACCCACAAACATGTTCATATAATTCTGTATTCTTTCTGGTAAATCATTTATGTAGATGATGAATGTTAATGGTGCAAGAACTGAACCCTGTGGTATTCCGTTGGTAACACTTCTCCAGTCAGATACGTGGTCTCTGATTACCTCCCTCATCTTTCTGTCAGTAGAAAATTTTTCATCCATGTCAGAAGCCTCCCTGTAACTTCTCCAGTATGTTCCAGTTTTCAAAACAGTAGCATGTGTGGGACTCTGTCAAAAGCCTTCTTTTTAGGTTAGACATAGTCAACCCAACCATTTCTTTCCTGTAGTATCTCTGTGACTTTTATCATAAAAACTAAGTAGATTTGTTACACAGGATCTTCCTGTTCGAAAACCATACTGTGTGTCTGTTATTGTCATTACTCTCTAGGTGTTTTACCCATTTGGCTTTAACTATTGTTTCTAGTGTTTTGACTACCACTCTTGTTAATGACACGGGTCTATAATTTAGAAGTTCTTATCGATTATCATTTTTGTAGTTTGGAACTACTGTATGTTTGCCTTTTTTCATATCTGCTAAGTTTCATGTGCACAGGAATGTCTTGAATATCAATTAGTGAAATGATCAGCTCAGCTGTACAGTCTCGCAGCACCCACAATGAAACTCCCATCTGGTCCAATTGCCTTTTCTTCATAGCCCCTTGAATTAATTTTCACACTTCGTCTTGAGATATCTCTGTGTTCTCTGGAATTGGCATTGGGCCTGGCTCTCTGAAATCCTCATTTTTCACTAACACTCGTTGGAACTGTTCATTTAGTGTTTCACACATTTCTTTTTCATTCTCAGTTAATCTGTTCCCCCATTTTCAATCTCTGGATTTTATCCTTTACATGCAGCTTGGTTTTAATGACTTGATAGAAAAGGCCTGGATCTGTTTTACATTTGTCTATTACCCCTTTCTCAGAGTTCCTTTCTGCCTCCTCACTGCTGTGTATTTGTTTCTTACTTGTTTGTAGTGCTGTTATATTTGAGGGTTAGGCCTCTTCTTATAATGCATTCATTTACTTGTCTTTTCCACTCTGGCCCCTCTCGCAATTTCAGTTTAACCAATCCTGTTCTCCGGTTCTGCATTTCGGTTTTGGTGTATATTTTTTTATACCTTTATTGTATAGTTCACAGAATTTGGCAAACATCTTATTCATTTCCTTGCCTAGCAATAAGTCTTTCCAAATAAATTTATCAAAGAATTTGCTTAGTTCCCATAGTGTCTTCTCTTAACACTTTCCTGCTGTCGGCAAAGCGAAAAAAAACCATACCCTATATGCGCTCGGCGTGTCGCGCGCCTAAGCGGTAAGACCAAAAAGTGTATACTCTTTTGACTGTCCTGACACTAATTGTAGTCGTACGTATTTAAATTTGGTATCACTGTGTTCGCAATAGAATTGTCTATAAGAACATACCTATAAAATGCCCCCAAATCATAAGGCATATCAACACCAAATAAAAAACTTTTGACATCACTTGCCAAGAGCGCCAAACAGCAACAAAATGTTTCCACTCTCTTAATGATTGCGAAGACCACATTTATCCTACATCGTTGATTTTGGTATCATTGGAACCGCAATAAAATTCTCTATACGGACATATGCATATAAATATAGAATCAATGTCGCAACTGACCCACAAGACGGTGGGAAGTGGCTGAAGTGTTACCCGCGGCGGCATATCGGGGCCATATCGGCGAAATGTGTATATTCAATTCACTGTCCTGACATTATTTTTGGATGTAAGTATTTAATTTTTGTACCAATGTGTTCGCAATAGAATGTTCTATAAGAACATAAGTATAAACCATCACATAAGGATGCGTTCGACCGGCAACGTACATGAAAACTACGTCGATCGTACTCGTCGTGTCAATAATACAATTGTTATACCAAGATGATTCACTGCCATGCCGTTTTCTTTAATAAGCTCTTCGGTATTAGAAAAAACGTAAATTTCATGGCGAACATTTCTAAACTATCCCCAACAAATCGGATAGAAAATGTCATTTATACAAATATTTACCATTCGACGCAAGGACTCGGTCCGCGAGCACATAAAAAGAAAATATATGACGCTAATGCTCGGGGCCAGAGCCGGAAAGTGTTAAGTGAGTTTTCACCTTTTTTCAGGGGTTTTATTCTCCTGTTGTCGTTTCTTGCTTTTCTGGTGTTTTCTGCCCGTTTCCTGTTCCTTTGGGAACGTTTGAGTGTTGATTTTACACTGGGTTTCCACTTTGTCTGTTTTGGGTCTGGGCCTTTGGGTTTGGGCTCAGTGTCCCTGGCTGTTATGCTTGCTCCCACACCTTGTCCCTCGGATCGGTCTGTTATGACGTTTCCAGGGGGTTCTGTCTGGGGGCTGTGCTTTGCCTTTCTGTGGTGTTTCTCCACCGGCAAATTGTGGTGGTTTGGCCTCCCTCTGGTTCGATCGGGTTCCTTGGGTTCTTTGGTTTCGTTCCGGAGGTTTCTTCCTTGGGCCCCTTTGTGGGTTCAGGGGGCTTTGTTTCTCCTGTGTGACCCAGTTTCTGCCTTCTGGTGTTCCGGGGTCTTCTGGCTTGCAGACTGATCTTTTTGGGTCTTGGCACATGTTGTGGTCGTGCTGGGACTTTGAGATTTTGCTGTCGAGGTGGGCCTTTTGATGCAGTTTTGTGCCTTCTTTGCCTGGCCGGCATGTGCTCTGCCCATGGTCGGCGGCTTGTAATTTTCTTTTCACGTGTATGTGTGTGTGTACACTGTGTGTGTGTGCACATGTGTATACTAGTTGGTTTGCAGGGGTTGAGCTCTGGCTCTTTGGTCCCACCCTCAAACCGTCAATCAACAGGTGTACAGATTCCTGAGCTATTTGGCCTCTATCATATCTACACTTGAAACTGTGTATGGAGTCAGCCTCCACCACATCACTTCCTAATGATGTCCACGTGTGTATGTGCATACGCACGTGTGTGTAACATACCTTATGTGTATGTGTATATGCATGATATGTATATATGTGTATGTGTACTTTTTCTTTCAGAAAGGGCTCTGTTCCCTTCTCTGTTGACGGAGCGCTGGGGGAGCAGCTTGCTCTGTTGACTCTCGTATGGTCCCGCTGTTGGTGGGCGCTTTTGGTTGTCTTCCGGCTTCTGGTGGCAGTGGTGACGGCTTCTTCCCCTTTGGGGGGTTCAGAGCTGGTGGGGTGGGCTTCTTCCCCTGCACTTTGTCATGTCATCTTGTTGGCCTGGTCGATCCGCCCCATCCTTCTGGGGTTCCCGTCTGCTCTTTGCAGACATGGGCCTTTCGAATTTGCGGTTCTTCTGGACTTCTTCAGTCTGCGCCCTGGTTTCTATGCCCTCAGAGGACTGTTGTCTCCTGTCCGGCTTCTGTTGAGGCCTGGTGCCTGGATGGTGGTCCTGGACCTCCAGGTCAATTATTGGCACTTGGTGTATTTTTGCATCTTTACCGGATCTCAGTGCCCTGGCTGAGTCTGCTTGAGATTCGGTGTATGGCCTACCTCCACGACTGACTGGTGTGGGCTCCCAGTCGGTCCGCTTGTCTGCTCGCCAGGGGTTTGGTTCTTTCCAGATCGCCGGGTTTGGTTTCCTGGTGATCTGGAGGCCATTCCATCTGTTTCTGTCCCGGGTTCGGACCTGGGCCTTGTTTAAGGCTATTGGGCCACTCCTTGTCTTTCCCTCCAGAAGTGTTACTGCGGCTGTGGTCCCGCCTTCGGCTGTTCATGAGGAGGTCCCGGGTTGCTCGATCTGTTGTGCGGGAGTCTGAACTTCAACGTGCTGGTCTGCCCGCGGGGTTGGGTTTGGCTTCGGCATCTGTTTGGTTCCTTCGGAGACTCCCCTTCCGCCTCTTGCAATCGTTGGGTTCGTTCCTCCGGGGGATCTTGTGTTGGTGCTACATCACCAGCTTCCTCTTTGGGGTTTTCGGGGTTCCGTACCTTGGCACCTCCCCGAGCCTTCGCTCGATGTGTTCACGGACGGGTCATCTCTCGGCTGGGGCTTTGTGACCAGTGCTCACCAGGTCGGCCAGGGATGGTGGAGTCTGTCCGTCCGTCGGGCTCACAGCACGGTTCGGGAGTTTGTGGCTGTCTGGTTTGCGCTTCGGAGGGTTTGGGTCACTCGGTGCTCTACCATTCAGCTCCATTTGGACTGTTCTCTGGCGGTTCTTGCCGGAACCACAGGGTTTCTCTTAGGTGTTGACCTTTGGGGTTGGTTCCTTAGAGTGGCTCGTTTGCTGGATTCTCAGGGTTTGGCTAACTGTGAGATTCATGTCCGGGGTGTGTCCTGCGTCCTGGCGGACAGCTGTCTCGATTCATTCCTCTGTTCGTAGATTGGCCAGTCGTCGCCGACTCGTTTCGTTGGCTCTGCCGGATGTATGGACTCCTGGCCATGGACGTCTTCGAGTCAGCGTGGTCTAGGCGTCACCCATTTTATGTGGCGCCCTTACACGCCTGCGAGGCGTTCACGTTGGATGCTTTTCGGCAGGACTGATCGAGGTGGGGGTCCCTGTTCCTCTTCTCCAGGTCTAGCTGTTGCTTTGGGTTCTGACTCGGTTGCAGCCCATTCCCACGAGAGCAGTCCTTAGGGTTCCTTGGTGGCCGGCCCAGCTTTCTTTTCAGACGCTGCTTCATAGGTGTCCGAAACCCGGGACGTTTTTCCACGGCTCCGCCTCTTTCGGCAGGTCGGATCGGTCCTGTACGTGACTGGTTCGGCTTTCTCCTCGGCTCTTCGCGTCTGGTATTTTGACGCGGGTATCATCATCTCTTTGGTGTTCAGGTGGCCTTGTTGACAGTGTCCCACCTGCGAGCTTCGGCTTGGCGACAGTATGACGTTCCTGGTGTTTATGCACTTTTTCTTGCTCTTCCTATGTTGCCTTCTCCTTCGCGCATCGGGTTGTCTTGTCCTTTCTTGGGTTTTCAGGACTACAGTTATTTGATGTTTCTTACTGTCGCCTCATTTTGTGCAGCGCTGGCAGAGCCGCTCCGGCTTACGTTCGGGGTGGACGTGACGTCCATCTGCCCCGTTTCGTATGCTTTCTCGTGTTTTGTTTCACCTCCGGCCTGCTCATGAGTCGCCTGCGCCATCCTGGTCCTTGATCAGGGTGCCTTCTTATCTTCTCAGTTTGTGGTAGCCCCTTCGGTTCAGGTTTCTGCTCTTTGGTACTGGTGGTAGATTTGTACGTGTGCAGCCTTTCTCCGTCCTGGCGACGTTCAACCCGGCTGGTTTCAGGAGGTGTTCTTGGGTTATTGATGCTTGATTGGTTTGGCCGGGGGTGCGTCCTGTGTTGTCTGGTTGAGCTTTTTGCCGTTACCT
>WNGS01063839.1:4799471-4824175 GCA_020271785.1 Procambarus virginalis | reverse complement strand
GAGCCAAAACCTGGTCCCCGTCTGATGAGGCATAGACGGGGTGGCACTATGATAAAATTGTCAGTGAATATTTAATAATGTGTGCCACCACCGGGGAAGCACCAACAATGTCAGTGAAACAGAACACACCATTGCTGTTATAAAAAAAATTAAGACCTCAAAATGCTAAAAGAGCTCACGCAAAATGTAAAGAAACGATTGGAAATAAATGAAACTAGCTAGGTCATTTGCCCCAACTTCCCTCTAATTGGGTGGAGGAGGGAGGCAGACCGGATCAGCCGGCTGCTCTCACACATGATGCACCTTGCTACCATTAATAATGTTCTTGCTGATGGTAACTAGTTCTCTGGCTGTTGTCTGTTGCTCTGGCTCCTGTTTCCTACCTTGAGCTCAGTGGTGGTTTTTAGCTTTTTGGCTGTTCCTATGCACGTTTGTTTTGTGAGCCAGGACATTAAAGCGTTTGGAGCTACATGTGCACAGGGTTGTCTTCTCTAGATGCTCTCTAGTGCTGCCCTTTCGCTATCAAGGACCTCTTCCCTACAGTGTTTGGGGTTCACTCCCCTAGAGGGATTCCTTGCTTGTGGTGGTCCTCGCCCTAGGTAAGTCTGTCTGTTTTTGGCTTTGTCATCCCCTAGTTTGGGAGCAAATTTTGGCTTATGGGATGCGCGACCTAACCAGGGCACGCAAAAGTCGGCCTTCTCGGCCTCCAGTGAGCTGGGTTGGCCTACTTATACTCATTCCAGTGTCAATTCTTCTATGTTTCCTTGTTCCTTAGAGACTTCCCCCCCTCTTTTCTCAGGAGGACCTGTTCCTATTTAAACACTTGAGTGTTGGTGTAGCGATCCCAGTGCCTGGGATTCCTGCAGGGCCATTCCCTGCAGACCCTGGAAAGCCCCTGCAAGTCCAGTGGTCCAATTTCCACTGAACCCCCCACACCTAGTGCAAGTTGAAGGGTTTGCATCATCTGTGCCACATGATGTTGCTCATACCTTCTGCTTCAGACGTGCTGCCTGCTGGATCAGTGGCACCTTTGCCCCTGAGTCATGTGGTACTTCTTGTTGTTGGTCCTGCCTTGGGTTCTTCCTTCCTCTTTCTGGATTGAACCAGTGCCTTCCTAGCCCCTCCTATTGGATGACCCATTGTTTCTAGTTCTTCTCATCCTCAGATCAGGCATGTGCTGCTTCCCAGGACCTCCTGGATGCATTCTGCTTGGTGTTTAGGCCCTAGTCTTCCTCAACAACTGGCTGGTGTAATTACCTAAATGTAATTACCTAAGTGTAGTTACAGGATGAGAGCTACACTCGTGGTGTCCCGTCTTCCCAGCACTCTTTGTCATATAACGCTTTGAAACTACTAACGGTTTTGGCCTCCACCACCCTCTCGCCTAACTTGTTCCAACCGTCTACCACTCTGTTTACAAAAGTGAATTTTCTTATATTTCTCCGGCAGCTTTGTTTCGTTAGTTTAAATCTATGACCTCTTGTTCTTGAAGTTTCGGATCTCGGGAATTCATCCCTATCAGTTTTATCTATTTGTTACTATTTTGTAAGTAGTGATCATATCTCCTCTTTTTCTTTTATCTGCTAGATTTTGAATATTTAATGCGTCTAACCTCTCCTCATAGCTCTTGTCCTTCAGTTCTGGGAGCCACTTAGTGGCATGTCTTTGCACCTTTTCCAGTTTGTTGATGTGCTGCTTAAGATATGGGCACCATACAACCACTGCATATTCCAGCTTTGATCTAACAAAAGTCGTGAACAATTTCTTTAGTATTTCTCTATCCATGTATTTAAAAGCAATTCTGAAGTTAGAAAGTGTAGCATAGGCTCCTCGCACAATGTTCTTAATGTGTTCCTCAGGTGACAGTTTTCTATCTAGAACCACCCCTAAATCCCTTTCTTTGTCGGAATTCTTTAAAGATTTCTCACATAATTTATAGGTTGTGTGGGGTCTATGTTCTCCAGTTCCACATTCCATAACATGGCATTTATTCACATTAAATTTCATTTGCCAAGTGGTGCTACATATACTTATTTTGCCCAGGTTTTCTTGAAGGGCATGACAATCATCTAGGTTTCTTATCTTCCCTATTATCTTAGCTTCATCAGCAAACATGTTCATATAATTCTGTATTCCATCTGGTAGATCATGTAGACAATGAACATTACCAGTGCAAGAACTGAACCCTGTGGTACTCCACTTCCTAGTTTTGCTAGCCGTAACAAATGGTCACAGGTCACCTGTCATATACCTGTGTCACTCAACTAGTTAGGTAACCAGCTGGGTTTCAATGCAGCTCAGTGGTTAGACTCAGTGTTACCAGACAATGGTAAAAAAAAAATTATGAATGCATCTGTGAGGTCGACCGCTGGATGTAATGGACTTGAATCAAGGACAGGTTGCTTTGACTGTACTTGAACGCTTTCATTTCATAACTACGTTTATGACCAAGCCGGAGTGTGGGCTTCCAGACGGGCTGCTGGCTAGTGTTCGGGTTCTTTTTGGGTTCTTGGTGGACTAGAGGAAATCTTGTTCGTTCCGGTCCTGGTTCGGATATGGCTGGTCCTCATTTGGGACTTTTGGTCAGCTTTGTTGGCCCTGCCTCCAGCGGCCTTTCCCGGCTGTGGCCCTGCCTTCTGGTGGTGTTTGGGCCCCTCCGGGCTTCATGGTTCGACTCCATTCGGACACTTCCCATGGTTCATTGTCTTCACAGGGATGCAGGGGTGGTTCTATACAGTCCCTATCTGTTTGGGGCTGATTTCTACATGTAATTTTGTCTTCTGGTTTCACAAGGTTTGGCCCTCCATGCCATTCATGTCCAGGGAGTGTCCAATGTCCTGCCCGATGGTCTTTTTCAGTTCTGTCCCTTCTCCACAGAATGGACCACCAACCCAAACTCCTTCCTTTAGCTTTGTTGGACGTGGACCTTTTCACAATGGTTTGATTGCAGTGCCTTCCTCTTTACGCAGAGTCATTCCCTGACTGTGAGGATCTCGTGGTGGATGCCTTTTGGCTGGGTCGAGGTGGTGGGTTTCTTTTCTTTTTACTTTCCTCCAGTCCAGCTCTTGCTCCGAGTCCTGGTGAAATTGGAGTCCTATGGGGGGGGGGGGGAGGTGGATTTTTCTAATTTCCTGGTGGCTGGCCCAGCCTTGGTTTCAGGTGGTGCTTGTTTGGTGTCCAAACCCAGCTGTTTTCAGAAGGTCTGTCCAGTGACACACCTTGCTGGTTCTGCCTTCTCCTTTGATCTTCGCGTCCGCTTGAGTTTCTGCTACGTGTTTATCGCCATCTCTGTGGTGATGAGGAGGCTGGTTTGTTGGTGTCCCACCTGTGGTCCTCTTCTTGGCAACAGTATGAAGTCTCCTGGTGTTCTTTTTGTCATATCATCTCCTGTTGTCATTCCTCTTCAGTGTTGGTTTCGGTTTTCCAGTCTTTCCTTTCTTGATCAGCATCTTAGGTTGCCTTGTATTGTGCAGCATTGGCAAAGCCGCTTCAGCTTGCTTTCTGGCCTATACTTTGGCCCCATTTCGTATGCTTTCTCGACCATTATTTCACCTCCGGCCTGCTCATGCATCACCTGAGCCTGCTTGGTCTTTGGACTGTGTTCTTTTCTTCTTTTCAATGTGGTTTACCGTATTCTTTTCGGTCCGTGATGACTTTCATGAGGCTCTATTTTTTTTTGCTTCCTCACCTCCAGTTGTTGTGTGAGTGAACACAACCACTGAAGGAATGTGTCACCGGAAACACACACTCCTTCAGTGCCAGGGTATTTTGTTGTGTTCTTTTGGCCCCTGGGTGTCGTTTTGTTCATCTGCAGCCAGCTCCTTTTCTGGTGAAGAATGTGTCAGTTGGCTTCTGAAGGGGCTCTTTGGTGGTGGATGCATAATGTTGTGTGTCCGGTGGTAGCTCTGCACCACTAGCTTCATGCCACTCCTCTTCTTTTGTTAGGCTTGTTGTGGGTTGATCTGATTCCCTGTTCCAAGGCTTGTGTTTCTCAGATCGTCTGCAGTGTTATCTGTGTGATTAGCTAGTTTCAGAGGCACCTGGAGGCTTCCGTGGAAACCCAACTTTGAATGTAATCAACACTTTTGCTCTTCCAGAGCGAGCACTCCACATTTCCTAGTGGGTTTGGACGTTCCATGGGAGCGCGTGGTAATACTGAAAAGTGTGTACTCTTTTCAACTTTGTCACCTTAATTCTTGTACTAGGTTTTTCAATTTGATATCAATGTGTTTGCAATAGAATTCTCTACGCGATTAAATACACATGAAGTCCAAAAGCCCGGCGTACCACCCGCACAAAATGGAGAAAATGAGAGCGTGTTACCCGGGAGAGCTAAAGAGCAATG
This sequence comes from Procambarus virginalis, assembly GCA_020271785.1. Classification (NCBI taxonomy): domain Eukaryota; kingdom Metazoa; phylum Arthropoda; class Malacostraca; order Decapoda; family Cambaridae; genus Procambarus; species Procambarus virginalis. The sequence continues at coordinate 4,819,830 of WNGS01063839.1, read as the reverse complement.
AAATGTGCACACTCTTCATTTTGGTCACCTCAAATCTTGTACTAGGTCTTTCATTTTGGTATCATTGGGTTTGCAATAGAATTTCCTACAGGAGTATATGCATATATAAAGTCCAAAAGCCTGGCGTACCACCCACAGCAAACAGAGAAAGTGACAGCGCGTTACCCCCGTGAGCGCTCATCAAGAGCAATAAAATGTGTTTACTCTTTTCAACTTTGTTACCTCAATTCTGGTCCTAGGTCTTTCATTTTGGTATCAATGTATTCTCAATGAAATTCCCTACAGGAGTATATGCATATAATGTCCAAAACTGCAGCGCACGTCCTGCATCCAAGCCAAAAGCAGGCCAAATTTTTTTTTTTTTACTTTTGATGCCATACTTCGTCATTGGTGGAAATAAGGTATTAAAATTTTGACTCCATACTTCGGCATTAGTGGGCGAAAGTGTTAATTAATTAATTAAAAGCTTCTTTCTGGGAGAATCCCAATGACTTGCTGATTCCCTCCTTCCCTTCCAGGTTTCTCTGAGAGTTGTTAATCAGCTCCAGTCCTGAGGTTGGGTGGCAGGAGTCGGGCTGCCTGGTAATGGTGATCAGTACTAATGAGTTTCAAGCTAGTTTGAGTGAATCCATTGTTCTGTTTAAATCGTTTGCAGCTCTATTTGGCGATTTCTGGGTTTCGTTTCTGCGAGTCCTCCAGTTGTCCATAGAGCTTTGCTTATTTGCTGGATGCTTTTCTGGTGGGGTGGCAAATTGTCACTCATTCCCTGCACCGCGTTGAGGAGGCCAGGTTCTGGCTGTGGTCCCTGGTAGGCCAAACAAAACTCCCATGACCAATATGACCCATTAACTTGGAGCAAACTCAGCAAGATAGCTTCAAGAAGTCACCAGGGCTCTACCAGAAAAAGCAGTATTCATTACATTCAACACTGGGTTTCTGTAAACCCACAAAGTTGGTTTATGCTTTTTCGACATGATTACATTGTGTGTCAGTGATCTGTTCTCTTCCAGTCTCATCAGTCATATTATACTACCCCTTTGACAAGTTGTGATCTGATAACATGACATTCCTATATAAGAGAAAATACCAGTTCTAAAAAGATTTAAGTTTTGTGTATGGGTCAGTTGGTCAGAAATGACACTGATCTGTGTTCATTGTAAAAGTATTATATGATGTCGGCAGGACTTTATGATGTGTGCCAGTACAGTATTTGTAATTCAGTTTTAACGAGTTAATATGAATTTTGAATAATATTGTATTTTGATTACATATTTAGATGTAAATTTACATATGGGTATAATACTTTGCATGTCCTTCAGGGTACTAAACTTGTAAAGAAAAGCCAAGATGGGGTAAAGAGAAAGTGGGGGTTTCCATTGTCCTTCCTCTCTCATTATGGTTATTTATATAGCCTGAGAGTATTTTGAAATTGAACACTTAAATACCACTGTTTCAAACTTTGGCCAAATGTGGCTTTACTATTTTGTGGTTTTGTTCTTTGCAGGTTTGAAAGTATGCACCAATTTCTCTGTCATAAATTTTGTGAAAACTATTATTAAATACTGTCCTGTATAAAGGGAATGAGTTGGCATCCTTTTCTGGATTCTGTAGTGTGTCTCGGTTTCATTGTGTCACATTGATCTGTTCTCTTCCATCATTAAAATTCTCATCCATTTTAAATGTACATAGGAAACCCATTCATTCAGGCATTCTTATGAGAAATTCACACATCTAGGCAAACATAGAAAATCATTCCGTTAAGATGCATGCATTAGAAACCCACGTAAACAGACATATGAAGTGAATCCATTCAGGAACATGTAGGAAATATACTTATTTGACCCACATACACACAAGGAAAAACACAGATGATGCATCTAATGTGCATTCAGATGCACATTAGAAACCCACCTACTTAGATACATATATGAAACCCACCCATTTAGTTGCACATAGGAAACCCACCTATTTAAATACACATAGGAACTCCATCCATTCAGATACATAGGAAAGCCACCCAACCAGGCAAACAGGAATACCAGCCATTCAGATACATAAAGGTAACTTACTGAAGCAGACAGATGTGTCCTAACCACATGGTCTTTCCCCTCTATTCTAGCACGATGTTACCAATCATTACTCTTATCTATAATCCTTTTTCTTTTGGTTTGTCATTACTTGTGAGTATAAAAGATACCTGCCACAGTGAGATACCAAGGTAAATAAACCAGGTAGGTTGAAGCAGAGATCTTTACACATCCGAAGGAATGTATTGATATAAGAGAGTGATTTAGGCTGGGAGCAAGAGGGCTGGTGAATGAGTTTTGTAGTGGCAAAAAAAACTCGGAGAAAAATATAAACTATATAATATATATATATACAGATTACCACTTGGTTCCCGAACTTTAGTTATCCGAAACTTCCTGTTTCCCAATTGGTGTTGGGGAGTCACGCTACACGAACTAAGTTCGGGTAGGAAGTAGTCCGCCAAGCTTCACGCCGGCCGGGGTTGGGGTTACCCTACATGAACCAAGTTCGGGTGAGGAAGCGGTCAGCCAAGCGTCGTGCCGGCCCGTGGTGGTGGGTGGGTGGGTGATGGTTTAGTTTGCTCACTGACCGTTTCGGGCGCCGCCTGCTAGTCTGTGACGTCACAGACTCACGGCCTATTATTTCCATTGTTTGAATTTGTCACGAGACTGGAGTGTTCATTCCGTGACTTTGTTTTACATATCAGCAAAATCAAGGAACATCTGTGCACCATGTCGACTCCAAATGCACGCATTGTGTCAGTGAAAGCATCTACAAGCGGGTTACGTAAAAGAAGGTCAGTGATGACATTTGAAAAGAAAGTTGATATAATTAAGAAGGTGGAGAGTGGTGTCCCGAGAAGTGTCGTGTGCGCTGAATATGGCATTAGTAAAAGTACTGTTTTTATCTTCTTAAGGCTAAACCTATCATTTTTTACTATTTCTCTAAAAGTGAAAGTGATAAAGCAATACGAAATAGAAAGGTAGTAAGTAAAGCAAAAGTGGAGAGGGTTGATAACGCAGTGTGGGAGTGGTACAAACAGAGACGTGAAGTGTCGAAGAAGCCAGTGGCAGGCTGGCTGCTCGTGGAAAAGGCATGTGAATTTCACCAAGCAATGAAAATTACTCAAACGTGTGTATACAGTGATGGATGGCTCAGAAGTTTTAAAACCCGTCATGGCATTAGGTTTATTAAAGTGCATGGTGAAAGACAATCTGATGATATTGTTGGTGCTGATGAGTATGTAAGTAAATTTGCGGAGATGGTGCAGGAACAAAATTTATCTCCAGAGCAAATTTATAATGCTGATGAGACAGGTTTGTACTGGCGTATGCTTCCCACAGAAACGATGGCTCATAGTGGTGAGGACGATCCTTCAGGTGGTTATAAACAGAACAAACAGAGAATTTCTTTGTTGTGCTGTGCAAATGCAGCTGGCACACACAAATTAAAATTACTTGTGATTGGAATTAGTAAAAACCCCAGGGCTTTAAAGTCAGCCAGGTGCCTCCCTGTGATTTATAAGGACCAGCCAAGTGCGTGGATGTCTCGAGTAACATTTGTCAAGTGGTTTAATAAGAACTTTGTACCCGAGGTGAAGGAACACCTGAAAAGTGTTGTTCTGCTGCTAGATAACAGTTCAACGCATCCACGAGGTGATGAGCTAGTAAATGGCAATATTATTGGAACGTTCTTGCCACCCAATACAACTTCAGTGATCCAACCCATGGATCAAGGAATAATTAAGAACCTTAAACACCACTACAAGAGGATGTTTGCCAGATGTCTTAATAATCAGCTTGGAACACTTAAGGACTTTTATAAAGTCTTCACAATAAAGTCAGCTATCTGGACTATTGCTAGTGCGTGGGATGAGGTAAAGCAGACAACACTAAGAAATGGTTGGAAAAAACTTTGGCCCGAGTCAAGTCTGTTTCCTGAGGAAGATGACGAGGCAGATTTTGAAGGATTTGCAGTGAAGAAAGTTAGCGAGAAGAAAAAATTAAGAGAGGAACTCCTAGCCTATGTCAAGGGGATTAAGTCCCCTGAGATTAGAGCAGAACTGGTGACTGAAACAATAGAAGATGACATAGATAGATGGATAGATTTTGATGAAGAAGCCCCAAACAATCGAAACATGACTAATGATGAAATTATAGAATTAGTATGTGCAGCAAAAAAGCCAGAAGAGTGCAATGAAGAAGATGGAGAAGAAGAGGAAGAGGATGAAGAAACGTTAAAGGAAAAATGTAATATGGAAAAAGTTCAGCAAAATTTTGAAGACATTCTGGCATTTATGGACACGAGTTACAGTGAGTTTGAAACTAAGGACATGATGACTCTGTACAATTTGTATATGAAGTTTTTAAAAACAAGAGCCAAGGGAATGAAACAAATGTCAATTACAGAGTCTTTTGCAATGGCTTCCAAGAAAGCTCGCATTGCATCACCTGCACCTGACTCATCGCATGTTGACCCAGTCAACCCAACAACTTCAGTCAACCCAACACCATCAACATCCACCATCACCACTTCCATGTAAATAACTATGCTTCATCAACATCGATCATCAACATAAGCGGATCAGGACTTCAATTATTGGTGAGTACAAACAAAATACGGTCGCATTTACGCTATGAACCTGTCGATTTTTTCCCCTAGATTTTATTTTCACAATTTTTTTTCCTCCATTTCTCGTATACGAACTTACATGTTAACCGATGGGTCTCGTCCCCAAGGGGTTCGAAAACCAAGTGGTGCTCTGTATNAAAGGCATTACTGGCAATGCAGGAAGGTGGATCTCTGAATTTCATAAACAGAACCCAAAGAGTAATACTCAACAAGGTCAAATGAGGATCATCCATTGTGAAAGCTATTCCCTGGGGTACTATGCTCACTCAAGTACTTTTCCTTTGTCCTCTTATTGGACAGTGACAAGCACACAAACTATAGTACCATATTGTTCTTTGGGGATGACACTAGGATTTTCATGAGTAGACTCTACAGAGGACACAGCAAACCTCCAAACTTGTGTAAATTGGGTTTTTCAGTGGGACACATAAAATAACATTGTTTAATTAAGATAAATATATTCCAGTTCCTGCACAATGGTAAAAATGAAAATACATGTCAAAGTGGAAACCACATACAAATTAGTCAAATTACATTATTAAAAAAGCAATATAGAAGATCTGGGAGTAATACAAGAACCTTTCCAACAAGAGATTCCAAAAAATTATGGTACTTTTCAAGACACTAGTCCTCTCTAGGGGACAGAATATTGTTGCATACTACAGCCTTATTCAAAGCTGGAGAAATTGATGATCTGGAGAACATGCACTGATCTTTTACTGCCCAAATCCATTCAGTAATGCACCTCAATTATTAGGATTGCTTGAAAGTTCTAAATATGTATTCTCAAGTGCAGGTACCTAGGTACCTTGCGATGATTTGAGGCTTAGTGTCCCTGCGGTTCGGTCCTCGACCAGGCCTCCTAGTATACAGGCAAGAGATCCCTAATAATTTACTCTTGGAAAATATTAGAGGGGACTGGTTCCAAATCTGAACACAGAAATAACTCCTTACAAGACCATGGGGCATGGCAGGAAGTGCCATGTCCCATTTGGACATGGCCCAAAGCCCATGGTTTCCAACAGCCCTGTTGGAAACCAGAAGTGCAACAGATACACTGAGACAATTCTTTCAACATTAAGGGTTCAAGAACTTTTTTTTTTTTTTTTTTTTTTTTACTTACCATAAGGTCCTAGTCAGAGATGGGGTCATTGGAATATTAATCCCCATTACCAGCACAAGGTAAACTCTCAGTCCCATGGACTTCATGAATTGTAGCTTTGTCTGCAGTTTTTCAAGTATTCCTCAGGCAGATATTTGTACTTGGGGTTTTGGCAGTTCAATAGAGTACTGGCAACTAATTCCATGGTGCAATTCTTGGTCTTCACTGGGCTTGTATGACTTTGGAGTTGTTAACTCATTGCCAGATCCCCTTTTTCATCGGGCTACTTTCTGTGGCTATTGTTCACCCTTGGACGATAGCTTCGCACTCTTGTTTTCTCTGCTTTGTAACTTGCTGTTTGTATGTTTTTATTTGCTCACCTTCCTGGGGCCTTTTGTTGATTTTGTTCCCTCTCTTTAGTGGGGAGGGGGGGGGGGGAGCGAAGGAGACAGATTTTTGCTTCTGGTCCTAAGTAGGCTTACAATGGCTCCCAGGGGCCTGACATGGATTGAATTGGGTGCAGCTTGCCAGATACCAAGCACCAAGGAGCCACCAAAGACCCATCAGAAAGAGGCATTTCATTGCATTCACCTTTGGTTTATTTTAAGTATTATACTGTACTATGTTTCAGTTGATTTACTACTACAAGCTAGATCTATTGCAAATAAAAGTTCATACGTGTGATACAGGTGTAGAGAGAGTAGTGAAGGGGGGAGAGGATAATTCGTAAAAGAAGAGAGAAGAAAATAAACATAAGAGGTAAAATGGTAAAGGGTATGGGAAGAAAAAAGAAAAGAATTGGTAGAGGGGATGAATAAAATGAGAGAGAAGAGGATGGTGATGGTGGGAAATTAGAAGAAAGGTGAGAGAATGGAAAGAGATATGAAAGGCGAGAGTGGAAAAGAAAGGGAGAGGGGGAATAGGCAGTTAAGGGAGACAATCATTAGTGAGAAAGGACATCATTATTAGATATGGACCATGCCTGAGAAATCAAATCAGGTGACCTATTACAAATTCAGGCCCACCGTTATATGTGGCATGTAAACTGTAGTGGGACTTTAAAGGCTGATCTTGTTGAACCTAAGATAATTGAAGAACATGGAGGAGGCACAACACTAGACAATGGTTTGTGTTAGGGTGTTGGTTTTGAAGTACTGTACATAGTGGATTATGTTGGTGTTGTGGTACTGTACTGTACACAAGGATTATATTTGGGTATGGGTCTTGTACTATACACAGGGATTATGTCAAGGAGTTGGTCTTGTAATAATGTAGACAAAGGATTATAAGAAGTAGAGTTAGAAGATAAATTGATTATATTTCTCAATTTTACCGACTGGACAAAGTCGCATAACAGGAAACACTCGCATGCTCGAGTGTTGGTCTATTAGTTGAATGTCTTGTGCAGAAGGAGTTTTTATATCCTAGCCCTAATCCAAGTGGTCATTCTTCAATAATTTGTTGTAACATTCATCTTTATTAGACAATTACCTTAGTATTGTTACATTTAAATGCTGTATTAAGTTCACAATCTTTATTAACATCTTGGCAGTTCGGCCTCTCCCATGCATTCCCAAACCATAAATGTCCAGTGATCCCTGGGCTGCTCAGTGATGTGAAAATCATTCACAATCATTTCACTTTTTCTAAGTTGTTTGTCACTTTAAATTTGATGTCAAAATGTTTGTAAATGAACTGTCTGGAGAATAGGTGCAAATACAATTGTACATTTATAATAGATTTTGTGCACCTCCTCGCGTTCCCACAGGTAAACATGTAAACATAGTGGGCTTTGCAGGTCCCAATCAGAGATGCTTGAAATGTTTACTACTGTATCGTTTTATATTTCCTCGGAACATTTATTGTTGGCGTATGGATGATGTGTTTTAGCATCATCAAAACATGAATGTGTTAAAGGAAACATTGCCAAAAAGTCATTAATTAGTGTAAATATGAATTTTAACAATAAACTATAACCTAACTTTATGGATAACTTGTAAGAATTTGCTTAAGTTTTCATTTTACAGAGTCTAACACTTTTTTGTTGTCAAAACATTAATTCACATTTGTGTGGGGAATAAATCACACTACGTTATCACCGTTACTAACCTTGAGGACCTGTCTGATTCACTTTGATGTACTTAATCAGTGATGATGGCCTTTTCTCTCCTGATTTAGACTGTTAGATTTAGGAGCTGCTGCCTTTCTGTAATTGTGTAAATTATCTATGAAGATTTAAAATAAAGAGCAGTCTATAGCTGGCTGGGGGTAGCAAAAATTACAATAGAACAAACATGGGTAAATTTGATTTCTCCTTTCTGGGGAGGGTCCCATGTGGCTACCTGAACTTGACTGACGTGTTCTGACTTGACATGACTCTCAGCCACTAGGTCACATCAGCCGTGGAGTCTTGTTTGGCTTTCTGGGGATCAAAGACAGAACCTGGCCCTTGACAGAGGCACAGAGAGGTGGCAGCTGTCTGCCTCCCCTCTGGGAAAGCATCCAGAAAGTCAATGAACCCATGCAGAAAACTGCCGGATCAAAAAGATTGAAGCCTCAAAACCACCAAATAAACTCTCCCAACAATGTAAACAAATGGTGGAATCTCACAACACAAGCATGAGCTCCTGAGCACTATGCTGGGAAGACGGGACACCACGAGCGTAGCTCTCATCCTGTAACTACACTTAGGTAATTACACTTAGGTAATTACTACCCACCACCAGTAGGGAGGAGCTAGAGCTCCTGGTCCCCTACCACCCTTTCTCACCAGTTCTGTTGCTGATGTTTGTAAGTACACTGCTTTAACCATGGTTTTCCCTAATATGTCCTGGGCTGACATTTGGATGTGGGATTTTTGGCAGACTAACAGGGTCTTGGCAGCCCGTTATTTGGTTAATGCTCCTGAGCCTCATCATACTTACGTTTCTTTGAGTCGAGTCTCTCGGCCTAATGTCTCATCTTGGTCTTGACTCCCTGCGGCTTCTCCTCCCTGGAGAATACCTCTTTCATCCCCGTGGGTAGTTGACTTAAAATAACCACAAATAGCGCCTTCTTCAAAAAACCAACCAGCTTTCAGGTTTAGCCCTTGTAGCCCCCTGATTCCTTCCTTCCGTTCCAGGTCGTCGAATGGTGGGTGTTGTTTGTACATTTGTTTTCGAGCTGGTGGGACTGGAAGCTCTGGCCCTCGCCCTCACAACTGTTGGAGGGAAGGGTGCTAATGAGCTTGCACTTGTTTAGAGAGAGAGAGATATTCAATGATTAGTTTACATTGTTGGGAGTTCGTTTGGTGGTTTTGAGGCTTGGGTCTCTTTGAATCCAGTAGTGGTCTCTATATTGGTTTGCTGACCTTCTGGATGCTTTCTCAGTGGGGTGTTGGAGATCATCTGTACTCGGTGCCTCTGTGAGGGGAGGGGGCAGGTTCTGACTCTGGTAAGTAAAACAAGACCCCACTGTTTGTGAACTAGTAATTGGGAGCTTTCTTTGTGATGTAACTTTAGGGAGCCACTGGGGCTCGCCCAAAAAGAGGCGTTTCATTGCAATGCTGATCTGTTAATTTTTTATACAAATTTGTTAGTAGCAGAATATATATACAGTAATGTAATCTAGAAAAAATAAATTGGCCAACATTCGTACATTGGTAACAAATTTGCAAATATGCGAGAGGGTTTACAATACTTTGCTGCTTATGCTCTTCCTGGCCATGTTGTTACTTTCTCATCTGTTTGTTTCAATTTAATGCATGTTTGTTGCATTGTTTATACTGTAATTAGAAATAATGTATTGGCTTAGTGCTGTTTATTGCTTGCATATATTCCAGAATAATATCAGTGTTTTAAATGTGTGTGTTTATCAAATATCTTTAACTTCAGTAGTTCTTGAACACTCAAAAAGTTGGCTTATGATGTTGTAGTTTGTGGAGGAGGAGGGGGGGGTGGAAGAGCTCCCTGAATCTTACCTAGTCAAGATTGCTGCAAGCTAAGTGTCTCATCAATTACAAGAGTTCTGTTTGACCTTCTGGGGATCAGAGCCAGAACCTGTACCCCCCTCAGAAAGGTGAAGGGACCGAATTACAATTTACTACCGCACCCGGAGAGTATCCAGAAAGTCAACAAAGTTTTATAGACAGGGAGGGTTCTCAGAAAACGACAGACTGGAAGCTGCCAAACAACTCTGCAACCAATTCACATAGTACAAGGGATTTACTGAAACTAGTAAGGCCCTGCACTTACTCAGCTGGCCTCCCATCTCAGTTCTGTTGCATATGTTATGGTGGCAACTGCTTCCTGTAGTGCTTTAGGCTAGCAGTCATGAGCAATCCCTTCTGCTTTAAGCTTAGTGCCAGCTATTCTCACACACTTCATCCTGCAAGGGTCAGTTGCTTGTCGTGTTCCTTTTTTTTAGTATTAGCCTCGTGTGTATTTTCTCTCTAGCTTGTTATGTGGGTTTGGCTTTTGTTTACACTTCAGGCTGCATGCACAAAAGTTTTTTTCCCTGGGTGCCTGCTAGTGCTGTCTTAGCACTGACGAGAGTTATCTTTGGCGTGTTTGAGTTCACCCCTAAGAGGCAGGCCACCAAGGTGCACAGCCATGTCGTGAGTTGTTAAAGGGTCTTTGACTACTATTGCCATTCATAATCTGGTTTTTTTGGCTGTGTTGGTGTCTGTTCTTCTGGCGAGAGGCCCGAGTGCTTGGGGTTCTAGTTTGGTCTGTATTCACTTAGTTGTATTTTACGGGGGTTGAGCTTTGCTCTTTCGGCCCGCCTCTCGACTATCAATCAACTGTTTACTAACTACACTAACTTTTTTTTTTTTTTTTTTCACACCACACACACACACACACCCCCAGGAAGCAGCCCGTGACAGCTGACTAACTCCCAGGTACCTATTTACTGCTAGGTAACAGGGGCATACAGGGTGAAAGAAACTTTTGCCATTTGTTTCTGCCGGGTGCGGGAATCGAACCCGCGCCACAGAATTACGAATCCTGCACGCTATCCACCAGGCTACCTGGCCCCTACCCTCTGTAACCTTCAAGCCCCGGTAATCCTCTTGTAGGTCTCTGGCATGGTCCATTATGGATTGGGTCGTCGAAACCCACACTCTGAGTGCAAGCTTGATGAATGTTTATTTTTAATACCTATCAATCATTCTTTCTGCATCCACCTGCCTGTCTGCTAGGTTGGTGACACCTAAGACCTAGAATCCTGTGAGGTGTGTTATTACTGGGTCTCTGCCCTTACTGATTTGGTTTTGGGTTTAGAAGTTTTTCATGCAGCTGCTGTTTTGCAGGTTAAGTTTGCTTGAGTTAATCATTTGTGTAATAATGATCATCTGGATACCCTGGAGTCCTGGGGTTGGCTCCTATGGTGTTTAAGAACCCAGAATTGGAGGTGTTGTGACCTCCACCTGGATTAAGTCTGCACCGCCTCCTTCCATTTCCAGCGGATTTGGTTTGCCCTGCTTCTGTGCTTCAGCATCCTACTCCTCCCCACCTAGCTTGGACTCTAAAGCATCTGATGGTCTTGGAATGGGTCAGGGTGTTGCTCAGCTTTCTCCAGGGCTTGTCCCAACCACTTTAAAGATAGCAGTTGAGCGATCTGGTCCCACTGGTGTTTCAGGGCATTCACGTTCACAACTGCTCCATCACTCCGGATCTTCTCTTTGGGAGGATGTCTCTCTGTCGCAGGTGTTAGTTGAAGGCTATAGTTCTGTCTGAGAGCAATGAAGGCAGACTTTGGGGGCACCCAAGGACCCAAGGAGGATCCTTGGATGCCCTTCAACCCTTCTTGAACCTTTGTTCCTTCAGTGAACCAAGTCGTGTCAAGGTGAGAACTTTTTTTTTTGTCTCCCCTCTATGTATTATGTCTACGTATTTGTCTCCCCTCATACTATGTATGAGTATGATTGCTTAGTTGCTCCCCCTTGGGTTCAATTCCAGGTCCCATTCAGTGCCTCAGAATTGGCATATTTCTGGAGGTTTCCACTGTCCTGCATTTCACCTTCAGTGATTCATAGACGTGTTTTAATAGACCTCTTTTCATTGATGAACCAGTATTGAATGTACTTTTTTTGGTTCATTCTGGTTAGCTAATGACCCTCTCTTTTCCTTCGGGACTTAGCAGGAATTCTGAGATCTGCACACTTGATTGGCAGGAAGCAAGTTCTGTCTTTCAGGTGTTCTTGGGTGATGCTGTTTTTTTTTTTTTTTTTTTTTTTTTTTTTTTTTTTTTTTTGCTTGTGGACAATCTGTTTGTTTCAGCATTTCTCAAGGATGTGAGTAAATGGTAACTCCATGTGCAGCTGCCTGTGCTGACCAGGGCTTACTGCAGAGGATCAGAGTGCATATGTACTTGGCAGTAGTCTTACATGTGTAGGTATTTATGGAGGGGCTCTCCTAGCAACTCTACGAACTTGACACACTAGTTGGTTCTGCCCCAGGTATGGAGGCCTTGAGGTCTGTGATTATGGCCTTGACAGCCTTGCCAAAGATGCTTGCTCCTATTCTTTGGGAGGCAGTGGTGGCATTTTCTTGGCCCACCTTGCATGTTGACAGTACGTGTAGGCCCAGTCATTAGACTTAGCTTGGTCCCTTACCCTTTTGCCTGCCCCCCTTTTTCATTTTCTTGATGATACTATATTCCAGATATTAGGATATAGTATCTGACTGCAGACTGCAGCTTTTTCTTGTCACACTATTGATCACCATTTGTTTTCTCAGGGTTCTACCTGCATTCAAAGGCAGTCTGGTAGGTTTGGAACCTCGTTTGCTGTTACTTGTGGTAGGTCCTTGGGTGGGTCAGCTTACACGTCACAGCTTCGTGTCATCCTTCGCAGATGACACAAAAATCAGCATGAAAATTACCTCTGCTGAAGACATTGAAAAACTACAAACAGATGTCAACAAAGTTTTCGATTGGGCAGCAGAAAATAATATGATGTTTAACAGTGATAAATTTCAGGTACTCAGGTACGGCAAAAATGAGGATCTGAAACATAATACAGGGTACAAAACACAATCAAATCTTCCCATAGTAGAAAAACAGCATGTCAAGGATTTGGGAATAATGATGTCCGACGATCTAACGTTTAGGGAGCATAACCAAGCAAATATCGCATCAGCCAGAAAAATGATCGGATGGATTACGAGAACTTTCAAATCCAGGGATCCCATCACAATGGTTGTACTCTTCAAGTCACTTGTGTTGTCCCGTCTCGAATACTGCTCAGTACTCACTTCCCCCTTCAGAGCAGGAGAGATTGCTGAAATAGAGGGAATACAGAGAACATATACGGCACGCATAGACGAGATAAAACACCTAAATTATTGGGATCGTCTCAAAGCTCTCCAAATGTACTCTCTAGAAAGGAGACGAGAGAGATACCAAATAATATACACGTGGAAAATACTGGAGGGCCAGGTCCCAAATCTACACAGTAAAATAACAACGTACTGGAGTGAACGATATGGAAGAAAATGCAAGATTGAACCAGTGAAGAGCAGAGGTGCCATAGGCACAATCAGAGAACACTGTATAAACATCAGAGGTCCGCGGTTGTTCAACGTCCTCCCAGCGACTATAAGAAATATTGCCGGAACAACCGTGGACATCTTCAAGAGAAAACTGGACTGTTTCCTAAGAGAAGTCCCGGATCAGCCGGGCTGTGGTGGGTATGTGGCTCTGCGGGCCGCTCCAAGCAACAGCCTGGTGGATCAAACTCTCACAAGTCGAGCCTGGCCTCGGGCCGGGCTTGGGGAGTAGAAGAACTCCCAGAACCCCATCAACCAGGTATCAACCAGGGTTCATTTCTTGGNGGTGTGACTATGAGGGGTTGGTGAGAGTGGTGTGAACTATGAGGGTTGGGTGAGTGGTGTGACTATGAGGGGTTGGTGAGTGGTGTGACTATGAGGGGTTGGTGAGTGGTGTGACTATGAGGGGTTGGTGATTGGTGTGACTATGAGGGGTTGGTGAGTGTGTGACTATGAGGGTTGGTGAGAGTGGTGTGACTATGAGGGGTTGGTGAGTGGTGTGACTATGAGGGTTGGTGAGTGGTGGACTATGAGGGGTTGGTGAGTGGTGTGGACTATGAGGGGTTGGTGAGAGTGGTGTGACTATGAGGGGTTGGTGAGTGGTGTGACTATGAGGGGTTGGTGAGAAGTGGTGTGACTATGAGGGGTGGTGAGTGGTGTGACTATGAGTGGGGGGGACTATGGTAAGATGATACATATATTATGATAAACTTAAATGGTGATAATTACTATATGAAGGTTTAAGGTATGTAATTATGATTAGATACACAAAGGCTACTGTTTACATCAGCATTGTATACTGTACCAATAATGGTGATAGGTTTTTGTTTCCAAGGTGGTGAGCATAACAAATGCCGTGTACAACTTTTTGAACTAATGTAAGTGGAGTGTGAATTACCACAATATATACTGTAGTAGATTATAAAGATGTAATTTGTTCCTGGTACTGTAAATGTTGGTTTGTAATGATGCAACATATTATTCTGATTTTTGGTTTTATCAGAAGATGTAACATAATTTTAGTATGCAAAATGTTGTCACTATTATTATTATTATATTATTATTATTATTATTATTACTGTATTAAGAAAATCCACATGGGCCATGATGAGGATTTGAACCTATGCGCTGTGTGTTCCCAGATGCACGCTCTAAACGACTACGCCATAACATGGTAAAAGAATTGCAACCTGGGGTACTACTGCACCTTCAAGGATCCCAGAGGCTTCCATTGAAGCCGAAGCAGGGATGAAATCAATTCAAAAGGTTCAAATCCTCATACAGCCCGTCCTAAGCTAGTTTATCCATCTGCCAAACCCCTGTTTATGAATGAAAAAGTGGTTTACACGCAACTCACAACTGACGACGTCCGAACACTTCCGGAACAAGTGTTTCACTGACGTCCTCTGTTCGAACCACAATTCTATAAATGCTTCACCCACGTACTTCAAATACATGTAATCCTCAACAGAAACTAAACACCTAACTTAACCTATGCCTAACTATACATAGAATTTTTATGTATAATATGGTTATGATGATTTATATGAGAACAAACCAATGTTTAATACAGAGTATGTTAAAATTGATGAATGCGTCTCGGTAGGACGGCCGCTGCTTTAAACAGCCTAGTGTGAGGACGGGTTGCCTCATTACGGCTCCTGTGGATTTTCTCATTTGATATTTCATGATACTGTAATGTGATTTCTCTGTATATTATTATTATTATTATTATTATTATTATTATTATTATTATTATTATTATTATTAGTTCCACTGTTAATTTTGATGTAAAATTTAGACTTTGGAACAAAATGTGAGATTTATTGTCAATGTAATTGGCCTCCCTGTAACTGTTTTGGGCAGAGATGACTGTCATAAACTTGTGCACATAGTGACCACCAGTGTAGGCTTTGTAACAAGACCTTCAACACAGTACATTATAGTGAAGGTTTCTGGGGGTTTCCTATTAGTGGCTCCTTGGAGTTTGCTACATAATTGCTTCACCCAATTCAATCCATGCCAGGCCATTGTTAGTTATTGTAAGTCTACCATAGACCAGAGGTCACAACCTGGCCCTGTCTAAAGAGGCTGAAGGAGCATGGGATTCAAGATCACCCAAACCAAGAAGAGGCCTCCAGCAAGGTGAGTGAATTAAAACAAACAGCAAGGTAACAAAGCATTAAGTATGAGCTGCAAACCTCCATGACAGAGAAGCCACCCATTTCCGAAGCAGTTTTCTTGTTAGTTCCACATGTGAACAATTTTCCCTCGGTTCCCTTGCCATGAACCTCAATCAATTTGTCTGGTGTAGGCTACTATGACACTTGCTGTTAGACTCTCTTTTTCCTGTTCCAGCACTTTCTGGGTTACAGGTTTTCAGATAAGTGTTGGCCATCCTGCACAGTTTTTATCCTGGGGGGGGGGGCATTTGCTTGTGTACTTGTTCTTTTTGTAGTGTTTGCTTCACAGTGTGTATATGTTTGTCTCACCTCTTGTGAAAACTCTGATTAACTGTTCTCTCTAAGCATGCTCAGTCCAAGGAGATCAGTTCTAGCTGTTCACTGGTGTTGACATGCCTTGCTGGACTTGAATTGTGTGTGTTCAGATGTGCATTTTGAGAGGCTGGCATCCAGTGAAAGGTGCCTTCCCTTCAGCAGTGCATGGGTCTTTGACGTGCCTGAGGCTTCATGGATGGAGGCAGTCTGGATTTTCATACAAGGCTTCTCAGAGGGTGTGTGTGTTCGTTATACAGCATGCAGCTCACACTGTTATAAGCTGCATTTGCCCCTAGGCTGCAAATGCAGCCTTTGGGGTTTATAATATTTGGCAAGAAGCTCTTGGGGCCAGTGTTCCTGCTTAGTCTACCCTTCAGGATCCAATAAGCTTTTTGTAGTATTTTGAAGAATTTATTATGAAAAGGCCCTCCAATTCTATCCTCACACAGTGAGAGTTTAAAGATTGTCCCTTGGTTTTTATGTACAGTATTCTGATGGCCATTCTTACTGCTTCTATCATGCTGGTTGTTGGGTGGGGAAAATATTCCACCCTGAGGCCTATGATGTTTGTGGTCATTGTCGCAGGTTTACTAAGCCCTTATTAAGGCCCTTTGCTTTTAAGGTGGCTGCTGCTTTACAGCCAAGTTTGTCCAAATGCATAAGTTGTGGCTTACCATCAATGTGGTTGGCTTTGGGATGGCCCCTTTATCTCTTCAGAATCCAGACAGAGTGCAGTTGGTGTTTTCTACTTGCTCCCAAGTTTGCTCCTCCATCTCCTTCCCTGGGTCAAGCTGGTGTTGTTCAGTGGGGCTTTTCCTTCACTACCAGGGTTTCGGTGTCTGGGGGGGTGGTGATACTGTAGGTGTGTTTTGGGCCTTTGAGAACTGCCCCTGCCACTTCAATAAGGGGGATGTCTGAGCCATTGCTTCCTGCTAAGGATCTGCTACCTTCTGTTTTTAAGAGGTGTTTTGTGGTTGCAGGTCCTTCCCTGTGGGGTGACGTGTTTGTCCTCTACATCTGGCGTGGATCTCGGCTGTGCTCCAATGCCTTGTGTTCCTGGGGTGTTCAGGGCTGGGGGGCTCCAGAAGTAAGTAACCTTTTCACCCAGATTTATCGTTGGTTTCCTTTGAGGTGGGGGTATTTGATTAAGGAAAAGGGTTTATTGTACCCCATTCATTATTTGAGTTGGCTACAGGTACATGTTCGATCTTTTAAGTTTGAATCTTGATTCCTTGTCCAATTTTCTGTAGGACCACCTTAGCTTAGGTTTACCTGATTTTGTAGGTGGATTTCCTTGACATGGAATGCCTATTGGCATGTTCCTATTCATTCCTGGTTGAGGGATTGATTAGGTTTTGTGGTGTAGCATCAGGCTTACCACATCTAGGTTTTCCCATTCGGCTTGAATCTGGCTCTCTGTTTGTTCACCAAGTTGGATCATATGTTGGTTTGTTGCTTTCAGATGGTAGGGTTCATGTGTTAGCCTACCATAATGACTGGCAGGTTTGGGAACCCTGCTAATTGCCTGGTCTGGGATTCTTGCCTGCATCTCTGCTACGCTTGGATGTGCATCTCTGGCTGGTTGCAGAGTCCCTATGTCACCTGTTATTTGTTCAAGCAGCTGTGTGAGAGTCTGAACTTTGTCTGCTTGGTGTATCTGCTTGATACCTGCTTGATGGGGTTCTGGAAGTTCTTCTATTCCCCAAGACCGGCCTGAGACCAGGCTCGACTTTTGAGAGCTTGGTCTACCAGGCTGTTGCTTGGAGCAGCCCGCAGGCCCACATACCCACCACAGTCCAGTTGGTCCGGTACGTTTTTTAGAAAACAGTTTAGTTTCCTCTTGAAGATGTCCACGATTGTTCCGGCAATATTTCTTATAGTTGCTCAGAACAGCCGCAGACCTCTGATGTTTATACAGTGTTCTCTGGCCCTCCAGTATTTTCCATGTGTATATTATTTGGTATCTCTCGTCTCCTTTCTAGAGAGTACATTTGGAGAGCTTTGAGACGATCCCAATAATTTAGATGCTTTATCGCATCTATGCGTGTCGTGTGTGTTCTCTGTATTCCCTCTTATTTCAGCAATCTCTCCTGCTCTGAAGGGGAAAGTGAGTACTGAGCAGTACTCAAGACGGGACAACACATGTGACTTTAAGAGTATAACCATTGTGATGGGATCCCTGGATTTGAAAGTTCTCGTAATCCATCCTATCATTTTTCTGGCTGACGCAATATTTGCTTGGTTATGCTCTCTAAAGGTTAGGTCGTCGGACATCATTATTCCCAAATCCTTGACATATTGTTTTCCTACTATGAGCAGATTCGATTGTTTTGTACCATGTATTATGTTTCAGATCCTCATTTTTGCCGTACCTGAGTACCTGGAATTTATCACTGTTAAACATCATGTTATTTTTTGTTGCCCAATAGAAAACGTTGTTGATATCGGCTTGTAGTTTTTCAATATCTTCCGCAGAGGTAATTTTCATGCTGGTTTTTGTGTCGTCTGCAAAGGATGACACGAAGCTTTGACTTGTACTTTTGTCTATATCTGATATGAGAATAAGGAAAAGCAGTGGTGCAAGGACTGTACCTTGAGGTACAGAGCTTTTAACTGAGCTTAGACTCGATTTATTTGATTGACTGTTACTCTTTGTGTTCTGTTCGACAGGAAATTGAGTATCCAGCATCATACTTTATCAGTATTCCCATTGACCTTATTTTGTGTGCTATCACTCCATGATCACGTTTGTCGAATGCCTTTGCAAAGTCTGTGTTTACTATATCTGCATTTTGCTTTTCTTCTAGAGCTTCTGTGATTTTGTCATAGTGGTTGAGTAACTGTGACAGACAGAATTTTCCCGCTTGGCAGGGAATTCCTGCTATCATCTGGGCAGGTTTAACTCTGGGTGCTATACTGTTTTCTGTGGTTCCTTCCCTTATGCTGCTGTTGGAACCATCGATATGGGCTCCATGGAACATTTAATGGCTTCTGGTTCACTAGTTTTTGGGGTTCTTTTTCATGGCTCCACTTTTTCTGTGCTTGACCTATTCATGGACACTTTAGCCTTGGGTTGGGTGTTTGTAATAAGCACTCACCTAACCGCTCATAGGTCATTGGGTGGAGCCATTGAGTTGTGCACACTGTACAGGGCACGAGTTCGTGGCAGTCTGACGTACTCTGCAGTTATAGTACTTTGTCTCCCGGTGGGCTCTGTGGTTTATCTGAATTGCAGGGGGTTGTACCCCCATAAATCTTTTCTTGTGGGGGCTGGACTAAAGGTAGTGTGTCGGCTGGATGCTTAAGGTTTGGTTCTGTGCAGTTCATGTTCGGGGTGTGTCCAACATTCTGGTAGACTCGTTTTCATTCCGTCGCCATAATGTACTGTTGGTGTCCTTTTCTTGGCTTTGCAAGACCTTCTGTTACCCCAAGGTGGACCTCTGAGCGTCGATATAGATCCGACAACATCCAGCTTATGTGGACCCATTTCCAGATAATGAGGCTCTCGCAGTGGATGTATTTTGGGTGGACTGAGATGGGTGGGGGTGTCTATCTCTTCCCTCCAGTTCAAAAGTCTTGTTGAATGACAGCATCAGCACTATCCTTCTTCCACTCCATGCTGAGACGGGGGAAAAGATATCTCAAGGACTACCATAAAGATATTAAATATATTCTAGAGACTCGGGTTCATCCTCTACTCCAGGTTGACATGTTTATTGTCCTATGTGCTTTTGTTCTTGTATTGGCATCCTTGGTAACACAGCATTTAGCGGGTTTTGAATATTGAGCAACACAGTCCGGTGCTGCATAGCCTTCTTTTGATAATTACTTATAACATTGACTTAGATGCCATGGAAGACCTGCAAAATGTTATGCAATATACACTTGACAAAAGGTTTTAACAAATGTAACCATGGTATTATTGCACACACACACACACACACACACACACACACACACACACACACACACACACCTAAGAATTGCTTTTAAATACATGGATGGAGAAATACTAAAGAAATGTTCACGACTTTTATTAGACCAAAGCTGGAATATGCAGCGGTTGTATGGTGCCCTTATCTTAGAAGCACATCAACAAACTGGAAAAGGTGCAACGACATGCCACTAAGTGGCTCCCAGAAATGAAGGACAAGAGCTATGAGGAGAGGTTAGAGGCATTAAATATGCAAAAACTAGAAGATAGAAGAAAAAGAGGCGATATGATCACTACGTACAAAATAGTAACAGGAATTGATAAAATCGACAGGGAAGATTTCCTGAGACCTGGAACTTCAAGAACAAGAGGTCATAGATTTAAAACTAGCTAAACACAGATGCCGAAGAAACGTAAGAAAATTCACCTTCGCAAATAGAGTGGTAGACGGTTGGAACAAGTTAAGTGAGAAGGTGGTGGAGGCCAAAACCGTCAGTAGTTTCAAAGCGTTATATGACAAAGAGTGCTGGGAAGACGGGACAACCACGAGCGTAGCTCTCATCCTGTAACTACCACTTATAGGTAATTACACTTAGGTAATTACACCACACACACAACACACACACACCACACACAA
>WNGS01063839.1:4734316-4792586 GCA_020271785.1 Procambarus virginalis | reverse complement strand
TACCATAAAAATAACCCCCTAATAAATGAAATATAATTTGCAACAATCCACAAACCAAAAGATTTTCATTCATTTCTTTCTGTATCTTTCCTGGGGAAAATTATGCAGACTGTAGAAATATTCTACACGAAAGTCTGCACTAAGTGCACAGTGGTAGCGAGGACAGCATGATGATGCTGATGATAATTGTCTTGCTGATGGCACATGATAATCTCATTATAATCAAAAAATACCAGAACTTTTTTTAACAAGTCTAGGTTAGCTCCATTGCATTCATATAGATAAATTATTACTCTGGGGGTTAAACCCACCACAAAATAACCGCACATTAAGGGTTGGTACCAGAACCGTTTGTGGCAAATACATAATTTATACTTTACTTAAAATTACATGTATTTTATTGCTGATTTATTAAATTGAAAAATATGCATTACTTGTGATTCACGTGTTGGTATATGTGACATTTTTCCTCCAATCCTGTTGAGGTGGAAAAAAGGTGAGGGAGGACATAGAGATGGGAAGAAAGGAGTGTGTAAGGGTGAAAGGTGAGGGCAGGAGAGGTTTACTCGCTCCACAAATTGCAATTGGTGGCAAGGAATGAAGGATGAAGACGTGCTCGTATTTCACTATGTTTAAAAATATTGTTCAAGATTGGACAATTTTGGGGCTAGAATGTATCTCGGCTTTTACCATAGTCAATGGACAATTTTGGTTACCGAATAGAGTACAGTACAGTACTTTATTGTCAATTTCTTATCGACCTGTAAACTGTACTATACAGTCAAGGGTGTTTTAAAGTACCACATAAAATTTAAATGTCCTGCCTCATAAATGGGGCTACCAGACACTGCCCATGGGAAATAGTAAACAGCCAACATCTTGGAAAAAATCACGAGTAGGCCTATTGGCAGGAAGGCCTGTTTGCATCAGGCTACCATGACTGATGCACATTCCTCCACAGCCCAACGCCATGCTGTGACTCACTCCTCAGATTCACTTAAAGATGAAGAAATTCAGAAGAAACTTGTGGAAAAAGTGACTTGGACGATTCAGATAAGGATAAACATTATGTAGGCGATGAGTCACAATAATGTGGCTAAAGTATGTTGACCAGACCACACACTAGAAAGTGAAGGAACGACGACAATAAACATTATGTGCAGTAAGAAAGTTCAGATAAGTGATACAGAGTGATGGTGACGCGTGTATGTCTGCCCTGAGACCTACACCATCACCACTTCCTCTGTGACCTCACTATGCCACCACTCCCATTTCGAGGCAGGCCATGTATGTGCAACATGTTGTTCCCGTAGGCCATGAACATGTGGAAGATGACTCGCATTCCGGATTTAGTAGTTTTAGCAGTGCTGTGGCTGGTGATTGTAGTGTACGTGGTGTTAACAGCTGCTCACCCAGCCTGGTTGATACCTGTTGATACCTGGTTGATGGGGTTCTGGGAGTTCTTCTACTCCCCAAGCCCGGCCCGAGGCCAGGCTCGACTTGTGAGAGTTTGATCCACCAGGCTGTTGCTTGGAGCGGCCCGCAGAGCCACATACCCACCACAGCCCGGCTGATCCGGGACTTCTCTTAGGAAACAGTCCAGTTTTCTCTTGAAGATGTCCACGGTTGTTCCGGCAATATTTCTTATAGTCGCTGGGAGGACGTTGAACAACCGCGGACCTCTGATGTGCCAAATGCCATAATGTGATGTCACATGGGGAAATTGAGCGACAAATGCCCTCATCTTCAACTGTTCATGCCCGTAGTGTGCGTAGTACATGGGCTTCATCTCCTTGCCAATGCAGTTTGATAGTGCTAGGATACAGATTCATGGTGATGGTGTGGTGGCATCAGAACAGCAGGTGTACTCTTGTGGGAAAAAGGTGTCAACTTTGTTCCACGTATCCCAACAGTTGACAATACTGGTGTTTGGAGTTACCGGCATTTTCCCATCTACTGGCGAGTGCATGAATGAAATGGACTTTATGGCATACTTAGACGAGCCCCTCTTGAAATATATTGGTCGGAAAATGAACAGATATGCTGCCAAACCCATTGGAACGAGATTGCATATTACCAGTCACTATTGCAGCATTGGAAGGACACCACTGTAGCTGCACTTTGTGTTTCTTGGCCCCCCCCCCCCTGAATGATGATTAAACATTGTGACATATGTCATCTACAAGTATTGGAGCAGACTCTGTGCTCCCATCACCTATTAAACATTGTGACATATGTCATCTACAAGTATTGGAGCAGACTCTGTGCTCCCATCACCTATTAAACATTGTGACATATGTCATCTACAAGTATTGGAGCAGACTCTGTGCTCCCATCACCTATTTTCAGAAAATATGTCTTAACAGGTATCTGTTACTTCTCGAGTGCATTCATTGTTAAAATACAGTAGTGAAAACTATAACACACATGCACATCAGGCAAATACTAAATTTGTAAACCCTCACAAAAAATAAAATTGCCAACACTCTAAAAACTGGGAGCCGAAGGCCCAGTGACTCAAGGTAGTGGTCAGCCTTGTCTGACATCCAGCAATGGACTGATCATTGTTGACATGGGAAACTGGAAGCTCCTGTGGTGCTGCCATTTGGCAGCAGCGAACGGTAATTTTAGGGGGGGGGGGATTGTTTGCTGTGTCATTAGCTGCTGTATTAGTTTACCTTCTGTCAACCTTGCAATTTGTCTGATTTATTTCTCTTCATCTCTATGGTGTTTCATTGGTGAGGGTGATCCAGAATCCCCTACTCCCTGTGACGTACACGTACGTACGTACGTGTACGTGTACGCGTGTGTATGTGTGCGCGCGCGTGTGTGTGTGTAGAGCTATCTCGGTGCAACTACCAGCTGGGAGCCACAGTTCTATCCCCTTAAAAATGGGTTGTAGCATCCTGAAATGTTTGTCCAGACATCTGGCCTTCAGATCACAAGTTCGGCCTTAATTTTTTTTTTGCATATTCATTATATTTTTCTGGTTTAGCAATACTATTGATGCTGGAAGATATTTTTCTTAACTAATTAACAACAAATTGAGCCACATCAGAAGAAAAATTTAAAAAATTGGTTGAATAGAGTGATCATATCAGCACATCTGAAAATGTACATTGGCCAAAACATTCTCTTCACTGAAAGGTGGAGTTTTGTTCTTCTCATTCAGGAGACTGCTCTCTGAATCTCCGGCCTTCTCTAGTCTCGTGATAGGCACAAGAATTCGCCCAGCCTATAATGTCAGTCTTCTCAATGCTTAGTATATAATTATAAAAATAACCAATAAGCATACCAAGGAATTTTATGCATTTGTACTAAAATATAAACCAACAAATTAATAACCTTTTTATTTTTAATTTATTACTTTTTAATTTATTAATGTTTTCACTTTAATAAGTGAAAGAATGCTCTTTTTTCATCGTTATCATTAATTATTAGAGATCATAAAATGGCAAGTCTTCGATAAGAAGGCCTAATTTTTCTAGTCACAAGAGACTGATCGCTTATCCTACTGGGTACATAACTACTTTACTCTGCATCCTACTGGGTACATAACTGCTTTCTACAGCATCCTACTGGGTACATAATTGCTTTCTACAGCATCCTACTGGGTACATAACTGCTTTCTACAGCATCCTACTGGGTACATAACTGCTTTCTACAGCATCCTACTGGGTACATAACTGCTTTCTACAGTATCCTACTGGGTACATAACTGCTTTCTACAGCATCCTACTGGGTACATAACTGCTTTCTACAGCATCCTACTGGGTACATAACTGCTTTCTACAGCATCCTACTGGGTACATAACTGCTTTCTACAGCATCCTACTGGGTACGTGACTGCTTTCTACAGCATCCTACTGGATACGTAACTTAGTACAACATCCTACTGGGTACTGGGTCTGCAACTGCTTACAACATCCTACTGGGTCTGCAACTGCTTACAACATCCTACTGGGTATGCAACTGCTTTCTACAGCAGAAGTGCTACTTAGCAATTTGTTTTCAATCTTTCATTGCACATTACAATCAATTTTCAGTTTTCCACAAATCTGTTAGAAAAACCTCAACTGTTAATTTCATTATCACTTCCATCAAAATTTTTATTACAATTGCACTTGTCTTTATAGTTCTCATGGTCTTTTATTGCTAACAATCACTTCAGTACTATAATGTAAACCTATGTATACATTGTATGATTTATTGAATGTCAGAGTTTACTAAGTTATCACACACACACATTGTACTTCATGCCCTAGTGTTCAAACCATTCGATTACTACAATATTTCCCAAATGTATATTCATTTTTAAAGCGTAGACCATTATCTTATTGACACTTTCGCTGGCCCGGCGGGCGACCCGCTGAACACTGCAAGGTCGGCCGAGCGTTGCCTGCGAGCACACAACTACACTCCAATGTTTATACTCTCTTCAGCTTTCTCATCTCAATTTTTGTGCTTCGTCGTTCAATTTGGTATCAAACTGTTTACAATAAATGCTGAAAGGGGATATTTTCTTATAAGATATACAAGTCTCACTTTTCTATATATTCGACAAACACTCAATAACTTTTCCCCTCATTAGTGTTTCTTTCACTGCTTTCACCAAGGATTGGCTCTGTTCTTGATCACTAACCATCTTGAAGTTAATTTGCAGTGTTTATAAAGCCTGTAACAACAACTACCCTATATAAATTAACTGGAATGGGAAAACTTTTCGACTCGAGAGGAGGCCGCTGCCGTCACGAGCGAGGTCACGAGAACAGTGAGCCTCCAACATGCGTGAGTGCCCACAAGGTGGGGTCGGGATGCCTCTGGGGTATACAGAGAATGGGAAGACGTTGGCGCAAATTTTAAAACAAGTCCCATACTCTTCGGACAATAGGTTGAATTTCTATAAATTTTTAAATTACACCGTTTGCATCATCACCCAGTCTGCGTGTTTTGGTTTTATGCCACATACAGTATTTCAGCATCAGGCAGCAAAAGTGTAAAAATCAATATTTATCAGAACAATCCTAAAATTTTTTAATAAAAGTTAGGGGGACTAATGATGCTGAAATCTTGCACTCCCTGACCAACTCATACAATACTTGACTCCTACCAACAATGTGGTTAGGAATATGGAAATGTTTAACCACATGAGGACAGTGTTTTGTCACACCAAGGTCTTATTGTGCTCACACTGGCTATTTTTAGCATATAGTGATACTTGCTAAATATTTAAAATTTCACTTAGCAAATTTAACATATCTTAAGACACATTATATGACTTTGCAAATTTTGTAAAATTAACTGCACTTCTACTTCATACTGCCTCTGTAATTGTGTTGCAGTAAATGAGTACTTATGGAAGGTAAAACATGCCTTCTCTAAACCCATACTTACTAGGCTTGTGTAGCTCATTGTGTGCCACACAACTATCAATCTCATCCTGGAGCATCCTTTCAAAAGTGTTAAATAATGTGAGATGTCAATAAGACCAATTTGGAGGGTTGTAACAAGCCAGTGTTCCAAAACTGTAAATAGAATACAATTGCTGCCATCGAAAAGAAGTTTACAGACAAACATTTTGACATGGGAGAAAAGCAGGCATTTATCAAAGTGCTAAGCCAATCTAACTAAATATACAGCACTTTGATGTACATTTCAATCTCTGAAATTAAATATTGATCAAAATGCCAAGACAATAAGAAGATTATTGACAAAAACATAAGATTATCAATATGGACAGGGTCCAAGTAACTAAGCAGTGTACTAAGTGACAACTGTCTTAAAGGAAAATTTGGAAAGCATCATTTCCGGTGAAAAGCAACTTATGACACAAGCCAAATTTAAAAAGTACATTCTGGTACACCACCAGTACATGTGCAGTGGGGGGATTTAATTATCCATTTCCTAAAAATATACCTGAAAGGAGAAGATCCATGTAGGTTGACATGTTATATGGATCTTATACTGAAGATCCATTTCAAGAACTTGAAAATCTGCCTGTGGCATACTGACCATTAACATAAAAGAGAGAGCAGTTTCAGTTGCCTGCAGGAATGGATCCAGACTCTTAATCATGGACGACTTCAACCACAGAAAGACAGACTGGGAGAATGGAGACTGTACCTCCATGTACAGTATCTGCACATGGAGGTGCAGATACTGTACATGGAGAGCTAAACTCTTTGATGTGGCAACAAGAAACTTTCTGAGCAAACATGTCAAGGGACCCAAAAGAATGAGAAGCATAAGGGAAGTCAAATTTGAAGCCCCATGGGAATGAGTGACTACAGCGTACAGTATTGACATTTGAGTATCTGGTAGAAGTAGGAATAACGTATTTAAGGATGGGATCGGAAAGGAAAAGGCTGAATTACAGAAGAGGAAAATATGAAGAGATGAACTTCCTAATGAGAATATCAGGAGAAACAAAACTCAGAAGACAACAGAATATGATGGACTATGTCACCCAGAAGTGCCAGGAAGCTGCAGACAGGTTTATCCTGGTTCAAAAGGGGAAAAACAAAAAACAACAGAAGAATCCATGGCTCTACAAGGACTGTAAGATAGTGAAGCAATTGAGTAAAAGAACATGGAGAAACTACAGAAATAACAACACCAGAGAGCAGGGAGAGAGATACCAGAGGGCAAGAAACGAGTACCTCAGAGTGAGGAGAGAAGCCGAGACAGTATGAAAATGACATTGCAAGTAAAGCCAAGACCCAATCAAAATTGCTCCACAGCCACACTAGGAGGAAAACAGCAGTGAAGGAACAAGTGATGAAACTGAGAAAAGGGAAGAACAGATACACAGAATGACAAGTGGTGTGAAGAGCTCAACAAGAGATTCCAGGAGATCTTCACAATAGAACAAGAAGCCCCTGCACTAAATGAGGAGGCGGCAAACCAAGCAACCTAGGAGGAACTTGAGCTCACCAGTGATGACGTCAAAAGAAATCTGTTGGAGCTGAATGTGACAAAGGCTGTTGGGCATGACAGACTCTCACCATGGATACTAAAAAGAGGATGCAGAAGCACTACGTGTGCCACTCTCTATGGTGTATAATAGGTCACTGGAAACAGGAGACCTACCGGAAAACTGGAAGACAGTTAATGAAGTCTCAATATACAAAAAGAGTGACGGCAAGAGGCACTGAACTACAGGCCAGTTTCCCTAACTTATATACCATGCAAGGTGATGGAGAAGATTGTGGGGTAAAGGCTTGTAGAACATCTGGAGAGAAGTAGTTTTGTAACACATCACCAGCATGGGTTCAGGGATGATAAATCGTGCCTCACGGGCTTAACAGAATTCTATGACCAGACGACAAAAATCAGGCAAGAAAGAGAAGGGTGGGCAGACTGCATTTTCTTAAGACTGTCAGAAAGCCTTTGACACAGTCCCCCAATGAGAGGCTGTTACAAAAGTAGGAGAAACAGGCAAGAGAAAAGGTAGGTGCTCCAGTGGATAAGGGAGTATCTAAGCAACAGGGAATGGCGAGTAACTGTGAGGAGGGAAGACATCAGAGTGGCGAGATGTCACCAGCAGAGTCCCATAGGGATTTATACTTGGACCCATCCTGTTTCTGCTATACGTAAATGATCTTCCAGAGGGTAAAGACTCACTCCTATCAATGTTTGCCAATGATGAAAAAATTATGAATAGGCAGATGAAGTTAGACAGAGACTACAGGATGACCTGGACAAACTGGAGGAATGGTCTAGAAAATGGCTACTAAAGTTTATTTTCTGTTTTTAAAATAGCTACTAAAGCTACTAATGTTTTCTCAGGAAAGAATAAAGTAATGAAATTAAGTGAAGAGAGCAGAAGGCTGAACACAAGGTACCATCCGGGAGGCGAAATACTGCAAGAGTCAAATAGAGAGAAAGATCTGGGGGTTGATATCATACCAAACCTGTCCCCAGAAACCCACATCAAAAGGATATTATCAGCAGTACAGTATATGACAGATTGGCCAACAAAAAATTGCCTTTCGAAACTTGTGTAAGGAATCATTCAGAACCTTGTATACCACTTATGTCTGACTAATCCTGAAGTATGCAGCTCCAGTCCATACCTAGTTGAACACAAGATAAATTTAGAGAAGATTCGTAGGTATGCCACCAGACCAGTCAAAGAACCGAGAGATATGAGCTAAGCAGAAAGACTATGGGAGCTAAACCTCACGTCCATGGAAAACAAGAGTAAGGGAAGACATGATCACCACCTACAAATTTCTCAGGAAGAATTGACAGGGTGGACAGAGAAACTATTTAGCATGGGTGGAACACAAACAAGGGGACACAGGTGGAAACTAAGTCCCCAAATGAGCCACAGACATTAGAAAGAATTTTTTTAGTGTCAGAATAGTTAACAGATGGAATGCATTAGGCAGTGATGTGGTGGAGGTGGACTCCATACACAGCTTCAAATGTAGATCTGATAGAGCCCAATAGGCGAGCAATAATCTGTACACCAGTTGATTGACAGTTGAGAGGCGGGACCACAAGCCAAAGCTCAAGCCCCGCAAGCACAACTAGGCGAGTACAGCCCCCTGTACATTGCACCTACACCATTACCAGTGCAACTGCTCACCCACTACATAATAATTTCCAAGAGCAAAATACACAGCTGGAATCACTCAATAAATATTTGGGAACAAGTCATTAAGATGCTATCAATTGTTACAACAGGAAATATATATATATGCCTTGGCATATAATATGGTGGTCACCCTGTGCATATATAATCAAGAGCACAGAAAATAATTAAAATTCCATAAAAATACTGCAAATTTTGTATAAATATTTAAATTTCCACATAAATACAGTATTGATAATCCAGTAAAAAAACAATGCCAGTACTATATGAGCTTGCTTGTCCAATTACCTTATTTTGATTATCCGGGAAAAATAGTCCGCAGATATTTTTCTGACAAAAACTTTGCCATACCCGAATAGAAATTCGTATAACCGGAGGTTTGGCCAGATAATGCAGACTGGCATGGGTTCTAAATCAAAGTCAGATAACTTTCTGCCAAACTTCAACGTTTCCAGAAAACAGGAGATGTTGCCGGATACTGCAGACAGGCATCGGGCCATACCATATTAATCCCATACAACAGTGGCTTGAGGCGCAGGGTATGGGAATAGGTGGTGATGGAATGGATGGTTTCAGGGTAGGAAGGGGGGGGGGGGTATTAGGAGGGACTGTCTGGGGAATGAGGGGCATGTGGAGGAGCCTATGAGATGTATTTTATAGAATAATCAAGAATTATGTTAAAACAATTCATTACAGTAAAATCTAAATAAATATTATCAAATATTAGAATAAATACATATTTCTTAAAACTATGTGTACAGGCTGAAGACTATTTTCCTGCTAAAAGTTGGTAATTATTTTTCTACCTGGTAATTACCTAAGTGTAATTACCTAAGTGTAGTTACAGGATGAGATCTACGCTCGTGGTGTCCCGTCTTCCCAGCACTCTTTGTCATATAACGCTTTGAAACTACTGACGGTCTTGGCCTCCACCACCTTCTCCCCCAACTTGTTCCAACCGTCTACCACTCTGTTTGCAAAAGTGAATTTTCTTATATTTCTTCGGCATCTGTGTTTAGCCAGTTTATATCTATGACCTCTTGTTCTTGAAGTTCCAGGTCTCAGGAAATCTTTCCTGTCGATTTTATCAATTCCTGTTACTATTTTGTATGTAGTGATCATATCACCTCTTTTTCTTCTGTCTTCTAGTTTTGGCATATTTAATGCTTCTAACCTTTCCTCGTAGCTCTTACCCTTCAGTTCTGGGAGCCACTTAGTAGCATGTCTTTGCACCTTTTCCAGTTTGTTGATGTGCTTCTTAAGATATGGGCACCAAACAACAGCTGCATATTCTAGCTTTGGCCTAACAAAAGTCATGAACAATTTCTTTAGTATATCGCCATCCATGTATTTAAAATCAATTCTGAAGTTAGAAAGCATAGCATAGGCTCCTTGCACAATATTCTTTATGTGGTCTTCAGGTGATAGTTTTCTATCTAGAACCACCCCTAAATCTCTTTCTTTATCAGAGTTCTTTAAAGATTTCTCACATAATATATAGGTTGTGTGGGGTCTATGTTCTCCTATTCCACATTCCATAACATGACATTTATTAACATTAAATTCCATTTGCCAAGTGGTGCTCCATATACTTATTTTATCCAGGTCTTCTTGAAGGGCATGACAATCATCTAAATTTCTTATCCTTCCTATTATCTTAGCATCATCAGCAAACATGTTCATATAATTCTGTATACCAACTGGTAGATCATTTATGTAGACAATAAACATCACTGGTGCAAGAACTGAACCCTGTGGTACTCCACTTGTGACATTTCTCCAGTCCGATACATTGCCTCTGATCACAGCCCTCATTTTTCTATCAGTCAGAAAATTTTTCATCCATGTTAGAAGCGTACCTGTCACTCCTCCAATATTTTCCAGTTTCCAGAACAACCTCTTATGTGGAACTCTGTCGAAAGCCTTTTTTTAGGTCCAGATAGATGCAGTCAGCCCAACCATCTCTTTCCTGTAATATCTCTGTTGCTCGATCATAAAAACTGAGTAAATTCGATACACAGGATCTACCAGATCGAAAACCATACTGTCTGTCTGATATTATATCATTTCTCTCCAGGTGTGCTACCCATTTAGTTTTAATTATTTTTTCCAATATTTTGACTTTCAATATTTGGTGGTTTACATAACGTGCCTGCCTGCCCCAAGTGGACCCATCCAGGCCTGGTCAAGCTAAACAGCCCATGTGCTCTCGACCCTCGCATTATCCCACAGTGCCGCCCCCATTACCGAAACATTTTCTTAAATTACTTTTGTTTTCATAGTAACTTTGATAATTTTTTGCCAAGTCCATGTCTGGAAGTAGCAGCAATCATCCTGGAGATGTTAAGAGGTAAAAAGGTTGTGCTAACACCGCCACAAGCAGCCACACACAGTTTACCCATGTCTTCAGTTGACATGCTAAATAATTTGTCATCAAACTGTGCTAATCCAGAAGTTGGAAATGCATATCAGTACTTGAGGCAAACCAAAGAGGTAATCATAAGAGACCAATGAAATCAGGAGGCAAGCAAATCTTGATTTTTAATATAAACAACAAGCCAGGGCCCTTCAACCAGTCAGGCCTCACAAGCAAGCTTAGAACCTTCAACCTGTGAAGCCTCACAAGCAAGCTTAGAACCTTCAACCTGTGAAGCCTCACAAGCAAGCTTAGAACCTTCAACCTGTGAAGCCTCACAAGCAAGCTTAGAACCTTCAACCAGTGAAGCCTCACAAGCAAGCTTAGAACCTTCAACCAGTGAAGCCTCACAAGCAAGCCGTGACCCTTCAACCAGTGAAGCCTCACAAGCAAGCCATGACCCTTCAACCAGTGAAGCCTCACAAGCAAGCCAAAGCCCTTCAACCAGTGAAGCCTCACAAGCAAGCCATGACCCTTCAACCAGTGAAGCCTCACAAGCAAGCCAAAGCCCTTCAACCAATGAAGCCTCACAAGCAAGCCATGACCCTTCAACCAGTGAAGCCTCACAAGCAAGCTTAGAACCTTCAACCAGTGAAGCCTCACAAGCAAGATTAGAACCTTCAACCAGTGAAGCCTCACAAGCAAGCCATGACCCTTCAACCAGTGAAGCCTCACAAGCAAGCTTAGAACCTTCAACCAGTGAAGCCTCACAAGCAGCAAGCCAAGAGCCCTCGACCAGTGAAGCCTCACAAGCAAGCTTAGAACCTTCAACCAGTGAAGCCTCACAAGCAAGCCAAAGCCCTTCAACCAGTGAAGCCTCACAAGCAAGCCATGACCCTTCAACCAGTGAAGCCTCACAAGCAAGCCAAAGCCCTTCAACCAATGAAGCCTCACAAGCAAGCCATGACCCTTCAACCAGTGAAGCCTCACAAGCAAGCTTAGAACCTTCAACCAGTGAAGCCTCACAAGCAAGATTAGAACCTTCAACCAGTGAAGCCTCACAAGCAAGCCATGACCCTTCAACCAGTGAAGCCTCACAAGCAAGCTTAGAACCTTCAACCAGTGAAGCCTCACAAGCAGCAAGCCAAGAGCCCTCGACCAGTGAAGCCTCACAAGCAAGCTTAGAACCTTCAACCAGTGAAGCCTCACAAGCAAGCTTAGAACCTTCAACCAGTGAAGCCTCACAAGCAAGCTTAGAACCTTCAACCAGTGAAGCCTCACAAGCAAGATTAGAACCTTCAACCAGTGAAGCCTCACAAGCAAGCCAAAGCCCTTCAACCAGTGAAGCCTCACAAGCAAGCCATGGCCCTTCAACCAGTGAAGCCTCACAAGCAAGCCAAGAGCCCTCAACAAGTGAAGCCTCACAAGCAAGCCAAAGCCCTTCAAAAAGTGAAGCCTCACAAGCAAGCCAGGGCCCTTCAACCAGTGAAGCCTCACAAGCAAGCCAAGAGCCCTCAACAAGTGAAGCCTCACAAGCAAGCCAGGGCCCTTCAACCAGTGAAGCCTCACAAGCAAGCCAAGAGCCCTCAACCAGTGAAGCCTCACAAGCAAGCCAGGGCCCTTCAACCAGTGAAGCCTCACAAGCAAGCCAAGAGCCCTCAACCAGTGAAGCCTCACAAGCAAGCCAAGAGCCCTCAACCAGTGAAGCCTCACAAGGAAGCCAGGGCCCTTCAACCAGTGAAGCCTCACAAGCAAGCCAAGAGCCCTCAACCAGTGAAGCCTCACAAGGAAGCCAGGGCCCTTCAACCAGTGAAGCCTCACAAGGAAGCCAGGGCCCTTCAACCAGTGAAGCCTCACAAGCAAGCCAAGAGCCCTCAACCAGTGAAGCCTCACAAGGAAGCCAGGGCCCTTCAACCAGTGAAGCCTCACAAGGAAGCCAGGGCCCTTCAACCAGTGAAGCCTCACAAGCAAGCCAAGAGCCCTCAACCAGTGAAGCTTCAGCAGCTAACAGTCAAAACTGACCTTGCCAAACACATGTACTGTACAATAACTTCAGTGTTAAGTTAGATTACCTAAATTGAAGAATGATTAACTTGAAGACACACATTACTGTACAGTATGTAGCTTCAATCAAAATGACGAATTACAAGGCAAGCTGAAGTTCCTATTTTAAATTACAATACTGTACTGGTATATTTTTTATTTACAGAGTGAGTGAGTGAGTGAGTGAGTGAGTGAGTGAGTGAGTGAGTGAGTGAGTGAGTGAGTGAGTGAGTGTGTGTGAAAGCCCATAATTCTTCATGCTTCTATATTGGTGCAGAGTCTTGAAGTGGGTAGAATATAGTTGTGCATTAATTGGCTGTTGATTGCTGGTGTTGACTTCTTGATGTGTCATGCCTCGCAGATGTCAAGCCGCCTGCTATCGCTGTATCTATCGATGATTTCTGTGTTTTTTGTTAAGATTTCTCTGGTGATGGTCTGGTTATGAGAAAAGATTATATGTTCCTTAATGGAGCCCTGTTGCTTATGCATTGTTAATCACCTGGAAAAATGTGTGTTGTCTTGCCTATATACTGAGTTCTTTGAGGCTTACAGTCCCCAAGTTGGCATTTGAAGGCATAGACGACGTTGGTCTCTTTTAAAGCGTTCTGCTTTGTGTCTGGATAGTTTCTCATGAGTATGTTGCCCGTTTTTTTGGTTTTATAGTAAATCGTCAACTGTATCTTCTGATTTTTGTCTGTAGGGATAACGTTCCTATCAACAGTATCTTTCAGGATCCTTTCCTCCGTTTTATGAGCTGTGGAAAAGAAGTTCCTGTAAAATAGTCTAATAGGGGGGTAAAGGTGTTGTGTTAGCTGTCTCTTCAGAGGTTCCATGGCTTTTCACCTTCCTTCTTAAGATGTCTTCAATGAAACCATTGGAGAAACCGTTGTTGACTAGGACCTGCCTTACCCTACAGAGTTCTTCATCTACTTGCTTCCATCCTGAGCTGTGGCTGAGAGCACGGTCGACATAAACATTAACAACACTTCTCTTGTACCTGTCTGGGCAGTCACTGTTAGCATTGAGGCACATTCCTATGTTTGCTTCCTTAGTGTAGACTGCAGTGTGGAAACCTCTGCTCCTTTCCATGACTGTTACATCTAGAAAGGGCAGCTTCCCATCCTTCTCCAGCTCGTAAGTGAAACGCAACACAGAAATCCGCTCAAATGCCTCTTTCAGCTCCTGCAGATGTCTGACATCAGGTACCTGTGTAAAAATGTCAACATACCTGCAGTATATGAATATATACTCGATAGCGCCAACCCTGTACAAATAGATTAGCGGCGATCCCGCACAATTGCGGTAGCGGCAATCCCGCACAATTGCGGTAGCGGCAATCCCGCACAATTGCGGTAGCGGCAATCCCGCACAATTGCGGTAGCGGCAATCCCACACAATTGCAGTAGCGGCAATCCCGCACAATTGCGGTAGCGGCAATCCCGCACAATTGCGGTGCGACAATCCCGTATAAATACAGCAGCGACAATCCCGCATAAATACAGCAGCGACAATCCCGCATAAATACAGCAGCGACAATCCCGCATAAATACAGCAGCGACAATCCCGCATAAATACAGCAGCGACAATCCCGCATAAATACAGCAGCGACAATCCCGTATAAATACAGCAGCGACAATCCCGTATAAATACAGCAGCGACAATCCCGTATAAATACAGCAGCGACAATCCCGTATAAATACAGCAGCGACAATCCCGTATAAATACAGCAGCGACAATCCCGTATAAATACAGCAGCGACAATCCCGTATAAATACAGCAGCGACAATCCCGTATAAATACAGCATTGACAATCCCGTATAAATACAGCATTGACAATCCCATATAAATACAGCATTGAAAATTCCACATAAATACAGAACTAAAAAATCTGCATTTTGAAAATTCTTTATGAATATTGAACAGTAAAAAATATTGAAAATTCAGTATAAACATTGAAAAAGCTGTATACAGCATTGAAAATTACATGTAACTTGAAAAATCCATCTAAATACTGAAAATTCCATATGCAAATTTAAAACATTACTTAGTTCCCACTCTAAAATCACACCCATTCTTACTACTCTTCAACAGTGCTCTACCTCACAACATACCTCCCGTTTCCCTCTGTAACAAAAAAAAAAAAAAAAAAAAAAAAAAAAAAACTTTTGAATCTTCAAAACGTTCAACTGTACAAAATCGTCAATGGTAAACAAATAGTGCAGCAATCCACAGCAGTTTACACATTTTACCTTCATTGTATTGTATTACAAGTATTTTGTGCTTCACTTAAATCCCCAATCTGCCTGGGTAATCAGGCAAGCCAAACTTCACACAAGGTTGGACCACACACTTAAAAACAGACCCTGAATTTCTACACATGTTGCTTGAATTACATAGTACTGCACAATAATGGCTGCTCTCGCTTTTGTCAAGCCTATGCATAAAACGTCTACGTGTTCACATCCTGGCACGTGTTTAGTGGAGTAATACTAAAATTAACTTTACCATTCCTGAGCTCTAAATATCTGGCTTCACCTGTGATTTACATCCTGATATGCCTCATCAGCAGAACCCTTGTGCCAACTGCAGAGCCTTAGTTCCTCCTACTTTCTATCTATCTATCATGGCCTTCAAGTGTCATGCTATATCACGAGGAAAGCTCTTCAGAGAACAATAATGATATTTTTATATACGTGTGAAAAGATGTCCTAGTACATTGATGAAATTTCTTGTACCTTGCTGCAAATGGCAACCTAGTCATCATTCCCACAGGAAACATTTGCTAAACAATTTTGCAGTTATGTGAATTTTGAAATTTATGTTTAATTATCTCAATTTAGTCGTTAAAGTTTTACAAGGTGGCCAGCTTTCATCTCATCCCTGTGCCCATTAACCAGCAAACTTAGCATCCTGATATGAAACAAAACATTGGTACATGCAGCATTCATATGCAACATTTCTTATTTTGTAACAATATTGCATTAGACAAGTACAGAAAGATCAAACAAAAATAGGGATGTGGCAACATTGATATACCAGTACTGTAATACTCATCAAGCCACATTCATTCTTGTGGATCATATGAATGAATATTTAGGCAAGCAACCAAAACATTGCATAGACATTCACTATCGGGAATCAAACCTCAGCACCACTGCTAGACTGACCTACACAACGAAGCTAACAGTAGCAACAAATTCGTTAAAAAATTTTTTAGGTAGTGAACATGTGTCAACAACAGCCTCTCCTATAAGACAAGTAACACACTACTAGTCACCTCTTTGTGAATGATGAGCATCTTGTGATCACCATCACCTAGAAGGAACAATGACAATGATTTGTAATATTCCTGTGTACTCTTCAAGTTACATAGGGTAAGATTCATAAATCATATCACATTATACAGTACAGAAAGCCTAGAAGTATTTAACATGAATAAAACACAGAGTAAGCTTAACAGGATACATCTTCACATAACATTTAACAAATTCAAGAAAAGACGCTTCCCCCGTCCCACAAAGTCAACTTGACAACAGTCACAATCTACGGGATGCACGCTAATAATACTATACATAACATGCTTTTTAGTACAAATTATTAATACTGTAATATTATTACCAGCAAAGACACTTTACTCAAATGTTAATCCATGCATCATATAAAGAATACACATCACTTACATAAAAAAATTATAATAGTGGTGCTATGGTCATACGGCACACTTAAGGAATAACTATCAAGCCCCAAAAGATACAGCACTCAGGCATTTCATATGGGAGCTACACATGCACTGTCCCACAACCAAGATTACCCTTACCAGCATCCGAGCCGGGGTGGCTGCAGGAACAAACCTCCACGGCGGGGACGATCCTCCGAGTTCCAACTGGTCAAAAGACAGCCCACGTATAAACAAACATGCTACACCTGAATAACCTACCTCACAACCATTCATAGTAAGACCTGTACTCAAGAGCAACTGCCACAACTTGATGCCTTGCAACAGGGTTCTTGCATTAGCAGTGGCAGTTTGCATTAGATGTAGTACAAGCCTTAATCTGCACAGCCATGTGGAACATCCTATCTCATTCAATTACCCATTGCAGTAATGGCCAATATCTCTGCTGTGATAAATACAGAAAGAGAATGGTACTGTACTAATGAGGACACTAATACAGTAATGCTGTCTCTATATTTTGTGTTATTGAACGGGATTACAAAGTTCCACACATACAGCCAAATAGTTGGTCACTGATCGGCAAGCTTTAAAATTAGTCAGAACTCACAAGGCATTTACTTTATATAAAATGAAGAGAGATCTATTAATTGTTAGTATTGCAACTTTCACAATACAGTGCAGCATTATCATCAATAGCCTAATTGTGAAAGACATGAATATACTGCAATCACCTTCAGTTAGTCTAAGTTTAGGTATACTACCTTATAGTATTAACAAGGAAACTCACATATGATACAAGATAATCAACTAGGTAACCTTCACCACACACTGATATTTCTTCGTGTCAAGTCCTCAGAAAATTAGTTAATGGTTTGACTGGAAATTATTACCTAAGAAAAGATCTTACATAGACAAGCCCTAACAAAATAAACAAAAATTCTGACAATAAATGAATGAGAAAGCATGAGTCATGAAAAGAGCAACACACCAGGGCCATCTTGAGGATACCTGTATATATATATATATATATATATATATATATATATATATATATATATATATATATATATATATATATATATATACAGTATACCCAATGAAGGTGCTCCATCCATAATGCTTCACTAGCTTAAATGACTCCACACCACCTCTTGCATCTATTATGTACAGTTATCAGTAACATGTAACACTAACCATATTTAGTAATGCTAGGCAAAGTCAAAAGTTTCAATCAACTATAGTAGTTTTTTTTTTAACTTGGAGTTATAAATTTTGCCACAATGCAAGTATAAAAGTAGGAAAATTGCCTAGAATATGTTTTGGTATATCCAATTATAAGTTGGCTATTTTGAACTTAATTGCAGTACTAGGCTTTTTTACATTAAGCATACAGTAAAGTATTTATGGTACTGTATGCACTGTAAATACTTATTAAACCACTTTCAAATTTCAAGACAGAGTAACAGTTCTAAATAAATAAATACAAATAATACCATCAACACGTGTACATATTGCTGTTATAGACTTGTACTTAACACAAGACTTGTTGGTCAGAGAACTTTACATAC
Source organism: Procambarus virginalis (assembly GCA_020271785.1). Taxonomy (NCBI): domain Eukaryota; kingdom Metazoa; phylum Arthropoda; class Malacostraca; order Decapoda; family Cambaridae; genus Procambarus; species Procambarus virginalis. The sequence continues at coordinate 4,774,344 of WNGS01063839.1, read as the reverse complement.
TGGTTTATAACTGTCTAGCTACAATAAGAAATGAGGATAGCAGCTTGTGCTCCTAAAACTAAACTTCCCATGGTTACCATCAATTTATATACAACACCAAAACACAACCTAATAAAAGCAGCAACACACACACACAGCAGAATGAGGGTGTGGAGCCTAAGCAAGTAATGAGGACGACTAAATGTGACCAGACACCAGCTCGTGACGACTCGCTTTCTCATAATGAAGGAAGTGAATATGGCTGGTGACAATGAGACAGGAGGGAACCTGAACATGGATGGTAGGAGCCTTTCACTTGGATGTCTGGATCCTACAGCAAAATAACTTTCAATTTCTGATTGCCCTTGATCCCACAGTAATGACTGCTCGATTGACTCGCTGATGAATAATTTCTCTGGCACAGGTCACTGGCACCAAATACATATGTCTAAACACAATTTTAGGTTTACAGTCTCGGCTCAATTCCCAGACAGGACCTCTGGAGTTTATCCCCTTCCCCGATGTTAAAACTCTTTGTCTCATACTTTAGTCAGAAAGGTGCAGGAGTATGTCCACCAAGTGGACATACTCCTAGCTAGTATGTCCACTTGGTGGACATACTCAAATGTCTACCAAGTCATCAGAGCACAAAATCACCTACCACATAGATAAAGCACCGAATGTAATGAAATGCCTTTTTCAGAGAGGTTTTGGTAGCTCCGAGTGTCTCTGGTACTACTACAGACATTCACGAAACCATCGGGCCTCTGAACTTGTACAGGCCTACTGAACACCAAGATCAGAAACTGGAATATTCAGAGTCAAGGGAAATATGTGGATATGAAATCAGCCAGAATCCAAGTAAAACCCACCCAGAAAGTACAAAGCAAAACCACCAAGTATCTTGATTAATAAAAAGATGAAAACAGTTTTTTTTTTGGCCCATACCAACAAACTATGCTCTAGTTCTAGCACACCATCAGGCAACAGCTAAGGTACCTACCTACCTACCTGACCACTTGCTGAAGATTCCAGGGGGATCAATGTCCCCACGGCCCAGTCTCTGGCCAGGTCTCATGGTTGCTGGTCTGATCAGGCTGTTTGAAGCGGCTGCTCGCAGCCTGACATACAAGTCACAGCCTGGTTCATTGGGTATTCTTTCAAGGTGCTTGTAGAGTTTTTTTTGAGCACCGAGAGGTTTTCTAATTATGCCCCGTACGTGTAGGGGAAGGCGTGTTGAAAAGTCTTGGGCCTTTGAAATTGATCAGGTTCACCCTCTGCATGCCTATTGTCCCCTCGGATTTTTGCCCCCTCGCAACAAGTCTGGCATGAGGGTTCAGGTCTCAAGCCTTATACAGACACTGTAGCAATTGAAAGTGCAACCTGTCCTTATCAACAAACGACTAAATATTCATTAATCAATCATCCAAAACAGTGCATCTAGCTTTAAGATGAGCCGAGAGAAGAGAAACTAACAAGAAAGACAACTGGACTGGGGCCCGATGGCTGAGTGGACAGCACTCGAGATTCGTAGTCCTGAGGTTTTGGGTTCGATCCACGGTGGAGGCGAAAAGAAATGGGCAGTTTTTCACCCCGATGCTCCTGTTCATTTAGCAGTAAATAGGTACCTGGGAGTTAGACAGCTGCTACGGGTTGCTTTCTGGGGGATGTGTAACAAAAAGAAGGCCTGGTCAAGGACTGGGCCGCGGGGATGCCAAGCCCCGAAATCGTCTCAAGATAACCTCTCAAGAAGATAACCCCCTTAAGAAAAATTAGCTCTGATAAGGAAGAGGAAAATATAAGCCAATGCCAGAGAAGATAACCCTGAAGTTTCAGTTGGGATAAAGCATAAACACCCATGAAGCATAAAAATAAAAAAATGAAAAGCATAGCTCTTCTCCCCACAGGAAAATAAAATTTACAAGGAATACTAATGGCACAAAAAAAAAATAATGTTAGTCCTTGCAGTAGTGACGTTAGTGTAGTAGTTGTGTGTGTGGTACCAGACACTCGACTGAGGAAGGCAGGCAGGCTTTACCCTCGAGTACCTTGAGTTACCACCTGGTGCTCCATTTGAACACACACTTTCTTCACACTGGGATAATGATCTTCTCATTTCCATCTTCTCTCTTTAAATCAAGATACTGCACATAATTTGTTTTACTTAACCTTTACTTTAAGTGAGTTTACTAGATTTTGGACCAATCTATGAGGGCAGATAAATAGCAACTGTCATTCAATCCAAATAAGTAATGAAATAGGTAAGGGAGATAGGAGACTTGCACTTAACTCCATGAGGGGAAGGAAATATTAAGAAACCCGGGAGTAGACATAATCCCAATATTAACTCCATTAGCTAATGTGAAGATAACATTAGCAGCATATGGGAAGGTAGCAAACATAAGAACATAATTTATGAATCTGAACAAGGAGGCTTTCAAGTTTAAACACACTGCCTATATGAGAACATTACTCGAGTATGCACCTCCAGCCTGGAACTCACACCTTGTGATTCATAAACAAAAACTTGAGAAAGTTCAGAGGTTGGCAACTAGATTACACCAGAATTGAGAGGCCTCACCTATGAGAATAGGCTGAGAGAGAACTCTACCTCACAGTTTTACAGGAGAGAAAAAACAGAGGGGATATGATAACTACATACAAAATCTTGATTTTCAGAATTGATAAAATTGAAAAAAGAAGCCTAGTTAAATAAAAAGAGGTAGGATACACAGATATCAGTGAAACTGAGTGAGAGATGTGAGGAAGTTGTCATTCCCTGTATAGGTGGTCAGCAAGTGGAATGCATTGAATAAAGAGACTGTTGAAGCCAATTAAGTGATAATGACTCAAGGTAATAACATCTACGACTTAAGTGACTGTGAAAAGTTGAGGAATTTAATTAGGGCATCAGGAATTAAGGGCTAGGAGGCAGGGCATAAAGAGCTAAAACTCACTCCCCCATAGTCACTGATTAAGCAAGCACTAGATTTTGGTCTTGGTGTTTGGCAAGCCTGTGCAAGTAAAGAGGACTGTTGCGTTTCCCAGAACCAATGCAATGGGAAGCTAGTTGGGCCACTCGTCAAGATAGTGGTCCAAGGATGACTGACAAATACAAACAAAATATATTTTAGAAGTTTCCTATTTAATATAATAAATATATGCTAATGAGTTGTTAGATGTTTTACACATGAATATAATTACTGTACTTTGAATTAGCATCACAGGAACATCGAACTAAGAAAGCTTATTATAGTAATCATTGACGAACTTCAATCAAACTACTTTATCAGCTCACTTTTAGAGTGAACCCTCTTAAGTGCAACTACACATCAATTTCACAAAAAGTCAATAAATACATGGCAAAAATTTAAGATGGTTCAATTATATAAGGACACTGAGAAAGGTATCCTCAGTCTCATTTGTTGGAATATTTTGTGATAAAAACTAGAAAAACCGCATACTCACTCTTCCTCTCTCAGCACCCACAGGGTCTTCAACACGAACACAAACACACACGAACACACACACACGAACACACACACACACACACACGAACACACACAAGCCAAAGAGCCAGAGCTCAACCCCCGCAAGCACAACTAGGTGAGTACACACACACACGAACACACACACACACTGTTCGGTTGGTGTAGTTGGAAAGCTGTTCGGTCTGGACCACTCATCTCAAAGTTCGATCTGATTCGAAAATATACGGGCTGATGTGGTAAGGATGTGTACGGTCTAGTTTATTCATCAAGCTGTTCGATTTTGTGAAATCAGTGAGTGTGTTCGATCTGGTATAGTTAGCAAATGGTTCAGTCCTGTCTAGAGAACAAGCTTACTATTTGTACTAGCGAGCAATATATGGTATAAACAGAGTGGTAGACGGTTGGAACAAGTTAAGTAAGAAGGTGGTGGAGGCCAAGACAGTCAGTAGTTTCAAAGAGTTATATGACAGAGTGCTGGGAAGACGGGACACCACGAGCGTAGCTCTCATCCTGTAACTACACTTAGGTAATTACACGAACACACACACACGAACACACACACACGAACACACACACACACACACACACACACACACACACACACACACACACACCACACACACACACACACACACACACACACACACACACACACACACACACAAACTTGACGGGCCAGGTAGCCTGGTGGATAGCGAGCAGGATTCGTAATTCTGTGGCGCGGGTTCGATTCCCGCACCCGGCAGAAACAAATGGGCAAAGTTTCTTTCACCCTGAATGCCCCTGTACCTAGCAGTAAATAGGTACCTGGGAGTTAGTCAGCTGTCACGGGCTGCTTCCTGGGGTGTGTGTGTGTGGTGTGAAAAAAAAAAAAAAAAAAAAAAAAAAAGTAGTTAGTGTAGTTAGTAAACAGTTGATTGACAGTTGAGAGGCGGGCCGAAAGAGCAAAGCTCAACCCCGTAAAATACAACTAAGTGAATACACACACACACACACACACACAAATGTATAATTGAGTAACTGTGATGTAATTGAGTAAAAAAAATTGAGTAACTGTGAGCTGGAGGAGGCCGCAGTCACACTGCAGCAAGCTCCTGGAAACATTGAATTACCTAAGTATTGGGAACAGGTCGAGGGCTACAGTGGTTACAAGTTACATAAAGGTTCAGGGAAGTGTAAAAGCAAATAAAATACATAAACAAGTAAAAGTGAGTGAAAATAGCCGAGTGGAAAAGTTTGTTTTGGTTCTAGAACAAAAAAAAATGGCCACTACCACCACTGGGAATGTAGACCCACAAACATGATTGTTTCAAAGGATTCTCACCCAAGATATATGGAAAGGAGGTGTTCTTGGCAGGTTAAAGATAATTGAGGATATGCAAAAGAAGTATGAAGAAAAAGGGCTTAAATTGGAAGAGGATAATGGAGCTCTTAGGAGTGAGCTTTGCACTCTGAAAGCGAGTATTCTTCAGCAAGGTAAGATTATTACTGCATTAACAGACCAGGTAACAAATCAGGAGGAGCAAATCAAGGAACTAGTGAAAGAAAATGAGGCGTGGAAAGTGAAGTGTGGTGACTTTGAAGAAATAAACAAGAAAATAGACTCATATGGTGAACAACACCAAGGGAGCCTGAGAGCTAATATAGAGTTAGGCAAGGATCTCCAACTGGAAACTTCACTGACAACTCACATAGAGGAGGTGAATAAAGAACTAGAAAAGTATAAAGAAGAAATAAAAGCGACATATGCTCAAGTTGTAAAAGAGAAAGAGACTATCAAAGAAGTGTGTTCGGAAGTCAAAACCAGAAATGACCAACAAGAAGCAGAAATTAGGCAAGCAATTAGGAAAGAACTGGTTACCAACAGTAAACTAGTACAAAACACTGCAGATAGAACTAAGTCCATAATCATTTTTGGATGTTTAGAGAAGGAAATTTCATCTAGGGTGGACCGAGCAGCAGAAGAGATGAAAATCATAGAGAAAATAGTAGGTTTAGGAGAAGGCTCAAAGGAAAATGTCAGTGATTTTAGAATAGGAAAATATGAGAAAGACAAGAACCGCCCCTTAAGGGTGACGTTTAATGGAGTGAAAAACATGATGGAAGTGCTTAGAAATGCCAGGAAATTGCAGAGTGATGAGGTTGGCAAACTTTGGTCAATAAGACAAGACCTCTCCAAGGAAGACAGAGAAAAGCTGAAAATGAACCTAATTGAGGCAAAACGTCTAAATGGGGATAGAAATGAAGAAGACAGAAATTCTTTTTTCTACAAAGTGACAGGGACGGGAAAGCTTGTGAAATGGTACATAAAAACAAAGCAACAAGATCAGTAGTGGAAGGGGGAGTAAAGAGCAAAGGAAAAGGGAACATGTTCCTGAAAATTGTATATACCAACATAGATGGAGTGAGGTCAAAAACTTTGGAGTTGCAAGATATAATCCAGCTTAGGGTCCCAGATATTGTCGCATTATCAGAGACGAAACTTGAAGGAAATATAATAAATGAAGTCATATTCCCAAGAGGCTATTCAGTTTGGAGACGTGACAGGAAAACTAGGAAGGGAGGAGGAGTGGCTGTACTGGTGAAAAAACACCTGAAGGTAAGAGAGTTAATATTTGAAAACCCTCGAGATATTGACATAATGGCATTGCAGATCTGGAATCAGGATGATAAGCTGATAATTTTAAATGCCTACAGCCCACCAGCAAGCAACACATGGACAAAGGAAGAACTGGATGACAAACGAGAGGGCCTCATAATGGTCATGAGAGATATTATTGTACAAGCAGATAAAGATAAATCACGACTGTTGATACTGGGGGACTTCAACTTTAAAGCAATAGACTGGGAGGCCTATGAAGCAAGAACGGAGGACTTTTGGACATGCAGATTTGTGAACCTCATTCTGGAGACATTCTTGTATCAACACATAAAGCAGGCCACAAGAATGAGGGAAGGAGATGTACCGTCAGTACTGGATCTAGTATTCACCAGGAAAGAAGAAGAGATATTTGACATCCAGTACCTTCCTCCCTTGGGAAAGAGTGATCACGTCCTGTTAGACATTGATTATGCTTTAAGATATCATCTAGAAGAAAATGGGGACATTGAAACAGTTGATAAACTCGATTTAAGGAGAGGTCACTATGGGGAACTTCGAAATTTTTTAATGAGTGTAATTGGACAGACTTGTTGCTAGGCAGGGAAGTAAATGAAATGTATGCCAAATTTTTAAAAATATACGAGGAAGGCACACAAACATTCATACCAAAACAGAGATGCAGGGCCAGAAAACAGGATTGGTTCAACAGAAATTGTGAGAGGGCCAGAGACCAAAAGACACAAAAATGGAATCAGTATAGGAAGAGGCCAAACCCCCAAACATACCAGCGATACAAAGATGCGAGAAACAACTATACTGCAGTAAGGAGAGAGGCAGAAAGAAATTTTGAAAAAGGGATAGCGGATAAATGTAAAACAGAACCGGGCCTATTCTACAAATTCATAAACAACAAATTGCAGGTAAAGATAATATCCAGAGGTTGAAAATGGGAAACAGATTCACAGAAAATGAAAAGCAAATGTGTGAAACATTAAATGAAAAGTTCCAAAGTGTGTTTGTACAAAATGAAATCTTCAGAGAACCAGACAATAAGAATTCCAGAGAACAACATAGAGCGGATAGAGGTGTCTAGAGATGAAGTGGAAAATATGCTAAAGGAGCTCAGTAAGAACAAAGCAGCTGGCCCAGATGGAGTTTCACCATGGGTTCTGAGAGAATGTGCATCTGAGCTCAGCATTCCACTTCACATGATCTTTCAGGCATCCCTGTGTACAGGAATCGTAGCAGACGTGTGGAAACAGGCCAACATAATTCCAATCTACAAAAGTGGCAGCAGGGAAGACCCCCTCAATTATAGACCTGTATCATAGACAAGTGTAATAGTAAAAGTATTGGAAAACTAATCAAAACTAAATGGGTAGAACACCTGGAGAGAAATGATATAATATCAGAAAGACAGTATGGTTTTCGATCTGGAAGATCCTGTGTATCGAATTTACTCAGTTTCTATGATCGAGCCACAGAGATATTACAGGAAAGAGATGGTTGGGTTGACTGCAACTATCTGGACCTAAAAAAGGCTTTCGACAGAGTTCCAATATAAGAGGTTGTTCTGGAAACTGGAAAATATTGGAGGGGTGACAGGTAAGCTTCTAACATGGATGAAAAATTTTCTGACTGATAGAAAAATGAGGGCAGTAATCAGAGGCAATGTATCGGACTGGAGAAATGTCACAAGTGGAGTACCACAGGGTTCAGTTCTTGCACCAGTGATGTTTATTCTCTACACAAATGATCTACCAGTTGGTATACAGAATTATATGAACATGTTTGCTGATGATGCTAAGATAATAGGAAGGATAAGAAATTTAGATGATTGTCATGCCCTTCAAGAAGACCTGGACAAAATAAGTATATGGAGCACCACTTGGCAAATGGAATTTAATGTTAATAAATGCCATGTTATGGAATGTGGAATAGGAGAACATAGACCCCACACAACCTATATATTATGTGAGAAATCTTTAAAGAATTCTGATAAAGAAAGAGATCTAGGGGTGGTTCTAGATAGAAAACTATCACCTGAGGACCACATAAAGAATATTGTGCAAGGAGCCTATGCTACGCTTTCTAACTTCAGAATTGCTTTTAAATACATGGCTGGCGAAATACTAAAGAAATTCTTCACGACTTTTGTTATACCAAAGCTGGAATATGCAGCGGTTGTGTAGTGCCCATATCTTAAGAAGCTCATCAACAAACTGGAAAGGTGCAACGACATGCCACTAAGTGGCTCCCAGAACTGAAGGACAAGAGCTACGAGGAGAGTCAGAGGCATTAACCCTTGTGTTGCTAAGGGATATTTGGCCATTGTCACCCACAGGCACATAACAAAATATATTATTTATATATATATATATATATATATATATATATATATATATATATATATATATATATATATATATATATATATATATATATATATATATATATATATATTTTTTTTTTTCTTCTAAACCTGTTAATTTGTTCTCTGATCACGGGAAAAATAATAATAAATCGTAAGTGGCATATTTTGCCCACTATAGGGCAGGGAAGTCTGGCAAAAAAACAGGCGCCGACTCATGATGCGTGCGAGGCGGTCTGCTCCTGGTTGGTTGCTCCGCCCCAGCTGTCAGGCACGAGTGGCCACAAAGAGATACCTGGTTGGTTGCTCCGCCCCAGCTGTCAGGCACGAGTGGCCACAAAGAGATACCTGGTTGGTTGCTCCGCCCCAGCTGTCAGGCAGGAGTGGCCACAAAGAGATACCTGGTTGGTTGCTCCGCCCCAGCTGTCAGGCACGAGTGGCCACAAAGAGATACCTGGTTGGTTGCTCCGCCCCAGCTGTCAGGCACGAGTGGCCACAAAGAGATACCTGGTTGGTTGCTCCGCCCCAGCTGTCAGGCACGAGTGGCCACAAAGAGATACCTGGTTGGTTGCTCCGCCCCAGCTGTCAGGCAGGAGTGGCCACAAAGAGATACCTGGTTGGTTGCTCCGCCCCAGCTGTCAGGCAGGAGTGGCCACAAAGAGATAATTACCTAATTATTTCAATGTCTCCGATTGATTTTTCTTTGTTTCTTTGCTGTATATTATTCAATAGTGTGTAGTGTGATATGTTTATATAATAAAATGTGTGAATCATCGCTGTACTCAAAATTATGGTGTACATATTGTTGATTCAATTATTATGTTCAACAAACAGTGAACAAATACTTTGTCGGTTATTACACTATATACACAGGCTATATATATAAGTATCTGCATGTTTTGTTCACCATAACGAACCACTAAGTTGGTATTACGAGTCAAAAAGCAATGAGGAGTGACCACCACACACCAGCCAGCCAGCCACTTGCTGCCACTCACTCCCTCACTATCCCTCATTCTCCTCCTACCATATTGTTTTTGCTTTTATTTACTGTATACAGACGTTATATATAAGTATCTGCATGTTTTGTTCCCCACAACTGTACAACTAAGCTGATACAGTTAGTTCAAGCACTAAGAGACGTCGCTACACACAGTCAGCTGCCTTCCTCACACATTCAATGTCAGACGCACTAAAATTTCTCTCCCAACAATACTGTTTGTGGTGTTATTACACTATATACAGACGTTATATATAAGTATCTACATGTTTTGTTCACCATAACTGTTCAACTAAGCCGGTATAGTGCCCAAAGAGCATAGTGGCCACCCCCTACCAACATGACAAATCATGCAGATGTCGCCCCCACCCTCCTTTTGCTGTTATTACACTATATATACATGTTATATATAAGTATCTACTTTTGTGTTCACCATAACAAACCACTAATTTAGTACGCAGTGGCAGTGGGAGTGGCAGCCCGCCACTGGCTGTCACTCCCTCCTTCCCTCCCTCCCTCCCTCCCTCACCTGACTCGCCACCATCCTCCTCCCACCATACTGTTTTTGCTTTTATTCACTATATACAGACATTATATATAAGTATCTGCATGTTTTGTTCACCATAGCGTACAACTAAGCTGCTATAGTGAGTCCAGACAGTAAAAGGTGGTCACACAGTCAGAACACAACGCTACCTCCCTCCCCACCAAGATTACTCCTCCCACTACAGCGCTAATTATCACAACAATCCTGCTACTGTATTATCAAAATCCTGGTCATTTTTATCACAGTCAGGGGTCTTCTGTAATACTATCATCGCTAAATAATAGCATGAACATATATATATTATGGCATTTTTAGGCGATGCTGTGGTCACAAGCTGAACAGCAGTTTTTTTTTTATTATTATTTTCTACCACAGACGTGGCCACACATTTACAATGCTAACCAGCTTGTATACATTTTCTTCTGTCCTCCATGGACAGTGTTAGAGATGTGTTAAACATATAGTTCAAGGGTTTATTGAACACTCAACCACAGAAGGCGATTCGGTGCTTTTAAAATGCTAAGCTAACCTACATACGTAAATACATAGATACACAGATTTACGTATGCCCTACATAAAGTGTTCGATGTGTCTTTTACATAGTGTCATTAATGTACATTTACAAAGGTGAAATGTAATTCTGATCAGGATCCATATATACTTTATACCCATACATACACACACACACACACATACATACATATATACACACACATGCATTCACATACATTTGTCTCATTTACTCTGACAGGGTGAGATAGCTGAAAGAAACTAGTGTGCAATTAAGCACTTAATCACTGAACGTGATTAAGGTGCTTTTACAAGCTCAGGTTATATAGTTACATCATATACATACATTGTATAATTGATATATTACATGGTCAATCTTGGATACAAGTCCAATATATCAAGTGTTCCAGTACTCGTATAGTAATTACAGAGTTCAGCATACCTTAGCCCAGGAGGGCGAAAGTCTGTCAGTATGGGACATTCTACAATATGATGTTCAAGAGAGTGCATGTTTTCTCTTTCACAAAGTTGACACATTGTGTACTCGACATTTGGGTTTTGAGAAAGCTGCCAGATACGTCTATATCCCTGGCGTATTCTGGCCACTATAACATCACATTGCCGGGTTCTCGTTCTATTAGTCCCATATGTGAATGTCTCCTCATGATATCTATCATAATATTTAATGCTACAACTTTCAGGTCTTTGTGAATTTGTTAGGTCGGTGAGATCTTCATTAGATATTTGCTTAAGTATTCTCTTTGTCACTGCTAATGAAATACCCATATCAATTTCTACCACTGGTTTTCTACAGGCTGTCTTTGCAAGCATATCAACAGTGTCATGCCTTGAGATGCCAACATGTGATGGTATCCATAGGAATTTAATTTCCAATCTCTTTTCTTTAGCAGCTAAAACATTCATTCGAATATCACTGACTATTTTCTGGGTGTCACTACTATGTACGTTCAATGCCAGGAGTGCACTTTGCGAGTCACAGTATACAAGTCCACTGCCTTTGTCTTTTAAAAATTCAGTGGCAAGGTATATGCCTGCAAGTTCGGTTTGAGTTGTACTTGCCCACTCATAGACGCACTTCATTGCTGTATGTACGAGAGAAGATTGTTCAAATATATTACATGCACATCCGGTACATCGTCCACCTTCTTCTACAGAGCCGTCGGTAGAGCATTGATACACATTGTTACCCATACTCTGAGTACTTTCAGTGATGCCTTTCAGTGTTAACTGTTTTAATAATGTAGAGTGCACACTATCTTTCTTGGGCGCATTTACAAAATCAACTGATAGATCCCAGTTATCCCATGGAGTAATTGGTTGATTAATCATTAGTTGAGTTGGGTACATATTTAATATTTTGATGGAGTTGGCTACCTTGTAGAACCAATATACAGTACATAATCAGATTTCATTCTTCTTCTATAGACCTCAGGTGAGTGCAGCATATTAGAAAGTTTAGCTTGAAGCTTCATGTGTTGTCTAGATCTGCTCAATGCCTTCACACCAAAACTGTGCTAATAGACAAAATTCTCTCACTTATGGTAGGTAATTTTAACTCTGCTCTCATATTAACTATTCTCGTGGACTTTGGAGCCCCAAGGATGAGACGCATAGCTTCATTTTGCAAGGTTTCAAGAGATTTCAGCTCTGTCAGTATACAGTGTGAGATGTAGAGCATTGCAGTCAATCAAAGAGCATATAAATGATACATAAAACATTCTAGCAAGTTTCACGTTAGGCCCATGATTGACACCAACAAGGACCTGCAAGGGCTTTAATCTTTCCCACAGTCTCCTCTTGAGAGAAGAAAGGTGCCCAGGGTCGTTAATGGGGACACCAAGGTATCTGTAAGACTTGCAGTTCTCAAGTGCTCGCCCATCTATATGATAATTGGGTGGTGGAATACCACATGGAATGAGGGCAAGAGTTTTCTGTATACAGATAAGGAGGCCACATTCCTCAGCTCTAGTAGCAAAAGCGTCGAGCAGAATTTGCATTCTAGGCTCGGAGGCAGCCTGCAGTGCTGCGAGCTCATGCTGTGCGCGCCAGCCTTGGTGGCTCACTCAGTACCGAGGACCTCACACCCGGGAATGTGGCCCACGGTTTAAAAAAATAATGGTGTCTGTTTACAAGAGCCCTGATGAAGGTGAGGTGAACCCCGTGTATCCACTGGCCGTTTAAATCTTGCGTAGTACTCCATCGCGTCACATGACGCAGTGCGCAATTTATTGCAAGTTACTCGACTCTTCATGTGACGTGTTGGGCAGTTTAAGGGTTAAATGTGCAAAAACTAGAAGATAGAAGAAAGAGAGGCGATATGATCACTACATACAAAATAGTAACAGGAATCGATAAAATTGATAGGGAAGAATTCCCGAGACCGGAACTTCAAGAACAAGAGGTCATAGATTTAAACTCACGAAACAAAGCTGCCGGAGAAATACAAGAAAATTTACTTTTGTAAACAGAGTGGTAGACGGTTGGAACAAGTTAGGTGAGAGGGTGGTGGAGGCCAAAACCACCAGTGATTTCAAAGTGTTATATGACAGAGTGCTAGGGAGACGTCCTTTAATTTGATAATATCCTTTCTCAAATATGGTGACCAAAGCTGAACGTAACATTCTAGAACAGGACATATTAATGAATTATCCCAAGTAAGAATAACCTTCTCAGAATACATCTAGAAATTCATCAAATGAAGCCTAATACTAGTTTTATAGACCTTTTAAAAGCCTCAATACACTGCTCACTTTGTTAGGAACAATAGTCACCATTTCTCCAATTGACTTCTTGGTAACAGATTGAGAGCTGAATCTAGGGAAAGAGAAGTCTTTTTGTAGCTATAGAGCTGGTACTAAAGATGCAGCAAAGCCTGAAGCACCGTTTCTCAATGCTGCAAATTATGGACAAGTGTCATGCTTCTAACCTCGGCAAAACTCATACCAAGTGCTCGAACTGCTAAGATTTTTCTTTCATGTTTGTAGCATTCTTGGTGCTACAAACTCCTTGGTGACGTATATATATTCCACAGCTGTGATCATTACTTGCTTATTTCCATCAAGTGGGTGATATGACTATACACCAGACTACTTTTAAAGGACAGGGAGAACAAATATGGCAATGGTAATGTGTGAATCTGGTAGGTATGGCATCACTGGAAACTTGTACTATCATCTTTTAAAGTGGCCAGAATACACCTGGGATATAGACGTATCTGGCAGCTTTCTCAAAACCCAAATGTCGAGTACACAATGTGTCAACTTTGTGGAAGAGAAAACATGCACTCTCTTGAACATTATATTGTAGAATGTCCCATATTGACTGACTTTCGCATTTCCTGGGCTAAGGTATGCTGAACTGTGTAATTACTATACGAGTACTGGAACACGTGATGATATATTGGACTTGTACCCAAGATTAACCATGTAATGTATCAATTATACAATGTATGTATGTGATGTAACTATATAACCTGAACTTGTAAAAGCACCTTAATCACTTTCAGTGATTAAGTGCTTAATTGCACACTAGTTTTTTCTATATGTTATCTCACACTTTCAGAGTAAAAGAGACAAATGTATGTAAATGCATGTGTGTGTATATATATGTATGTTTACGTATGTGTGTGTGTGTGTGTGTATGTATGTGTATAAAGTATATATGGAAGCTGATCAGAATTACATTTCACCTTTGTAAATGCACATTAACACTATCGGTCACCGGGCAGGCGCGCGGTCAACTTAGGGGTCATGTACCAAGCGTGCGGGCGGCTAAGCGGGCGGTGACACCTAAATGTGTATACTGTACTCGTTTCAGCTTTCCCACCTTCATTCTCGTGCTACATCGCTCGTTTTGGTATCATTGTGTCCGCAATTAAATTCTCTACAGATGTATATGAATATAATGTACAAAAGTTTGGAGTGCCTCCCCGCAGAAAAGCCTAAAGACACCCGTGAACGAGCACCAATTTGTACACTGCAGCCTAATGTGTATACTCGTTCAGTTTGATAACATCAATTTTCGTGTTACGTCTTTCATTTTGGTATCAAATTGTTTGCAATAAAAAGGTGCATATTTTAAAACTAGTCCCATAATACTAGAGCAATAACTGGAATTTTAACAAATTTTAATTCTGGAAGCTCATCATCACAAAATTATTTATATCTTTCCAGTGTTCTGACATAAATTCTTGTGTTACATCTTTCATTTTGGTATCAAATTGCTTGCGACAAAGGCGCGCATTTTAAAACTAGTCCCAACATAATAGCACAATAAATAGATGTTTAACAAATATTTTAAAATTTTGACCAAAAACCTATTTATAATCATATAAGTGTTCGGACATCAAGTTTCATGTTACATCTTTCATTTTGGTATCAAATTGTGTGCATTCTAAAGGCGCTTATTTTGATACTATCCCGAGGTCGATTGGATAAAAAAGTGAATTTTATACAAATATTTTTTGTAGTGGACGCAAGTCCGGTCCAAAGTTAGGATTCAAGAGAAAAATAATGGACACGAGTCCGGTCCAGAGTTACAGATAATGTTAATGACACTATGTAAAAGACCCATCGAACACTTTATGTAGAGCATACATAAATCTGTGTATCTATGTATTTACGTATGTAGGTTAGCTTAGCATTTTAAAAGCACCGAATCACCTTCTGTGGTTGATTGTTCAATAAACCCCTGAACTATATGTTTAACACATCTCTAACCCTGTCCATGGAGGACAGAAGAAAATGTATATATGTTGGTTAGCATTGTAAATGTGTGGCCACGTCTGTGGAAGAAAATAATAATAATAAAAAAATAAAAAATATAAAGTTGAGTTTCTTAACGAGAAATATGCTCAAACCGCATACTCCTACGAAAAACAAGGACAAGATGCAGACTGGAACGAGAACGGCGTTTCCTCTATTGGCAAAGAAAACGAATCCTGAACAACTTGAGTCACACCCTATCTCAAGAACGGCGAAGAAGGCTAGGTAGACAAATAGAAACAATTGAACTAAAGCTAAAAGAATTGTACAGAATCCAAGAGAGACAAAGAGAGCAAAAGGCCATCAGTGAAATAGAGAGAAACCCAAAATATTTTTTCTCCTATGCAAAATCAAGATCAAAATCTACATCTAGTATTGGGCCCCTGCAAAAGAGAGATGGAACTTTCACAGATGACAACAAAGAAATGAGCAAAATTCTGAGGAATCGGTACTTGTCTGTTTTCAGCGAGCCATTAAACGCATTAAAGACTGATAACCCAAATGAATTTTCTCATGGATGTGATGGCAACATTAAACCATATATCAGATGTCACCCTATCCTCACTGAATTTTGAAGAAGCCATAGACAGTATGCCTGTGCACTCTGCACCAGACCCCGATTCCTGAACTCCATATTCATCAAGAACTGTAAAAAACCACAGTTGCAGGCCTTTCACATTCTTTGGAGGCAAAGCCTAGATACTGGCATTATCCCTGACAAACTAAAAACAGCAGAGATAGCACCGCCACTCTATAAAAGAGGAAATAAGGCAGAGGCCAAAAAATTAGACCGATAGCAATAACATCATACATCCTAAAAATCTTTCAGTGTCCCAAGAAGTAAGATCACACAATACATGGAATCACAGCATATCCATAACCCTGGACAACATGGTTTCAGAACAGGGCACTCTTGCCTGTCACAGTTGCTGGACCACTATGACACGGCCATAGATGCTATGGAAGACAAAACAAAATGCTGATGTAATTTACACAGATTTTGCAAAAGGCTTCAACAAATGTGACCATGGTGTTATTGCACACAAAATGTGTGTAAAAGGTATTACCAGAAAAATAGGTATATGGATCTACAATTTCCTGACTAATAGAACCCATGTGTAATAGTCAACAAAATAAAATCCTAACCATCAACCGTGAAAAGCTCAGTCCCCCAGGGTACTGTGCTTGCTCCAGTACTTTTTCTCATCCTCATATCGGACATAGACAAGGATGCAATCTATAGCACTGTATCATCCTTTGCAAATGATGCTAGGATTTTCATGAGAGTAGACAACATAGAGCACAGCTAACCTCCAATCAGATGTAAATCAAGTCTTTCAATGGGCTACAGAAAATAATATGGTACAGTATTTAATGAAGATAAATTCCAGCTCTTGCGCTACGGAATAAAATGAAAGTATAAAAGCAGAAGCCACGTACAAAATGCAGTCAAATCATAATATAGAACGAAAAGGCAATGTAAAGGATTTGGGAGTACTCATGTCGGAAGACCTTACCTTTAAACAACACAATAAAGTAGCCGTCACAACCGCAAGAAAAATAACAGGTTGGATAACAAGAACTCTTCAAACTAGAGATGCTATACCAATGACGATACTCTTCAAGATGCTAGTGCTCTCGAGAGTGGAATACTGCTGCACAATGACTGCCCCTTTCAATACTCGTGTACTACTCAACGACTGCCCCTTTCAAATTCAAAGCTGGAGAAATTGCTGACCTGGAGAGCGTGCAGAGATCCTTTACTGCTAGAATCCACTAGATAAAACATCTAAACTATTGGGAGCCTATATCTGTATTCTCTTGAGCGCAGGCGGAAGAGATACATAATAATTTACACGTGTAATATAGTCAAGGGGCTGGTCCCAAACCTGCACACAGAAATAACATCACATGAGACCAGGAGACATGGCAGGATGTGCAGAATACCCCAGTTGAAAAGTAGAGGTGCAATAAGTACTTTGATGTTGATAGAGTTCTCTCTCAGAGGCCCAAGACTGTTCAACACGCTTCCACTACACATAAGGGGCATAACTGGCCGACCCCTCACAGTGTTCAAGAGAGAACTTGACAAGCACCTCCAAACGATACCTGATCAACCAGGCTGTGATTCATACGTCAGGCTGTGAGGAGCCACATCCAACAGCCTGGTTGACCAATCCGGCCACGAGGAGGCCTGGTTGACGACCGAGCCGCGGGGAAGCTAACCCCCAAAAACACCTCAAGGTAACCTTAATTAAGGTACAAGTCTCTCTCT
Organism: Procambarus virginalis; assembly: GCA_020271785.1. Lineage (NCBI taxonomy): Eukaryota > Metazoa > Arthropoda > Malacostraca > Decapoda > Cambaridae > Procambarus > Procambarus virginalis. Next base: position 4,756,785 of record WNGS01063839.1, on the reverse strand, counting down.
ACCTTCCCAACCGTGCTGGTTCTCTACTTCTCTTGGAAAATTTCCTCCAAGTATCTCACAGCTTCAGTCCGAGACAAGACTAACATTGGCAGTGTGTTTTTGGATTTGTCATACAAGATTACAGCTCCTATCACATACAATAGTCAGCAGATCTTGGCACCATCATCACGGAAAGGAAACTACTATACGTGTCTTCACTTTGGGCTTTCTCCAACAAACTAGTAGAGTACAAATAGTTAAAACTCCAATATGCACCATTTAATTTCATTAAACAATGAATAGGAAAATATATTTAAATATATTTCATGTGCACAGATTATAACCTGACAAATTTGTCACCCACACTTCTGTGGAAATAAACATTTCATTCAGCTAAGCTGTACGAGTCTTGAACTGCGGACCTCACGCGTGTGAGGCCGTCGTTCTATCGACTGGGCTATGAGTAGTCTTAAAAAGGAATGATTCCAGTATGGCAGCATCCTGCTGCCAAACTGGAAATTTTTTACAATTTATATGACGAGGGTCAGTAATTCCTCTGAGCTTCAGTAGTAGTCAGGGAAAGTAAAAAATTCCAGTTTGGCAGCAGGATGCTGCTTCTGGAAACTTTCCTCTTTAAGACTACTCATAGCAGAGTCGATAGAGCATCGGCCTCACATGCATGGGGGCCACAGTTCAAGACCCATACAGCCCAGGTGAATGAAATAATCTGACTTTTTATTTATTTATTTATTTATTTTTTATATACAGTACATTAAATTTGTAACCTCCATGGCAATATTTTTCAACTGCTGTACCCTCCAACACAAGGGATGAAAATGGATTCAGCAAGACAAGACTGCTCAGGGGTAGAAGAAACAGATTCAAAAGGAATGTGAAAAACATCTAATACCCCTGAATCCCCCACCCACAGCTAAGCCCAATAAGAAGAGGACCAATGGTCCCCAGGGGGTGACAGATGTAAATACAAGTAACCATGGGGGTGTGTGTGGGGGGGGGGGGAGGATGGGAGTCTGGATAGCATCCCAGCAACTGCTAAAATATACAATTATTGCAATGATTGCTTTGCCCTAGTCAAAATTGACCACCAAACTGATTCAGCAGTCCCACTAAACCTCCCATCTTACCCCTATCCCCCACCAAAGGAGTGTGTTGACCACAAGGAACCGTAGCCCCCTGGATCAACTCAGCTTCCAGATGAAGGATAATGGGGAGTATTCAGGTTACCATGCACGATACATGGGTGGCATGGTGCCACAGTGGACAGCTTGGTCTGACTCCTCTCCTTCAGCCAGAAGAGGGACTTCATAAGCCACACTCAACTGCCCTCCAGATCATCAGAGTAGCTCAAGCCCCCCCGCCACGTCAAGGCGCTGTCCATGGGAGGGAACTGAATATAACAAGGAAGTTTAAGTATACTATTAAAAAAACAAGGACATCAACAGAGAAAAAGTCATAAACGTCCTAGACCAGATAGACCAAGCTCAACATGTTGCCAAATTTATCCACGACAAATCAAGAGTTACAAAAAATTGTATGAATGAGTTTAATTGTAATGTATGTATAACTATTGTTTTGTTTTGTTCCTTGGTTGCAAGTGTTATTTTCTAATTGCTTATGCCTCCAAAGTATAGAAAATGGTTATTATTCCCCTCAAACTCTGATCTTTCCCTCGGACAGCTTAGGGTAGTTGTCTTGAAGGTTACATAAAGGCTGCCGACTCCTTGCCCAGAACCGTGACAATACGTCACATCTATAAAAAGAGGAGTTGGAAGCCTTCAAGTGCCCAACATGACATCTTCTCCTAAGTAGTCTAAGGCAATGGTCAAAACAAAGTTTGATGGAAATAATAGCCATTTTCTATACTTTAGGGACCTGGGAAATTAGAAAATAACACTAACCAGAGATAAAAAACTGTGTTACAAAGTGTTACTTGGGAGCGAGGGCAAGAATCTGGATTGTTCTACGAAATGAGGGAAGCTTGAGGATCAAAGATCAACCAAAATAAAACTGAATCCCCCACTGAAGTACAAGTAAAGTACATCAAAACAAGCAACTGGTTGAAAGAAAAATAGTCCCAAGGAAAACACTTAAAAAAAAAATGCTGTGGAGTAGTTAAACATGCCACAACAATGTGGGGGTGTTGACTGGTTCAAGATGGCAGCCCAGGTCATCTGGGGTCCCCACCAGGTACCTCATTCATGAACTGCCTGAACAGAAACTCTTAACTCCCTCATGACAGAAGGGAAATGGTGGGTATGGTATGCTAATGAGTGGCCACATCAACCTCCCAAAGCTAACTCACAATTGTGCCTAAACAAAGGAAGGCCTCCTTTTCTGAATGAGAAAAACAATTTAATAAAAAAGAAAAGCTGGACTTGGGTTACTCCATGGGAGAAGATGGCAGGAAAGAAGGGCCCAGAGCCAAAGAATATCAGCGCCCTGCCAAATACCCAAGTACCGCAAGCATAACGAGGCCATCCACTAAGTAGCAATAAGCCAACACCTGGTTGGATCAAAAGAAACCCCAAGAACACACATTTGCTGTAGCTATCAAAGCTCAAGACTTTATGTATTAAGCCATCAAAGCTCAATATAAGTAAAGGCAGAAAGCAGAGCCCTGTCTGTATAAGGCTGAGAGCAGAGCCCTGCAAGAGATGGATATGCCAAAATGCTATCCAAATAGCTGCAAACATCCAGCCAGCAATGTAAGGTGGTGCCCACTTTCTCGGACCGATGTAGTGACAACTAGAGATGAACACCAGATGAGATCCAACATGTCCTTGAAAAGCTAGAGCATCAGAGGAGAGTACCATTGGACTGAACTTGGAATAGGAACAGAATAGACACGAACTACAGGGTAAACCACTCTGGTAAAGTTCAAGCTGTAAAAGCAGCCAATCCTCCCAAGATTTCCCAACATCTAGAAACTGTCACACTAAAGTTCCCTATCCTAACCTACCAGGAGACCCAAAACAGAAAATGGGACAGTATATCAATATCACGAGCCACTACCATATTCTAGTACGACAATTTTTGCCCTTAGGTAGAGAATACGTCAAAATGAGACATTTTATTAGGAGGACGGGCTGGCAAATGGATGCTCAATTTCCCTATGGAAAGCCAAGACCATTCCAGCCCCAGCCAGTAACACAACAGGACCAAACATGGCAGAGGAAAAAAGCCCTCCTGATTTCCCAGACAAAGTCTTGGCCAAGTTAACTAGAATACCAAATGACAAAGCCCAAACCAGCCTTTGTAAATGTAGGCCAGAACGTGAATCTCTAAGAAGTATGTCAAAAGACCACTCAAGTCAGTCTAGTGAAGATTCTAGGAGCCCCACTGCCCCTAACCCTGAATGTCATCCTGAAACAAACCAGCAGGGAAGTCAGGAGCCAGGGAATAACCCGATAACCCACATCAACCTTCAACTTTGAAAACCTGGATTGTACCTGAAAATGTGTCAAGAGAAAGCATAAGCCACCACTGCATACAGCTGACCCCCCCAGACCATGCAAACTAACGGCCAGCACAACCACCGGGCTTTACAGGTGAACTGCAGCACATACACCACCCAGGGTGAGGCCCCCAGGGGCAGACTCCCAAATCTTCTCAAGAGAAAATAACACAGACAGCAGCAGTGCCAGTGGCAACCAGAGAATGCACTCCAGCAACTTATATCCAAAGCAAACATGTGATCAAGGCGCACACAGCAGGTTGACATAAAAAGCAAGAAAAAAAAACAAGCCCTCCCACCCCCCCACACACACACCAGTCCAAGGGATTGCCAAAATGTAAATGAAAAGCTAGCACCCTTAGAGCTGGGAAGAACCAGAAGGACCTGAGCCATGGGCACACCAGGTGTGGTACCTGGCTTTGGAGGACTCTAGGTGGGTAGTTTGGGGAGATGGAGGAAACTCCTTCCTTCCCAGAAACATGCATATAAAGAGTGTAAAGAGACACACACTACAGGCTCTGTGCAGAGCAAAGTCCAAAACGGACAGTTAATATTTTGTTGAGATTTGAAGCCCAAAGAGCATCAAGGTACTAGGTGGTTATCTTGAGATGATTTCAGGGCTTAGCATCCAGGCCTCCTTTTTGTTACACATCCCCCAGGAAGCAACCCATAGCAGCTGTAACTCCCTAACTATTTACTGCTAGGTGAACACACACATCAGGGCGAAAGAATCTCTGCCCATTTGTTTCCGCCTACGCCAGGGATCGAACCCAGAACCTTAGAACTACGAATCCCGAGGGCTATCCACTCAGCCGCCAGGCCTCTAAAGGTGGTGACGGCGCCAGGCACGTGATTGATAAGAGTGGATGACTGGGGCCCACAGGTCATCATGGTCACCATTTGATGGCAAGCAAGTGATGCTAATTAGCAGTCGGACCTAGACGTCAACCGTGTACATAATTCACGTCAGGGTTACAAATGTTGTTCATGCAGCTGTTTTTGTGCTTTCTACCTTTCTGGTGGATTTTCACTTTAGTTCCATGGCGATCTTGTACCTCCAGACTCTCCCATGCCTCTCTTGAAGGGACCAGATTCTGGTCCTGGTGGGTAGCTCAAGGAGCCACTGAGGGACCCTCCTGTAAAAACCTAGCATTGAATGTAATGAAAGGCAACTTTCTGGTGGGGCCTCAGTGGTTTTCTGAAGCTATCTCACTCAGATGGCTTCCCAAGAAGTCCTGAGTAGCTTATCAGGGAGCAGAGCTAGAGTCTGGCCGCCCTTCACAGAAGCATAGCGTACTGTAATGATCACCGACATTTAGAAAACATCCAGAAAGTAAGCAAAGTAATACAAACAAGGCAAGGTTTCCCACAAATGGAGCACTGAAACAGCCAAATGACTCCACAAAATATTTACTTGAAATTAGCTTGAACTTCCTAGCATGAATAGCCACCAAGAGATGACAGTACCTTCAGGAGCTCCCAGGAGCTCTTAGCAGGTCTTGGCCTCTACACCATTTTGAGTTAGACCAAAGCCGATAGACCATGAATCGAAGAACCTAGTAAGGGGAAAGGGAATCAGGAGGCACTGAGGGCATACCAGAAGCATTTCATTTCAATCAACAACAGAGAACTAGTAAACACTGGACTTACTAGGGAGGAGGCAAGTGCCAACTGTACCCACAAAGATGAGTTACCTGGAACTGATTCAACATCAGATAGCAATGTTGCTATAGGTGGAACAGATAGATCCTCTGGAGGTAGCCTTGGAATAATAGATGGAATAGATGGTAGGAATAGAGATGCCAACTGGGAATTCGAAACCAGGTCCAACCAGGTTGAAACCTGGGCCGAAACCAACTTGGATTTTTTCCAGGTCACCAGGAACCCAAATCTGGCACGCAGAGAACCCAAACCAGCCAGTCAAGATAGGCCAGGACATGAACCCCCCAAAATGTAGCAAGGTTACATCTTCTTACTAAAGATCCAAGGAGCCAACTTCAAGCCGAAGGGCTTCTCACCTCACCTTGAGGTGAGAAGCCCCACAATAAAAGCTTAGTCAGTCCCCTAGGATCTCGGGTGAACAGGGACATGCCAGTACACGTTCTTGAGGTCCACAGACACCATCCAAGAATCCTTCTGCAACACTAGGAGAACCTCATTAAAAGTGGTCATATGGAATGTCAGAAAGAATGAAGCTGCTCAATCCCAAGTAGTCAAGTGTACCATGGGTCCAACAAGTCCTGCTTTGTGACCAGGAACAACTGGAACACCCACGGCAGAGAGAAGGGTAACTCGACCGCAACCATGTCGAATCACATCACGACGACTGTCCACAGATGAAGGGATCTCCTGCCCCAATACCTCCTGAACTTAACAGATGGGAAAAGGGGTGGATCAAATCCACTAAAGACCCTGAAAAAAACACCCAGAAAATGGACCAGATGTTCCCCACAGCACCATCAAAGATGTGGGCTCTTTTATAGTCCACATGAAGCCTCCAAGCAGAAGCACCCTTCCACAGTACTGCATGTGATTGCAGCATCAAGTAGAATAGGCACAAGCAAACAGAAAGACAAGGACATGGGAATCCGACTCCACTGGAGGCCTACCCTGACTAATAGCAGGCAAGACCTCGGACATTGCCGGAACAACCGTGGACATCTTCAAGAGAAAACTGGACTGTTTTCTAAGAGAAGTTCCGGACCAGCCGGGCTGTGGTGGGTATGTGGCCCTGCAGGCCGCTCCAAGCAACAGCCTGGTGGACCAAGCTCTCACAAGTCGAGCCTGGCCTCAGGCTGGGCTTGGGGAGTAGAAGAGCTCCCAGAACCCCATCAAGCAGGTATCAAGCAGGCAAGACCTCAACCCTGCTGGACCTGCTCCGAGCAGATGGGACAGAACCCCTCTGTAAAAGAATGAGGTTAAGGGGATGAAAAGCTGCAGCAGTGGCTGAAAGGACAGCAAAAACAGCTTCCTAATGAAAGAAAAAAGGCAAAAACGAGATTGCAGACAAAAGAACTAGTATGCCAAATCTACAGTGGACCAGTACAGCCCACCAATTTGTGAGAAAGGCCAAGTAAAACCCCACCACCACCTCCCAAAGGAGGGAGGTTGAACAACTTGGGCAGCATTGTTGAGGCAAGAATTGCAGGCAATAAGGCAGCAACAGACAGCAGAACATCCAAGCCATTACAGAGCTAGTCAGAGAACAGCTCAATATCCACCCTGACATGCAAAATGGATTCCATGTGGGTATATATCATAACTCTGTGATCCATCGCAATAAGGGTTCCAGAGAGTATGGCAGCTAGACACACAACTGCCTTTTGCCCATGTAGAGCACTGAGCAAACAAGTAGTTCACAGGCAGCTCAAAAGAAGCACTGTCCAAGAACACATGAAAGACTGAATTCACTTCCCACTATGCAAAGCATCCAAATTTTGAAAAAAAAAAAAGGAGGAGAGTTATACCATGCATGCCTGCAGGAAAAGGTGAAGGTTGTTAGCATGCCAGTACAAATTAGGGCCCTCATACTGAAACCAATGTACCTGGCCTCTTTTGAGTTCAGGGCAGAGGGGAAGCTAACCAACTCAAAACAGGCTGTGTTCATAAGGAAAGTGAGGAACCGAAAGAAGCCCATCCAAGCCGAAGAAGACAGAAGACAAAACACAAGACAACAGAACCCACTTCAAATAAGGCATTTTTGCAGAACCGAACAAGACATGAGGGGGAAAAGGCATGCAATCTGGCTGAAATATGAGGAGAAAAAAGATCTGCAGATGAAATCAAGGTCCTCCTCAGGCTCTCCCTAAACCCTGAAAGTTCGCCATATCAACCCAAGAGCCAAGCTGCATTCCAAGCCCAATTCCTGAAATATGAAGGCATTGCCCCACGGAAAGACTGGAGCTAAGCAAACCTTCCTGTTTAGTAGAAGACTCCAAATCCCCGGTAGGAAGGAACTGCTCAACAGTAAGTTGTTGATGTAGACGAGGCAGACCCCAGAGCCCACTGAGCTACACCCAAAGCTAAATCATGCTTAGATTCCAAATCCCTTGGGGAGGGAAGAACAGATGCTGGACAGACCACATCAACAGAGGGAGGAGGAGGAGCAAACTCAAGAGTACCTAAACACCACAGGAGGCCAGCTCCAGGGCATCCAGCAGAGCACCAGGCTACATACCACAGATACTGGCAACATGTCTTGAGGCACACTCATATAAAATAGACCCAGTAAATGAAAATGTCAAGCCTTAGTTTTGAAGGTGTCACAACCCAATAAGTAGGATAGCAAAGACAAAGAATGACAGTCAGCATGTAGTAAGGCCAACAGGCACCCATCAACCTTGTAAGGATAGTAGATTGATCCATTACGAGCCATGTTGCACACCTGAAGAAATAACCAAGCAAAACATCTAGGCACTAGGGATGCTCACTGAAGGAGCAACTGCAAATGCAGACCTAAGGATAAATATGACTGTGAAAGGTATCATCAGCAGGAAATATGAAGCCACACATGACCTCTTGCACACCCACAGCAAAAAAAAAACTAAACCTCACAATCAAAGGGCCTTGTAGAAGAGCTAAAGATTCTGGCACTACCCAGAGTGAGGCACTCTACAAAGTAGTCTGGCTTCTTGGGCCAAACTTCCGGACTCACCAGAGAAGTCACTCTGTCAGAGCAGGGGAAACATTAAACGAGTGCTTAGGGAAGGGCTGCCCTAAACAAATGCAGCTTATAGTGAAGAATAGACCAAGTCCACACAAGAGGCAAGGCATAAAACACACACACACACGAAGCAAATATCAAAGTTTGGAACACTGCACAAGCAAGTGGTCCAGATGGGACGTGTCCAAAGGATCACCTACACTTATATTCAAAAGAAGTAAGACTCGCTACAGCCAGCAACTTGGGGAACTCTGAATTAACATACAGTACATCAGCAACAGGACCAAGGCTAAGATGGATTTGGAGGCCGAGAGTTCCAGATGGTGCCGCCACCTGCTGATGGCCAGTCGTGACTAATGGGGTCCGACCTAGTTTCCCAGTGAATCATTTGTGGGGTCACTTTGCCATTTCTGTGCTTCATTTTATCTAAACCAGTGCTTCCCAACTTTTTATCTCCCATTCTCCCTTTTTCAACCATATTCACCCTTGTGGATCATGTACAACAAATTAGTTCAAGCTAGCAAAATTGACAGTATCCATTGCTACAACAAATACATACATTCATACATCACAAGCCTTGTATTGTTATTCTCAGTTAAAATTGCAAATTTTGTTAGAGTACAATACAAAACACTGCATTAGTTCCATGGACACCCCACCAATTAGGAACCACTGCTCTAAATGTCACAGTTGTCTGTATTACTTCGCTGATATTTTCTCAGCGAGGGCTAGCTTATCAATCCCTTGCTCCCTGTGTCCCCTGAGGGGGCCAGGTTCTGGCTCTGGTCGGCCATGCAGCACAGATGGCTGATGCAACGTGGTAGGGGTAGCCATCTCGGCAAGATAGCTTCAGGGAGACCTTGTTTGGGCCCCCTCCGGGAAACCACTCTCACAGGCTCTAAACATTATTTAGAAATGGAGCCAAGATACTGGTGTTATCCCCCACACACTTAAAAACAGTGGAGATTGCCCCACTCCACAAAGGAGACAATAAAGCAAATGCAAAAAATTATATACCAATAGCACCTTATACCACCAGCAATCACCAATCCAAATACCTTGGAACCCACACAAACTGAACATAAGGTAAGGTTATCACTTTTTTTTATCAAGAATTTTCATTGTATTGTCACAGATACCTGGAAATTGATCCCTGCTTCATACCACAAGAATTGTAATAATCAGACTCATCAAATCTAATGGTAAGTACTAAATGGAGATGAAAATGAACTACACACAGAATTCACATAATATATATATATATATATATATATATATATATATATATATATATATATATATATATATATATATATATATATATATATATATATATATATATATATATATATATATATATATATATATATATATATAACCAATGTTGACACACATACAAATACTCTGTTACACATTGGTTCAGCTTTTGATTATACTTCTCTAGTACAATTCCTAATTGCCTGGTAACGAGTATAAGGAGCAACTACTGCCAATATTTCAGTGATGTACACACTCTTCACCTTCAGAACATCAATTAATCAAGTGTGGCCATAGCAACTCTTGCAGGGTCATGTAAGAATATACTGTATATACTTAGTTATGTACATACCCATTACACAAAAACATAAAAATATGGTCTCAAAGCCAGTGAATATCCACACCAACAAAATGTGATCGAGCAAGCAATGAGTGACTATAGCATTTGACCTGATTTGCTTAACAAGCAATCAGTACAGTGATTTAGCAAGCAACTAGTGAATGAACAAAAATGCAAGCAACAGTATACTTCAAATCTTACTACAGTACTGTACTCACCTTTTTAGTTTCTAGCGAGCCATCAGACGTGGACTCTCGTCTTTGGGTGCGCTTTTTCAGCTTGCCTATTTCAGACGGTGAAGAGGACTCCACCACTTGTCCCTCCAGTACCAGCGGGTACTGCTTCTTCAATAGCGTTAGACCTTCGATGAAATAAGGCCCATACAGGTCACCAAGCTTACACGAATGACTGTAGTTCTTGCATAATGAGCAATACCAGGAGGTATCTTTGGAGAAGGCATCGTAATTGTTATGAAGTGTGCTGTTATAACCTACTTTGGCAGTCTTTTGCTTAGCTTCAATCTTACAGTAAAACTGGATGCTGGATTTTCGTATCGTTTTCTCTTGCTCGTCCTCATCCCGGTGAGGGGTATTGACAATTACTTCTCTACACCTAGTTTTATCTAATCGAATAAAAGGACCTCTTCTTTCACAAGTTTCACCTTTTTTCCTTCCATCTTCACTTTTTTTTCTTAATTCTACATCATCACTTCTAGACTTATTATAATTTTTTATTTTCCCTTTACTAAATTTTCCTTTCTTGGCACTAGAAGCTTCAACTTTCCCTTTCTTACCTTTGTCTTTCTTGAGTCCCTTCTGCTTGGCAGGTCCTGCTTTGCCATGTTTCAGGGCTGTTGGCACAAAGTTATTATCACCACTAATATCACTAGCCATACTCAAGAGATTACTTCGAGTACCACTTCCTCTGCTCCCACTTTCACAATCACTGGAATCAAATTCATCATCCTCTCCAATATCATTACCCTCACTATCTCCCCCATCATCACTTTCAGCCATACTGTCAAAGTTGTCAAAGTCCTTGGGGACGTAATCTTCATCTTCACTCTCTTCATCTTCCATATTAAGAAGCAATAGAAGATCATTCATCTCATTTTCATCCATTTTCCTCGGTGGACGAGAGGATCGTTTTGGACGTTTGTCCACATAACTTTCCTCGGTAGCTGCAGGAATACTGGAGGCAGTCTCTTCCAAAAATTTTGCAATATTCTCAACAGTTTCAGCATCCACATCCACATCAGTACCTTGTGGAACCTCTAAAGCATCTGGAGGAGCAATTGGTATACTTGAAGTCTCTGGAGCATCTAATGAAATTATAGGATTAATACTGGGTTCAGTAGGACTTGCTTCCAAAGTGTTTAATGCACAGGATACCTCTTTTGCATCTGATTTTTCCTCCGTTTCCAAATTTGTAACTGAAGATTTTGATCTTGTTTCTTGGGACTCGGATATTGTATCCTGGATTTTAAGCGGCACATTTTGGGTTTCCAAGTCTGCTATCCGAGTCTCCAGTTTTGCCTCCTCAGTCTCCAATGCTGTGTCCTGGATTTCTGATTTTGTTGCTTGTGTTTCACACATACCATTCTGAACATCAGATTTAGTCTCTGACGAGTCAGTCTTTGTATCTTTGGCTTCATTGTTTACATCTGTTATCTCAGATTTTGTATCCGGAGTCTCTGGCTTTGCATCCCGAGTCTCTGGCTTTGAATCCTCCCGAGTCTCGGGCTTCGTATCCTGAGTCTCAGGCTTTGAATCCTCTAGATTCTCAGGCTTTGCATTCTGAGTCTCTGACTTTGCATCCTGTTTGGCACTCGCCCTTCTAGCTCTCAATCTTCTCCCTCGAGATTCTGACTCCTCCATTAATTGTGTTATCACAGTAATAGTTTCGTCTGTGGAATTTTGACAAGATGCTAAATCAGGTCCATTGGAAGTCCCATCCACAGGTTGGGGGTTGTTTTGTACAAGATAATAATCGGCACCTCTCTTGGGTCTATTTTTGCGTGGAGTACCATCACATTTTAAAGTGTCACTGACTGGGGAAGTAGGTACACTTGTGCTTGATTCATGAACCAAGGTTTTATCCTTGCTATATGAACCTTCTTGAGTGATGCTGGTTATACCACTACAAGTTTTAATGTCATCAAGTGTACCTTCAGGTACAAGTTCATACTGTTTGGTTTCATGTGGAAGCACACTGTTTTCTTTGCTGACTTCATTTTTTGTTTGAGCTCTTTTGCTCTTTGAGGATTTGCCAGCAGTCTTTTTTTTCCCCTTGCCCCTCCCTTTGGCTTTTGGTTTAGTTCCCACGGGCTTTGTAAGTTCACATTTTATTTCTGTTACACCAGTTTCTAACCCATCTGCTGACCCTATTTCTTGTTTCCCTGCAAATTTATCTACACATTTTACTAAATTTGTCTCGCACTTTATAGAAGACTCTTCAGTTTGCAAGAGTCTCTCCACTGTAGGCTTCTGTTCATCAGTTTCTAGTGTGGAAGGTGTCTGTGTTTCATCACTGTTTATCTGTTGGTCACTATTCACAGGGTCTCCACTTCTTCGGCCCCTTTTTCTAATTCTACTACTTGGAGACCCTACTCTTTCAACTGGTTGTGGTACCAAAGCTGCCAACTCTATACTTTTTTCATCCTTATCCTCTTTGCTTTGTGCATTGCCAGAGATCAGCCCTGAGAAAGATGTGTTATTTTTAAGTTGCCCGACGGAGAAGATGGAAGGTTAGAATCCATGGATTCATTACTTTTGGCAGTAACAATTTCCTGGTTGTCTCTAGTCCTATTCCTCCTACTACTTCTTCTTGGAGATATCACATTTCCATCTGCTTTGGCTGCATTATCTATAGCTGGAGTATCAGTACTCTGAGAATCTTGTATAAAGATGTCCTCGGATAGAGGTACTGTTTTGCTTATATCAACACTACTCTCTTGCAAAAGACTAATTGTTGTGCTCTCCGACGATGGCATCTCGGCCAGAGATTTTGACAAATCTCTGACAGGCGGAGAGATACCTCGAAGCCATTCTTTGTTTCTTTCTGAAATAGGGCTGCGAGAACTGGAAAAAAACTTTGGTGACCGTGGAGACTTCGCATGTGGTTCTCTTGGTCTAGGGCTAATACTTGACTTTGCCATCTCAAGTGGCGACTTTGAATTTTTTTTAGGGCTGCCACCTTTCTTTCTACCACGTTTTCCCTTCTTTCCTCGACCAACGCCATCACTATCAGTGTCGTTAAAATCATACACATCTGGGCTGCACGAAGAAGGAGTAATGGGTGGTGGAGCAGGAACTCTCAAATCTGGCTCATGAATCAGTGTTGTGTCCACATGCAGTGGTTCTGTAATACTTGAGAATTCTTGTGAACCAGGAGCCACCAACCTCCCTCTGCCCCTAGTAATGCCACGAAGGACACCACGGCCGCGCTTCCCGCCAGTAGGAGAGTTTTGAGATGACTTTCCTGGAGATTCTTCCAGTGGAAGAGTTGGAGGAGTGCTTGGGGGATCACTTTGAACTTGTTGCTCTGGGCTAGGATTACTCTCGCCATCTATCCTATCCCTAGTATCTTTTGTTTTACGACCTTTCTTCTTTAAAGGAGTTGTATCGGGCGAAGAGTCCTCATTCATTTCTAATACAGGATCTGTGCCATCCTCCGCATAAGAAACTGCCCTTTTTTGCCTAGTCCTTCTCTTAGTATCACTACACTCCTCTAGCTGCCCGTCAACCTGAAATTCCATTTCTGTTACCGAATCACTTTCCGATTTTCTTTTTCTAGCATTTTTTCTTGCACTATCAAATATTTCATGATCACCATTGAAATAATCTTGATCATTTTTGCCTAAATTTTTATGTACATCACTATCAGTTTCACAATTTTCTGTATTCACATTTAACAAAGATTGACTGTTGCTACTGCTACTAATTGCATTCTTTACCACATCCTCACTAATTGCACTAACACCATTTACAGGGGTGCTCTCTATGTTAGGACTTAAAGTATGTGCAGTACTATCCTCACCTGACATGGAAACACTTACACTTGGTACACTATTTTCCCCCCTGTCACTTCTTCCTACCTCACTTATTGTGCTGTTACCTAACGGATCACTTACACTGCTGGTATCATTTTCCAAATACCTCGGAGAACATCTCCGTTTTTTGACGGGTGCTGTGGTGCCATCTACTGAAGCATTAATAGGAGGAGTCCTTACACTATTTAACTCGACTTCTTGCATGGTTATCTGGGACTGGGATAGGGGTCTTTGGGACTCTTGAATAGAGTAAGTCTCTACTTCCTTAGGATGGGGCTCGAGGAGATCTGTTCGCACTTGTAACTGTTGTAGCGGCTGTGGGTGAGGGACAGGCACATCTGCTTTTCCTGATGTTGGCGTCTGAGTCATTTGTAGTAACTGACTGGCATTCAGATGAGCTGCTAAGAAAGGGTGAGCAAGGGCATGGCTCATGGCCTGACTCATACCCTGATTAGGAAATGCTTCTCTGGAAGGTGGCAGCCGCAAGGAAGGGTCAGCAGGAGAATTACTACGGAGTGAATCGTGGGGAGAGTCCCTGTGGTCTACGGTACTCCTCGTCAGTAAAACATCATACCCCTGAGAATCATCCGAACTGGAGTCACCGCCCCCGCCACTTCCCCCTTCAGGCTGTGCAGTGATAGGGTATATGACGCTCTGTCGCCTAGGTTGTTCTTGTTTACGACGGTGTCTGGTTCGCTGATCCCCCTCACTTTCACTTCCACTCTGCACCCGTCTACTATCACTACCCCCATCACCACTGCCATCAACAGCACTAGCAACTTCATTAGCATCTTTTACTTTCGCAGCAGTACAGAGGACTTCTTGACTACTTATGCTGGTAGGTAAAGGATGAGAACGCGTTCTACCCGGAGAAGGCTGTGGGTCCTCATGCCTCATCTCTGAAGGAACAGACGAGCAATGTTTTCTACCCTGCGGAGAAACCTGCTGCAAGCGTGGAGCACCATGCATGGCTAAACCCTCACCATTCAGCCCAGCAGTAGCTGCAGTAACCAATGCTGCCGCTTGCTGCTGTTGCAACTGCTGTTGGTGTTGTTGCTGTTGGTGCTGATGTTGGAGCTGTAGCTGATGTTGCTGATGCTGTTGCTGATGATGCTGCTGCTGTTGCTGTAGTTGTTGCTGTTGATGCTGCTGCTGCTGTTGTTGTTGATGCCTTCTTTGTTGTTGCTGCTGTTGCTGCTGCTGCTGCTGCTGCTGTTGCTGCTGCTGCTGATGCTGCTGCTGCTGTTGCTGTTGTTGTTGTTGTTGCTGCTGCTGCTGTTGCTGCTGCTGCTGGTGATGAGAGTTAAGTGGTGAGGCAGCATGTAAGGCAGCTGGATTAATTGAAGTAGGGGCTGGAATTGCACCAAGGGCAGCAGCAGCAGCAGCATACTGCCTAGCAGCAAGGAGGCTCCGGTATACTGTGGCAGCATCCCCACCACTGGCTACCAGCTGCTGCAGGGAAGCCAAGGCTGAACCAACTCCTGGTGCCATGCCAGGAGGCAGTGGGGGGGTGGCTTTTGTCTCCCCTTTACTGGGCACCCGTCGACCCTCGGCACGATTATCTGCCCGAGGCTCGGCTCGACCATCAACTTGACCTTCCCCATAGCTGCTGTAGCCATACAGTCGCATGTCACCACCGCCACCTGTAATAAGCCCAGTGATAAAAGTGGTGCAAAGAAGACATACATAATAAATTGTGTGTGTGTGTATGTGTAAGTGTAGTTACAGGATGAGAGTAGTTACACAGGATCAGTAGTTACAGGATCATGGTGTCCCAGCTGCCTAATACTCTGTCCCATGATGCTTTGAAACTGCTGATGGCTTTAACATCTACCAGATTCTCACATATTGTTCCAATCATCTCCAACTCTGTCTGCAGAAGATACCAAGGCTTTGCTGGTTGAAGGCCTTTGGCACTCGGATATTACCAATATGTATCTATTTTAGCATGTCTCGCTTTAAATTAGCTTCCTTGATAATCAGTTCTATGGACACATGCTTCCTAAAATTTGGACTTTTACTGTTGGTAGCATAAATATTTAAATGATCTAGAGAATTGTATTTTGCAGTTTGTAATGTAGCTTCCCCTCGTCGCCTTCCCCCCACAAGGCCGTTAACACTTGAAACAACAACATCATGAGGTATACAAAACGCAAGTGCCTCCAGCTCCCAATCCCCTGTCGGATGCGGTGTTGAAAGATCTTTGTCTGAAGGGAAAATTCAGAGTCCCCGTGACGAAGTGGCAGCATACTTGCTTGGCCTTTCACGAGCACTTTGGCCTGGGTTCGTATCCTGGCTGGAGAGGATTTACTTGGGGCCAATCCTTAACTGTAGCATCTGTTCAGCCAGCAGTGAATTTGTAGTGAATGTGCAGTGAATGTACACATTCAGCAGTGAACTGATGTGTACCTGGTTGTTAAACAATTTGGCGAGTCCAAATTGTTTAACAATTGTTTAATTCCAATGAAAAATCCACTTGGAGTAGTCTGCCATTGACCAAGGTTTGGCACCCAGGAAGGTCAGTGCCCCAAAATAGACCCCAATTGGCTGAAAATTACAACCCAAGACCTAACAGAGCCTAAAAACTCTCCCCAAGAAAAACAAGGTAAAAAGCAAATCGTTATCAAACCGATGCGCCACTTGTTTGCCCCCCCCATCCCCACCCAAAGAAGGTGGAGGGGGAGGCCTCGCCCACCCGAGCCGGCCGCCTGCTCACCAGTTCGGAGACTGAGCAAATAGAAGGAAAACCACTGACCAGAGGGAGGGAGGGTGCCAGGGAGCCTCTAGGGCTCACCCGGAAAATGGCGTTTCATTACATTCAACGCTGGTTTTCTGTGGGGAGCCCTGTCAGCTCCCTGAAGCTAGATACCCGAAGATAAGTAAAAGAGGGACTTATCCGGGAGGGGGCGCACCATCATGTTCCATAACGTTTCTACATCATGGAACATGATGAAGACTGGACAACTGGCTGCAACCGACAGCCCAAGGCCACACAAAATTGCTGAGGGCCCGAAACGTTCAAAACTAAAAAAAAAAAAAAAAAACTGCAAGCAGCTGAATCAGGCTCTGGATTGGAAGAGAAATTGATCACAACCCATGCATCATAGAAACAAAGCAAATAAACCTCCATAAAGAGTGGAAAAGTGGCGTATCCACAACAAAACAAGACTTTCATTTCAACTACCAGATGCAAGAGGCAATGTATTCAGCAGACAAACACCTCACCCTGTCTAACATCAACAATGGGGGACAAATAGCCAGAGAAAAGCATGAAGAGAGAGTGCCTTCCTCACTAAAATCTGGGTAACGGTAATGGTCTCTGTTTTTGACACGAGAAGCTATGGTACAATAATGTATGCATCCTTGCATACACAACTCTTCCCCACTCCAGACCCTCACTATGAAGATGACACAAAGAACAACCTCGCAGAGGGTCAACTCCAGACGAGTTTACCCAATGGGTGGCAACCAAAAATGTTAAGATCACTCTGAAGAGAAAATCAGTAGGAGGCATGAGGAGGATTCAAACCTGCACACTGGGTACTCCCAAACACAAACCTTAAACCATTGTACTTTTGAGAATAGCGTGGTAATGTAATTACCTAAGTGTAGTTACAGGATGAGAGCTACGCTCGCCGTGTACCGTCTTCCCAGCACTCTGTCATATAACGCTTTGAAATTACTGAAGGTTTTGGCCTCTACCACCACCTTACCTAACTTGCTCCAGCTGTCTACCATTCTGTTTACAAAAGTGAATTTTCTTAGATTTCTCCAGCAACTTTGTTTCGTTAGTTTAAATCTATGACCTCTTGTACTTGAAGTTCCAGGTCTCGGGAATTCTTCCCTATAAATTTTATTGATTCCTGTTACTATTTTGTACGTAGTAATCATATTGGCTCTTTCTTCTAGCTTCTAATTTTTGCATATTTAATGCCTCTAACCTCTACTCATAGCTCTTGTCCTTCAATTCCAAGAGCCATTTAGTGGCATGCCTTTGCACCTTTTCCAGTTTGTTGATGTGCTTCTTAAGATATGGGCACCAAACAACCGCTGCATATTCCAGCTTTGGTCTAACAAAAGTCATGAACAATTTCTTTAGTATTTCTCCATCCATGTATTTAAAAGCAATTCTGAAGTTAGGAAGTGTAGTATAGGCTCCTTGCACAATGTTCTTAATATGGTCCTCAGGTGATAATTTTTTGTTTAGAACTACCCTTAGATCTCTTTCTTTATCAGAATTCTTTAAAGATTTCTCACATAATTTATAGGTTGTATGGGGGTCATGTTCTATTCCACATTCCATAACATGGCATTTATTCACATTAAATTCCATTTGCTAAGAGGTGCTCTATATACTTACTTTTGTCCAGGTCTTCTTGAAGGGCATGACAATCATATAAGTTTCTTACCTTTCCTATTATCGTAACATCAGCAAATATGTTCATATAATTCTGTAATACATCTGGTAGATCATTTATGTAGACAATGAACATTACCGGTGCAAGAACTGAACCCTGTGGTACACCACTTGTGACATTTCTCCAGTTCGATACATTGCCTCCGATTATTGCCCTCATTTTTCTATCAGAAAATTTTTCATCCATGTTAGAAGCTTACCTGTCACCCCTCCAATATGTTCCAGTTTCCAGAACAACCTCTTATGTGGAACTCTGTTGAAAGCCTTTTTTAGGTCCAGATAGAGGCAGTCAACCCAATCATCTCTTTCCTGTAAAATCTCTGTGCTCGATCAAAGAAACCAAGTAAATTCATTACACAGGATCTAACATATCAAAAACCACACTGTCATATATTATATCGTTTTTATCCAGGTGTTCTACCCATTCAATTTTAATTATTTTTTCCAATATTTTGACTATTACACTTGTCAATAATATAGGTCTATAATTGAGGGGGGTCATCCCTGCTGCCATTTTTGTAGATTGGAACTATGTTAGCCTTATTCCACACATCTGCTACAATGCCTGTACACAGGAATGTCTGAAAAATCAGTTGAAGTGAAATGCTGAGCTCAGGTGCACATTCTCTTAGAACCCATGATGAAACTCCATCTGGGCCAACTGCTTTGTTCTTACTTAGCTCCTTGAGCATTTGTTCCACTTCATCTCTAGACACCTATGTGCTCTTTGACATGGTCACTTTTACCCAAGGGAGGAAGGTACTGAATGTCAAATATCTCTTCTCCTTTCCTGGTATATATCAAATCCAGCATGGAGGGCACATCCACTTCCCTCATCCTCGTAGCTTGTTTAACACTTTGAAACATGAATGTTTCCAGGATGAGGTTTATGAATCTACAAGTCCAAAAATCCTCTGTTCTAGCTTCATATGCCTCCCAGTCTATGGATTTCAAATTGATGTCGCTGACTACCAACAGTCGTGATCTATCTTTATCAGCTCTTGCTATAATTTCTCTCATTATTGTTATAAGACCCCCTCGTTTATTATCCAGCCCGTCCTTTGGCCATGTGTTGCATGGCGGTGGACTATATGCATTTATGATCGTTAGTTTATCATCCTGATTGCAGATCTCTAGTGCTATTATGTCAACGTCTCGTGGATTGGCAATCATTATTTCATTTACCTTTAGGTGTTCTTTCACCAGCACAGCAACGCCACTGCCTTTCCTAATTTTTCTGTCCCGTCTCCAGACTAAGTAGCCTCTTGGGAATATGACCTCATTTAAAGTATCATCTTCAAGTTTTGTCTCCATGAGTGCAGCAATGTCTGGTATTTGCAGCTGTATTACATCACTTAACTCCAGTATCTTGATCTTACTCCATCTATGTTGGTGTATGCAACTTTCAGGAACATGTTCCCACTCTCCTTATTCTTCACTACCCCTTTCTCTAGTGATTTTGTTGGTTTGCCATTTTGTACCATTTTACTGGCCTGCCTACCCCTATCACTTTGTAGAAAAAAGAATAGATTTCTTCTTCATTCCTGCTCTCATTTGGACGTTTTGCCTCAACGAGGTACAGTTTCAGCTTCTGTCTTTTGAAGGATCTCGTCTTAACGATGATACTTCCTCATCCTTGATACTTCCTTGATACGTTGATACTTCCCTTCCTCATCACTTTCTAATTTTCTAGCATTCCTTAATACTCCTTCCATTTGTTTGGCACCGTTTAGGGTAATCCTCAAAGGTCGATCTTTCCCTTTTACGTACCTGCCAATTCTCCTGTAGTTGCAGACATTCTCATTGATAGTAAGACCTTCCACGAAGCCAAAAATGTTATCTACTACTTTTGCTTCTCCTATAGCTTTCTGACCTAGATGTTATCTCCTTTTCTTTGCAACCAATAATTATCAGGAACTTACTTCGATCAACTGTGTTTTGCACCAATTTAGGATTTCTTATCTTGTAATTACCTAAGTGTAATTACCTAAGTGTAGTTACAGGATGAGAGCTACGCTCGTGGTGTCCCGTCTTCCCAGCACTCTTTGTCATATAACGCTTTGAAACTACTGACGGTCTTGGCCTCCACCACCTTCTCCCCTAACTTGTTCCAACCGTCTACCACTCTGTTTGCGAAAGTGAATTTTCTTATATTTCTTCGGCATCTGTGTTTAGCTAGTTTATATCTATGACCTCTTGTTCTTAAAGTTCCAGGTCTCAGGAAATCTTCCCTATCGATTTTATCAATTCCTGTTATTATTTTGTATGTAGTGATCATATCACCTCTTTTTCTTCTGTCTTCTAGTTTTGGCATATTTAATGCCTCTAACCTCTCCTCGTAGCTCTTGCCCTTCAGTTCTGGGAGCCACTTAGTAGCATGTCTTTGCACCTTTTCCAGTTTGTTGATGTGCTTCTTAAGATATGGGCACCACACAACCGCTGCATATTCTAGCTTTGGCCTAACAAAAGTCGTGAACAATTTCTTTAGTATATCGCCATCCATGTATTTAAACGCAATTCTGAAGTTAGAAAGCGTGGCATAGGCTCCTCGCACAATATTCTTTATGTGGTCCTCAGGTGATAGTTTTCTATCTAGAACCACCCCTAGATCTCTTTCTTTATCAGAATTCTTTAAAGATTTCTCACATAATATATAGGTTGTGTGGGGTCTATGTTCTCCTATTCCACATTCCATAACATGGCATTTATTAACATTAAATTCCATTTGCCAAGTGGCGCTCCATGTACTTATTTTGTCCAGGTCATCTTGAAGGGCATGACAATCATCTAAGTTTCTTATCCTTCCTATTATCTTAGCATCATCAGCAAACATGTTCATATAATTCTGTATACCAACTGGTAGATCATTTATGTAGACAATAAACATCACTGGTGCAAGAACTGAACCCTGTGGTACTCCACTTGTGACATTTCTCCAGTCCGATACATTGCCTCTGATCACTGCCCTCATTTTTCTATCAGTCAGAAATTTTTCATCCATGTTAGAAGCTTACCTGTCACCCCTCCAATATTTTCCAGTTTCCAGAACAACCTCTTATGTGGAACTCTGTCGAAAGCCTTTTTTAGGTCCAGATAGATGCAGTCAACCCAACCATCTCTTTCCTGTAATATCTCTGTTGCTCGATCATAGAAACTGAGTAAATTCGATACACAGGATCTTCCAGATCGAAAACCATACTGTCTGTCTGATATTATATCATTTCTCTCCAGGTGTTCTACCCATTTAGTTTTAATTATTTTTTCCAATATTTTGACTATTACACTTGTCAATGATACCGGTCTATAATTAAGGGGGTCTTCCCTGCTTCCACTTTTGTAGATTGGAACTATGTTAGCCTTTTTCCACACATCAGCTACAACTCCTGTAAACAGGGATGCCTGAAAAATCAGTTGAAGAGGAATGCTGAGCTCAGGTGCACATTCTCTCAGAACCCATGGCAAACTCCATCTGGACCAACTGCTTTGTTCTTATTTAGCTCCTTGAGCATTTTTTCCACTTCGTCTCTAGACACCTCTATGTGCTCTATATTGTTCTCTGGAATTCTTATTGTATCTGGTTCCCTGAAGATTTCATTTTGTACAAACACACTTTGGAACTTTTCGTTTAATGTTTCACACATTTCCTTTTCATTTTCGTGAATCTATTTCCATTTTCAACCTCTGAATATTATCCTTTACCTGCAATTTGTTGTTTATGAATTTATAGAATAGACCTGGTTCTGTTTTACATTTGTCTGCAATCCCTTTTTCAAAATTCTTTCTGCCTCTCTCCTCACTGCCGTGTAGTTGTTTCTCGCATCTTTGTATCGCTGGTATGTTTGGGGGTTTGGCCTCTTCCTGTATTGATTCCATTTTTGTGTCTTTTGGTCTCTGGCCTCTCGCACTTTCTGTTGAACCAATCCTGTTTCCTAGTTCTGCTTCTCTGTTTTGGTATAAATTTTTTTGTGCCTTTATCATATATTTCACAAAACTTGACATACATCTCATTCACTTCCTTGCCTAGCAACAAGTCTGTCCAATTATACTCACTAAAAAAATTTCTAAGTTGCCATAATGTCCTCTCCTAAAATCAGGTTTTTCAATTGCATCGACTGTCATATTTTCTTCCAGATTATGTCGCATTGCATACTTTATTCCCAAAAAGACATGGTCACTTTTACCCAAGGGAGGAGGTACTGAATGTCAAATATTTCTTCCTCCCTCCTGGTAAATATCAAATCTAGCATGGAGGGAACGTCCTCCTTCCCTCATCCTCGTAGCTTGTTT
>WNGS01063839.1:4685295-4717370 GCA_020271785.1 Procambarus virginalis | reverse complement strand
CACACACGACAGCCTTAGAAACAACACAAGCAACAGAACACAAAGCACACACAGGACACAAACATTACTGCACAACCAAAAATGCATATGGAACACACAAACACACTGCCCAACAGGGCGAAACCAAACACGGAGACAAACATTCATAGAACCGCAGATAAGGTAACAAAATCACAGACCGGGAGAATACAATCAAACACAAGTACTATTGATACTTTTCCAGAGACTCCTGTACCGGGAAGCGCAAGCATTATGCCTCCCAAACCAGCTCGACGTCTTCGGACACCAGTCTACCAGTAGACGCACAAGGCTGAGGCATCACATCAGGCACCCCCATATATAAACCCCTTTATCTTTGGTGCCCAAATAGTTGGCGAGCACCATGGGACCAGACACACCCTGTCGTCCCAAGTGAGGTCCAAATACTGTGATTTTGGGACCACAACGTTGTTGGCCGCGTTTCACAGAGGAAAAGTTCCACGCTAGGGGGTTCCGCACCGGAATCTGCACAAGGAGGCGCACAGGGTGCTGCACAGGGTTTCGTACTGGCCTGCGCACGAGGCTTCTCATGTGGCTTCTCATGGGGCTGCACACTAGGGCGACCAGCAGAGGTCACAGACATGTCAGGGTCCCCGCCACCGAGCACAGGAGCAGAGGCATCCTGGCGCACGTCTTTCCTTAAGACCATGACGAGGTCCCGCTCAGCAGGAGCAATCTCCCACCGTGGGGAGCCAGCAGCAGTAGGCATAGGGGGTGACACAGGAGGTAGCACAGGAGGGCTCCCCCCATAGCACTCCCTCCAATCCTTGAGCAGTGCTGTGGCTTGTGGTGTTGTGCAAGCCAGGAGTAATTCCAGAAGTACTGGGGCTGCATGCGCCTAGGGTCACCTTCCCCTAGGTGCCTTGTAAGTACTACCCCTTGCGGTTTACGGTCATCTTCCGTAAGCCGTTCGGGAACTACCTCCGCAGGGTTCATTTGCTGCTCGGTGATTGCCCGCCCTTGGGGTCAGCTGGCGTTGTTCCTTCCCGTTTGACCTTGGGTATGAGGTAGTATCATCACTGGCTGGGGCGTAAGGTAGTGTGCAGCTGTCTGATATACTAATATCAGCCAGTTCTGTTTCCCCTGGAGACGTGCTTTTATGTTTTTTTTTTTTTGCCTGGCGAGGGTCTGCCTTGTGTGACGATAGGTCCACTTGTATTTTTGGTGGCCCTCCTCTAGGCCTCCTGTGATTGTACACATTGCAGGGGTTCAGCTTTAGTTTGATTGCTTGGTAGTTTTGGAATAACCGGTTGACAGTACCTTTCCTGGGCTTCTCTTAGCAATCAGCCCTGGAAACCCCATTGGGGCTCATTGGTCCGATGGAGGAGTCCTCGAGTCCCGCCTCGCTTTGTGCGAGTTAAAGGGTTGCTCTATCTCCTTATTTCAGGGTGACATTCGTCGTCTTTGCCTCTGCCATGCTACCTGTTGGGTCAATGACACCTTTGACCCAGAGTCTTGCGAGTGGTGTTTCTTGCATGTACTGTACTCCAGTTCACCCAGTCCACTGTTTCTGATATTCGGGTGCAGGCAGCTTCAGCATTGCATGCGGGGTTTAGGTTGCTGCAACGTGCTCGGTTCGTTGCCTTTTTGGATGTCCAGCGGCTGCCCCATTTGGGTTATAGGGACCCGAACTTGGGGGTGTTGGTCGCATCGACTTTGGTTTCGTCCGCACCCTCTTGTCCTTTTCCTGCTGTAGTTCATCCTATTCCCCCCCCCCTCCTGCTTCCAGTTCCCAAATGTCTGAGGGTCATGCCAGAGGACTCCCCCTTCATCCCTACTTTTCCAGTGGACATTGCCTTTTCTCCAGATGCAGAGGGTTTGGAGGAAGGCTCTGCCCCGGATCCTGATATGGAGGATCACAGACGCCAACACAGCATCATCATGCTGTGTTGGCGTCTTTCTTTATGTCATCACTGTATGATGGGTTGGCAGGCCTTCTGCCTGTTCCTTGCTTCAGCCTCTGTTGTCCTTTTGTTGGTTGCCATTGTTTTCTCTGCCCTAGCTGTTTTTTGGATTCAATGGTTGGGACCTATCTTGTTGCGTTAACCACTGTGGTGCGCCGAGTTTATTGTGACATTCCCCCCTGTGCGCTTGAAATCAGGTGTTTCCAAAAAAATATTTTTTTGTTTGTAAAATGATAAATTCCCTTCCCTGATCATGTCTATGTGAAAATAAATACCAAATTCCACTTACTTTGGCTGTGAGGACATGGACAAGGTGCGCTGTGAAATCATCGGGCTGGTCACCCGTGCATTATCTTGAGTTATCTTGAGGCATGAAGCAAGCATGCGTGAAGCTCCCAGAGATGGTCGTGCAGGCCATTCAAGCACCGCGAGTTGCCACAAATATATTTATAATTATTTGTTCTATGTATTTACAATGTGGTTTTATTTGTTTTTTATCGTATATGATGCATATCTGTGTCCTTTACAATATGTATACACTAGAACGTTCATAATGTTCCATGGAATTGTGATACACGTGTCTAAAATACGGAACCTAAGACTAGAAACCAAGCTAACATTGATTGAAATAAGGGTAAAAGGGATTGCTGTGTGCATGCTGACCAAGATATTGACTAGACCTAGAATTAATTCACTTAAAGATATAATCACTGGAGCACTAACTCTGGACAGAAGAGCCTCCTATAGCAACAGGTGGACCCATTGTGCGATAAACGCCATCAATACATTCAATATAACAAACACAATCACTGAAAGGGGTGTCAACGAAATACATGCAGACTTTGTTATGCAAGCCCCTTGGGAATCTCTGCCAACAGACTTTAAAATTATGGTTTTTGAAGGAAAAAAGAACCAGACAAATCCTCATTTGCTACGTAATATTGCACAGATGCATATAGAAGCAAACTTGGCATCTGAGAGCTTCACTTACTTCACAGATGGATCAGTAGACCAGCAGGGACAAGGAAACCGGAGCTGCAGTTAAAGCAGGAAACTCTGTAAATAGTTGGAGACTCGAATAGGTGTTCAACTTTACAGAGATGCTAGCCATTCAAAAGACTTTGGAACATGCTCTTGCTGTACACGGACAACATGTTATCATACATACAGATTCGAGAACTGGCAATGAACCCTTACAACAAGAACACATATGTGATAACGTCCATCTGATCACAAATGTCATATCATTAATGCAAACACTCAAACGACAAGGCCGACGGGTACTTACAACTGGGTGCCAAGTCATGTGGGAATAATAGGAAATGACATTGCAGACGAGGCTGCAAAACTTGCAACTAAGAGAAGAAATGTAGACATTTACATACCACAGAGTCTTATCACAGATTAAGAAAGTAATTAGAAACAGAGCAATGCAAAAGATGTACAGTGACCACAACACAGCAGTTGCAACATCAGGATCTGCGAGCTGGTACAAGAATTCAACCAACTACGAACCACTTAGTTTAAATAAAAGGAGCAGTAGAACAACAGAAGTACACTTGCATCGCATCAGGCTTGGATACCCATGTGCATGGGAAATAGGCGTACAGGTTCTGGAAGATGAGAGGAAATGTCAACACTGTGGAGAAATGCTGAGGTAATGTCAGCACTGTGGAGAATTGCCAGACAGACCACTGGAACATTATCTAACACAGTACAGAGTTACAAACCCATTAAGATTTCAACTTAGATTCAACAGAACAGAAGTTGTTGTTAAACACGTTGGACAAAATCTTACTGAAGCGACCATATGAGTCATAAATACTCATACTCCGCCCAAGTAAAACAGAAACAAGCAACACTTAGTGGGCCAGCCAGAAACTTACGGCCCGCACAGGAATATCCCTGCAAAAAAAAAAAAAAAAAGTAATTTGTCCACAATAAATGTTTATTGTTGTAATATTACTTGTTAAAAATTCACTAAAATTACAATATGTACAGTTTCACACACTATCCACACACTAACACACTGTATTACACACTCAGTACTTTGGATGTGAGTAATAATCAATGAAGTAGTCCATGGTACACAGCGCGACTTCGTTCTCGTTGCACCAGGTACAGATAGATTTTCGCTTCCTGTTTCTTCGTTCTTTGTGCTTGCAAATAATGCACTCGTGTACACCCTTGGCTTTAGTACTTGTAGATGGTATGTAGCCAAGTTTGTAAAGTATAAGGCAGTCTTGAAGAGATTATAGGAAAAGATCAATTGGTAAGGTAGTCTTGAAAAGATCGCTTTGTAAGGTCCCACACTGGATTCAGTCATCCTCGAAGAGTGTCAGTCAATCTGGAAGAGATTCAGGCATTCTGGAAGAGATTTGGCTATTCTTGAAAATATCTATGGAAAACAGCACCATGGAAGCGACTAACACTGTTCATCTATGCTACTTGTATCAGATGCATCATCACTGAACCCAGAAAACGATTTATCTATGTACCATCTATATAAATTGGAGATGGCATAGGTGGTCAAGGGTGGCACTCAGAGCTACAACTGGATACGCTCACTGTATCGTCCTCATAGGCGCTGTATCACTTACATCCGACCTTCGTGTTTGGTCCTTATTGTGCCTAGCTTCACCATGACTCTTATGTTCAAACAATAAGGTCTGAATTTCACTGACAGAGCGTTATCTTTCAACACCACGTCGGACAGGTGTTTGGGAGCTAGAGGCACGTGTGCCACCCATGGTTGCTCACTCAGTACTAACCCAGCCAGCAGCCCTAGGGCATTCTGGAAATTTTTTCCAAGATGGCTGCCTCTCACTGGAGGTACTAAGAGTCCATTTCGTACACAACCTACCGCGTGCACATTTTGAATGGGTACCAAATATTCAAAAGGTGTTTTCTCGGTTGGCGCAGTTTCCAACCGACCAAGTTTTCTCGGTTGGCGCAGCACAGTGGTTAATGAAGTCTCTGTCACCTCATTACTCGTATACCATGTTGTAAGGGTGGTCTTTCCCAGGCTGTTTCCTTTGTGGTTTGGTCCAACCCGTTGACTGATCTCCATTCTATGGATACACGAATGTTTGGTGCGCTCACTTGGTGGCTCGACAAGGGCTATAAGTGTTGCATGTTTATATGTCAGTGGTTTATGGTTTACTGCACAATGATACATTATTTATTTATCTGTCTTATGTCAGATGAGTTGCTTTGCACTTGGTGTTTGACAGTAACAGTTGTCAGTAAGCTGTAAACAGGTAATAGGTGAAAGACTGTGTTAAAGAAGTGTATGTGTGATTATAGTGTGTATTGCAGGCGATGAGTCACAATAACGTGGCTAAAGTATGTTGACCAGACCACACACTAGAAGGTGAAGGGACGACGACGTTTCGGTCTGTCCTGGACCATTCTCAAGTCGATTGCGAGAATGGTCATTCTCACAATCGACATTGTGCATTGGCGACACAAAGCATTGGCAAAGAATTATAGACCAGTTGCACTAACATCGCACATAATAAAAGTATTTGAGAGAGTGATTAGGAGTCAGGTCACCAATTTCATGGAGACCAATGATCTTCACAACCCTGGCCAACATGGATTTCGAGCGGGAAGATCGTGCCTCTCACAGCTACTTGAGCACTACGATAAAGTCACTGAGGCATTAGAAGAAAAACAGAATGCTGATGTGATATACACGGACTTCGCAAAGGCTTTCGATAAATGTGACCATGGCGTGATAGCACACAAAATGAAGTCAATGGGAATAACCGGTAAAGTAGGACGCTGGATACTCAGTTTTCTGTCAAACAGGACTCAGCAAGTAACGGTCAACCATATAAAATCTAGTCCAAGTGCAGTTAAAAGCTCTGTACCTCAGGGTACAGTCCTTGCACCGCTGCTTTTCCTTATTCTCATATCAGATATAGACAAAAATACAAGTCACAGCTTCGTATCATCCTTTGCAGACGACACAAAAATCAGTATGAAAATTACCTTGGCTGAAGACATTGAAAAACTTCAAGCTGATATTAATAAAGTTTTCGACTGGGCATCAGAAAATAATATGATGTTTAACAGTGACAAATTCCAGGTACTCAGGTACGGTAAAAATGAGGACCTTAAACATAATACAGGGTACAAAACACAATCAAATGTGCCCATAGTAGGAAAACAGCATGTAAAGGATTTGGAAATAATGATGTCTGACGACCTAACGTTTAGGGAGCATAACCAAGCAAATATTGCGACAGCCAGAAAAATGATAGGATGGATTACGAGAACTTTCAAATCCAGGGATCCCATCACAATGCTTGTACTCTTCAAGTCACTTGTGCTGTCCCGTCTTGAGTACTGTTCAGTACTCACTTCCCCCTTCAGAGCAGGAGAGATTGCTGAAATAGAGGGAATACAGAGAACATATACAGCACGTATAGACGCGATAAAGCACCTAAATTATTGGGATCGTCTCAAAGCTCTCCAAATGTACTCACTAGAAAGAAGACGAGAGAGATATCAAATAATATACACCTGGAAGATATTGGAGGGCCAGGTCCCAAATCTACACAGTAAAATAACAACGTACTGGAGTGAACGATATGGAAGAAAATGCAGAATAGAACCAGTGAAGAGCAGGGGTGCCATAGGCACAATCAGAGAACACTGTATAAACATCAGAGGTCCGCGGTTGTTCAACGTCCTCCCAGCAAGCATAAGAAATATTGCCGGAACAACCGTGGACATCTTCAAGGGAAACTAGATTTATTCCTCCAAGGAGTTCCGGACCAGCCGGGCTGTGGTGGGTATGTGGGCCTGTGGGCCGCTCCAAGCAACAGCCTAGTGGACCAAACTCTCACAAGTCAAGCCTGGCCTCGGGCCGGGCTTGGGGAGTAGAAGAACTCCCAGAACCCCATCAACCAGTTCAACCAACCAACCAGACTTGAGAATGGTCCAGGACGGACCGAAACGTCATTGTCCCTTCACCTTTTAGTGTGTGGTCTGGTCAACATAGTGTGTATTAAGAGTACAGTCAATCAAATCTGATTTTCAAGTTTTATACTGTACTGTATATGCAAATGCTGCAGTTCTAACAAATAATATGGAACTTCATATAAATTAAATTTAAGTTTTAAGTAGTACTGTCTCTACTTGATCATCCGGACTATATGGGAAGGACCCCCAGCCGGATTATTGTTTTCCGGATAATGGTACTTTTTCACCTACGAGTCCAAAAGTGACCATTTCCAACTATTTTTATACTACAAACAACAATTTTAATTGCCTTGCCACATATAATTATTAAATATTCAACTAGAAACCTCAACTTACCTTGTTGGTGTTCGTCTCTTTGATTGATGCCACACATCTTGAAGTTAAGAATTCTTAACAATTTACGTAACCTATACTGACACAACACTAAAATTAACACTTAAAATTACTGTACAGTTCAGTAAGGAAAGTTAGTTTTGACTGCCAGCTGCTGAAGCCTCAGTGGTTGAAGGCATTTAGGTTGCCTGTGAGGCCTCACATGTTGAAGGTGCTTGCTTGCACCTCACTTGTTGAAGGCACTTGGCTTGCCTGTGATGCCTCACTGGTTGAGGTATATACAGTGGTACCTCAGTTTAAGAGTTTAATTCGTTCCTGGAGACAGCTCTTATTCCGAAAAACTCGTATTCTGAAGCTAATTTCCCCATAAGAAATAATGGGAAATGAATTAATCCGTTCCTGACTACCCCAAAAACCCCATATCAAACTAAATTTTTATACCTAATTCATCTAAATAAACCTACAAAACTATGTTCAAGTTATTACTTACCTTGCTCTTGAATGCTGTAGGCGTATGGAAGATGGTGAGGAGGGGGGAGGAGGAGAGGAGTTACTGTTTGGAAGGGGAGTCCTTTTCCATTATCACATCAGGCAGTGAGGACTTCACTGGTAGGCACACACTGGCACATTTTGCCTGCATACCACTAGGACTTGCTTGTCTTACTAAGAATTTCTCTAAAGACACTTGTTTTTCCCTACATTTTAACACTTGTCTGTAGTAAGACATCACATTATCATTTAAAAGGTCAATGCAACGGCCTGCTACAGCTTTATCTGGGTGAGTTTTTTCAACAAAACTTTGCAGTTCTTCCCATACTTCACACATTTTCTTAATCAAGGAGGGACATCCTCTACTGCCTCTACTCACAGCTATTTTCTTAGGTTGAACCTTATCAATGGCTTTCTTGAGACCCATGGTGAGATATATAATAACAAACTGTATAGTCAAATGACCAAAAATCCAACAAAACACTGAAAATCCAGGTGAAGAATTGATGTGGGATAGTCACTGGGCGCGAGACAATGGTAAACTGAGGGGCGGAGGGGCGACGATCGCCGATCGACCACGCGCTAGGTCGGCCTGTACGCGTATCAACAAACTCGCGTCCCGAGGTAACCCTCGCATTCCGAGACATAATTTTCGAGGAAATCCTGCTCGTATTCCGAAAAACTCGCATACAGGGACACTCGCATTCCGAGGTACCACTGTAACATGTAACTTGTCTTTAATTGCTAGGACAACCTTCTTCCTCTTAACACCTGCAGAACGATTGATGCTGCTTCCAGACATAGTCTTGGCCAAAAATGTTCAAAGTTACTATGAAAATAAAAAAGTTATTTAAAAAAATATTTCACTAATGGCACAGCACTGTGGTATAACACGAGGGGTGGGAGCACATGGGTTGACCAGTGTTGGACGGGTCCACTTGGGGCAGCTATAGCTCGTTACATAGGCCGCCAGGAGGAAAAAAACTCTATTTTTTAAGGAAACTTCAGTCTGTGCACATTGTTTTTAGGAAACCTATATATTTGTCATTACATAATTACTAGTACTTGTTTCATTTGTTTTTGGCTATGATGAATTCTTCTAAAATTAATGGTAATTCCTGTACCCAGGTGGTCCCTCCCGACGCTTCCCTCCCACCCTCCCGACACCACCTACCCACCCCACCCCCTCCTCCACCATGCATCTCTTGCCACAGGCAGACGGGATTAATACGGTACGGCCCGCCCCATGGCTTTCATATCCAGACAATTCAATGATTATCCGGCTGACTGTCTAGATAATGTAACATTGGCAGCAAGTTAACAAGCTCCGATTTTTTATCCGGCTAAACCAGCTTTTTTCCGGCTCCCATGGCCATTTTGGCCAGATTTTGAGAACTTTATCCGGTCTCGATTTTGGCCGCATAAGGCCGTTTTCCGGATGTTCGAATCCCGGATAATTGCGTGGTTACAGTACCTAAGAGAGAGAAGATGACTAAAATTGAATTTAGACAAATGGAAAGTTGTGGTGGTAGTGACCACTGGTAAGGGAAAGGATTTCTTTGTGGGAAATAACTGAACCTGGGATGTTTGATTAAGAAAATAATTTGTACAAATAAGATTAAGAGTGGAGTGATTCAGGAAACACAAATGGCTGGTACAATAGAAGCACTGATTAAGAAGAACTCAGATGGGCAGGCAGTGGTACTTAACCAACAGTGTTAGCAGAACAGTAAATAAAAATGAAGCCAAGTTAGACAACAGTTGAAGCAAGTGAATGTTATAAACCTTTCAGGCCTACTTTTGTATACATTCTGTTCTGTTATGGTATTGAAAAATTTATTTTGTGCATTTAGCTGAAAATTAACAATATCATTTGTTTTTCAGGAAACACAATGGGTGACAGACAGCGTAATTTTGCGCAATATGCTACAGCCCTAAATCAATTTGCAAGTAAGTACAGTATATCATATTTAGTTGTAAATAGAATATGTAGAATAAGGCCAGCTTGTTGTCTTTAAAATAGGTACATGGTATTATATTGACTGGCTGGTTTATTACTGAACTCATTTTCTGTTACTGGAATACCTGGTAGGGGGATTCCTTATGATTTTATCAGCATTAAATTTATTTCAAATAAATTTGTGTCTATGCGTTCAAACTTTGTCTTGAAACTTTCAAGACATAAATGGTAGTGAAAGTAAGGTTTCTATCAATAATGGGCCATGTAGACTCCAGGAGGTAGATTAAAAAAAATGCTTTAACAGATCATTTGTTGTTAGGGGGTGTAGGGGGTGGTGTGATCTTCAGGGCTCTGGAGTGGTTTCTGGAAATTCTTCTACTCCCAAGCCCAGCCTGGGGCCAGGCTTGTCTTGTGATAACTTGATCTAGACTGTTGTTTCTTGGACCAGCTTGCACGTCCACATATCCATTCTAATCTGACTGGTCTGGCATATCCTGCAGAAACTTGGGAGGATATCGAAGAGCCATGGACCTGTGTTGTTCATACAGTGTTCTCCAATTGTGCCTATGGCACACTTACGCTTCATTGGCTCTTATTCTACATTTCCTTCTACAGTGCCTGACACTACTGTACTTCCGAATCTCAACTATATGCCTATTCCATCTGTTTATGAGCATGGCCCCCAGCACTTCCACCCATGAGAGGCCCATACTCAAGGCATGAAAACACAAGTGATTTGAATAGTAAGAGCATTGTGGTGGAATCCCAGATTTGAAGGTTCTCATAATGCAAATTATCTTTTTTGTGGAGAGCCCCTTCGGGTCCCCAGAACTATATCGGGCTGATGTGTATATATTAGACCATGGCAACAGTCAGTCGATGGAGTTGTTGGCCTACTGAGGACCACGAGCCAGAACCTGGTTCCCTCAGAGAGGCACGAGGAGCGATGGCCTATGGACACCCCCATGTAGCTGGAAGCAGTCTGTCTGCCATTTACCAGGTCAGGCACCCAGAAAGGTAGGAATCCCAAAACAAGTTACAGCTGGCTAAACACTGCAAACCGAAAGCCGAATGAGAGGGCAGAACTCCCCAATCAGAAAACAAGCAAACAAGCATGACATCACCACAGTCACTGCACCACTGTCTGCACATTTCCCCCCTTCCGGATGGGGAACCTACCTACCTTGAGGTTAACTTGAGGTGATTCCGGGGCTCAGCGACCCCGCGGCCCGGTCGTCGACCAGGCCTCCTCGTTGCTGGACTGGTCAACCAGGCTGTTGGATGCAGCTGCTCGCAGTCTGACATATGAGTAACAGCCTGGTTGATCAGGTATTCTTTGGAGGTGTTTGTCAAGTTCACTCTTGAACACTATGAGGGGTTGGCCAGTTATGCCCCTTATGTGTAGAGGAAGCGTGTTGAACAGTCTCGGGCCTCTGATGTTGATAGAGTTCTCTCTCAAGAGTACCTGTTGCACCTCTGTTCTTCAACGGGGGTATTCTGCACATCCTGCCATGCCTTCTGGTCTCACGTGCTGTTATTTCTCTGTGCAGGTTTGGGACCAGCCCCTCTACTATTTTCCATGTGTAAATTATTATGTGTATCTCCCGCCTGCGCTCAAGAGAATACAGGTTTAGGATCTTTAGTTGGTCCCAATAGTTTAGATGTTTTACTGAGTGGATTGTAGCAGTAAAGGATCTCTGCATGCTCTCCAGGTCAGCAATTTCTCCAGCTTTGAAAGGGGCTGTCATTGTGCAGCAGTAATCCACTCTGGAAAGCACTAGCGTCTTGAAAAGTATCATCATCGGTATAGCATCTCTAGTGTGAAAGGTTCTTGTTATCCAACCTGTCATTTTTCTTGCAGTTGTGACGGCTACTTTATTGTGTTCTTTAAATGTAAGATCTTCCGACATCAGTACACCCAAATCCTTTACATTGCCTTTCCGTTCAATGTTACGATTTGATTCAGTTTTGTACGTGGTTTCCGTTTTTATATTTTAATTTTTTCCATAGCGCATGAGCTGAAACTTATCTTCGTTAAACACCATGTTATTTTCTGTAACCCATAGAAAGACCTGATTTACATCTGATTGGAGGTTTGCGGTGTCCTCTGTTGTCTACTCTCATGAAAATCCTAGTGTTATCTGCAAAGGATGATATAATGCTATAGGTTGTGTCCTTGTTTGTGTCCGATATGAGGATGAGAAAAAGTACTGGAGCAAGCACTGTACACTGGGGGACTGAGCTCTTTATGGTTGATGGTCCGGATTTTATTTTGTTGACTATTACACATTGGGTTCTATTAGTCAGGAAATTGTAGATCCATCTGCCTATTTTTCCGGTAATTCCTTTTGAATGCATTTTATGTGCAATAACTCCATAGTCACATTTGTCGAAGGCTTTTGCGAAATCTGTGTAAATTACATCAGAGTTTTGTTTGTCTTCCATGGCATCTAATGCCATGTCATAGTGGTCCAGCAACTGTGATAGGCAAGAGCGCCCTGTTCTGAAACCATGTTATCCGGGGTTATGGAGATGCTGTGATTCCATGTATTTTGTGATCTGACTTCTTGGCACACTCTCAAATATTTTTATGATGTGCGATGTTAGTGCTATCGGTCTGTAATTTTTTGCCTCTGCCTTATTTCCTCCTTTATGGAGCGGTGCTATCTCTGTTGTTTTTAATGTCGGGGATAATGCCAGTATCTAGGTTTTGTCTCCAAAGAATGTGAAGGGCCTGCGATAGTGTTTTTTTTACAGTTCTTGATGAATATAGTGTTCCAAGAGTCGGGGCCTGGTGCAGAGTGCATAGGCATATTTTCTATGGCTTTTCAAATCCAGTGGGGATAGGGTGACATCTGATATATGATTTGATGTTGGTATCATATCCATGACAAATTCATTTGGGTTATCAATCTTCAGTGTGTTCAGTGGCTCGCTGAAAACCGTCGTACTGATTCCTCAGTATTTGCTCATTTCTTTGTCGTCAGTGAAAGTTCCTCTCCCTTTTGCAAGGGCCCGATACTAGATTTGGATTTTGATCTTGATTTTGCATAGAAGAAATATTTCGGATTTCACTCTATTTCACTGATGGCCTTTTGCTCTCTTTGCCTCTCCTGGGTTTTTGTATGATTCTTGTAGCTTTAGTTCAATTGTTCTATTTCTCTACCTAACCTTCTTCGCCGTTCTTGAGATAGGGTGCGACTCTCAAGTTGTTCCACGATTCGTTTTCTTCGCCTATTTAGGAAACGACGTTCCCGTTCCAATCTGCATCTCTCTTTTTTTTCTTAGGGGTTTGCGGTTTGAACATATTTCTAGTGCTACTGAGCTTATTTTTTCCAGGCACTGGTTCAGGTTTGCATTTTCTAGCTGTTCTTCCCAGTTTATTTCTGTGAAGTCCTGGTTTATTTGCTCCCAGTTTATCTGTTTATTGTTGAAGTTGAATTTGCTGAAATCTCCTCCACCGGGAATCTGGACTAGGTTTGAAGGCCTATTCCCCATGGTTGTCAGAACTTCAATTAAGTTGTGATCTGAGTAACAGGTATTTGTAATCATTATGTTCCTGATCAATTCATCATTATTAGTGAAAATGAGGTCCAGCGTGTTCTCCTTCCTAGTTGGTTCTACTATTTGCTGGTTTAAAGCAAACCTGTCGCACATCCGTAGCAGGTCATTTGCATGTACAGTACCTGTTCATTTAGACTACTTTCTGGAATTCTCTCTGATACAACTGTCAGCTATGGTCTTCCATTTCAGGTGCTGTAGGTTGAAGTCCCCAAGCAGGATGATGATTGGGGCTGGATTTGTGAGGTTTTCCAAGCAGTGTTCTATTTTCATTAGTTGGTCTTTAAACTGCTGATGATTTGCCTCTGGTGACTTATGTACAAGGACAATAACTATATTTAAGATCTCTATTTTGATTATTAGCACTTCCACCATATCATTTGTGGCATTTAGCAGCTCAGTGCAAATGAGTGTGTCCTTGATATAGAGGCTGACCCCACCCTGTAGCCGGTGTTTCCTGTCAAATCTGAAAAGATTGTACTCCGAAATCCATATTTCACCATCATCGTAGTCCTTGGTGTGAGTTTCCGTTAGGGCTGCAAACACTGCATTTGCCTCGTTTAAGAGGCCATCTATGAAGTGCACTGTTACATTTGCGTGTTTTTTTTACCCTGAATGTTGGCAAATAAAAATGATGTTATGTTTGTGGAAGTGCTGGATGCTTTACTTGGTGTTAATATCCGAGGCTCTGGTAAGGAGGCCACTGTGTTTGCGTCCTCTCTAGCATTTGACCGAGTTGATGGTAGAGTCTGGACATTTTTAGCCATTCTTCTCCTCCTCCTCTTGCTAAAAAAATCATCCTGGTAAATAGGGTTGTGGCTGCTTTCATCGAGATGGTTTGTGTGTCTTATTCGCTTGGTACCTTTTATATGAAAAGCTGGACATAGTGTGTTGAAGCATTCATTCTTATTTAAAGAGTTCAGGGTAAAAGAGATTGCAGCTTTTGGTACATTAACCTGTACTAAGAAGGGTCCTGCACTTTCTGGGATGATCATATTTACATAGTCCATTTGTTCTCCCCGATATCCCATGCTTACAGATACCCCATTTATAATATCGGCAGATTTTGGGTCCTTGTATTGTTTTGTCTCAAAATCCCTGGCGCCAATATTGCACCTGGTTCAGGCGCCGAGACCGCACCCGACCCCAACATCGCATCTGGCGCCAGCATAGCATCCAGCCCTGACGCCAATGTCGCATCCGGCGCCGCCGCCAACGTCGCATCTGGCCCCGCCGCCAACATCGCATCCAGCCCCGCCGCCAACGTCGCATCCGGCCCCAACGCGCTGAGATGTAGCTCCAATTCTGGTTCTGCCTGGGTATCCTTGACAATTTGTTTGAAAACATTGGAGATTTCCGTGCAGGCTGTTAGAAGTGATTCTCTATGCTCTGCTGGGGCATAGAATTGCAATCCAGAATTGCAATCATCTTCAAGACAGTAATATTATCCTTTTTGTAGAACCAGTACACTGAGTGGTCTCTGGGACCAATTCTCCTGGCATTATTTGACATATTGGCACATTTACTGTGTATGGCTGCTGGACATAGTTGGCACTGGAAGCACTGGTGGTAATCTACTTCCTCGTTGCATTCTGTGCACATCTTTACTAAAGGCATTCTGACCATAATGCTTCTGGTCAGTGGTGGTAGGCAGTGGGTGGTTGTTGACCAGTGGTAAAGGGGGGGGGAGCCCCAGGGGGAAGGGAAAGGGCGAAGGGGAAGGGAAGGGTGAGCCCCAGACCTCCTGCGCCACCTACCCAACCCCAGTTCTGAGGCTATTGTGTTGGGTAGCGGTCGGTTGATTCTGGCTCCAATTCCTGAGCGGTGCTGTGCCTTGTGGTGCTGTGTAGTGGTGTGTGACAGTGTTATTCCAGAAGTACTGGGGCTGTATGAGCCTGGGGTCACCTTCCCTAGGTGCCCTGTAAGTGTACTGCCCTTGCAGTTTGGGGTTACCTTCGCAAAGTGTTCAGGGACTGCCTCCGCAGGGTTCTTTTGCTACTTGGTGATTGCCTGCCCTTGGGGGTCAGCTGGGTTTTTTCCTGCCACTGTTTGGCCTTGGGTGAGGCAGTTGGCTGGGAGGCAAGGTACTGTGCAGCCGTCTTATAATACACGTAGTGGCTGGTTCTCTTCCTGCTGGAGACGTTGTGCCTTTGTGGGGTGTTTATTTTTTTTAAATTTTGTTTTGCTGGTGGAGGATCTTCCTGGTGTGGCTGTTGGACCACTTGTATTCTTTGGGTGGCCCTCCACTAGATCCCTGTGATTGCACACGTTGCAGGGGTTCAACGTTTGTTTGGTAGTTCTGGGATAACAGGTTAGCTGTACCTTGCCTGTGCTTTCCTCAGCAGTCAGCCTAAGGGCCCGGGAAACCCCCATTGGGGCTCATTGGTCCAATGGATACGTCCTCAGAGTCCCATCTCGCTTCGTGCAAGTTTGAAGGTTGCTCTGTACCCTTGTCTCAGGGTGACAGTCACCATTTTTGCCTCCACCATGCTGCCTGTTGGGTCAATGACACCTTTGGCCCGGAGTCCTGTGAGTGGTGTTCCTTACTTGTACTCCAGTTCACCCAGTCCACTGCTATTGATATGTGGCTGCAGGCAGCTTTACCGTTGCATGTGAGGTTCAGGTTGCCGCAATGCGCTAGGTGGTTGTCTTTCTAGATGTCCGAGGCTGCTCTGCTTTGGTCATAAGGACCTGGACTTGGGGGCGTTAGTCGCCTCAAATTTGGTTTCATCCGTGCCCCTGGTCCTTACCCTTCTGTGGTTCATCCTGTCCCCCCCCCCCTCCTTCCTGATCCGGGCTTCCAAACGTCTGAGGGTTTCAGTCGGGCAGGGCTTTCTTGGTGTTGAGACTTGGGTGGCTTCGGGGACTGCCCCTTCTAGATCAGCGACAGGGGCATTTGAGCCTGTTCCTCCTGCAGGGGCTTCCAGGTCATGCCAGTGGACTTCTCCTTTCCTACTTTTCCGGTGGACTCTGCCTTTTCTCCAGAGGCAGAGGGTTTGGAAGACAGCTCTGCCCTGGGGTCCTGACGTAGAGGAATGTGGAGCTGGGGAGGAGTTGACTTGGGGGGGCTTAAGGCCCGTTTGACCCTGCTTGGGTGTTGGTACCCTCGGCGTGGGGCTTGGTGTTACTGGGGGAAGGGTTTTCCTATCCCCCTCCCTGTACGAGTTTGAGTTTGGCTCCTTCCCGGGTTCGGTTCTGGGGTTCCCTTGGGTTCCTCGGTTCCCTCTTTCTGGAGGGTTTTCGGCTTCCCGCATCCCGCCTAGGGAGGTGCAGGAGACCATTGCAGCTTACCTCTTACAAGACCCGGATTACGCCTCGATAATGAATCCTCCTTTTGAGTTTGGCTCCTCTTTTTCCTCACTTGGTGCATTATGAGATGCCGGAGACTTCCTGGCTGGCAGGCTACTCTTTCTTTTCGTTGGGGGCGTGGCATGCATTCTGCCAGACCCGCACGCTTGAATGGACACGCACGTTGGAGCACCACAATGCGTGCTTGTTCGCCCCGTGCTTCCTTGTGATGTCGGCCAAGTGCAGCTTCACATACAGGTTCCCTTCCTTTCAGCTTCCTTGGTAGCTGAGGATTTGCACGCCCGGGGGGCATTTGGCTTCAGTCTTGCACTTCTTTTCCCTGCTGGAGCTGTCTTCAGACTGGCTCGAGGAGGATGTGGAGGAGCTGGGTTCCGGGCCAGCGCCCGGTGCGCTTGCCTCGACGACTCGGGCGTCGGCTGTCTTGTTAAAGTTGTTTGTGCTGATTCTGAGGGAAGCGGTGTTTGTTCTTTGCTTCTCGCATCGCATGCTGACAGGCAGTGCTTGTCCACTCTTTGGAATCTGCTTCGGCCTAGCTCTTGGATTTTCATCCCCTTTTTGTCCGTTGCTATCTGCAGAGTTTGTGGTGGTGCATTTTCTGCAGATGGCTTCGTCTAGCTGTCGGCCTATGTCGGACTTGGTGGTTCTCCGATGGGGGGGGGGGGGGTTTGAATGGTGGTCCTGCCTGGAAGGGTCATGCAAGGGCTTGGGGGTTCATTTGGTCGTCGTAAGCCAGCAGTGCCAGATTTTGGGCTGGCGCCTCTTGCGGAGCCGTCGGCATCTTGTCGGAGCCGTCGGCATCTTGTCGGAGCAGTGATCGCTCTGAGTATGGGTCGGGCTCTCGTAAAGGTCATTGGTCCTTTTGCGGTTCGCCCCGTTGACAGGACGATTGGGGGAGGCTCGCACTGTTCACTTTCCTCTGGCCCACAATTCATGGGTGTTTCGGGTCGTTTCCTCCAGCTGCAGGGGCGTTGGGTGGCTCCTCCTTCGGGGTGTTTGGGGCTGGCGGGGCAGGCCTCTTTCCTGTCCTGTGTCAGTCATCCTGGAGTGGGTACGCTTGGGCATGGTTGAAACTACAGTGTCTTTCACTCAAGTGGGTGTCCACCTGTTTCCAGTTCTGAAATGGAACTGTGCGGATCTGTGGTTCATTCTGGACTTATCCCGTCTGAACTCCTGGATCTCTTGCCTCTCCTTTGGATGACTACTGTTCCGGCTGCTTTTGGAGCCAGGTGCTTGAATGGTGTCCCTGGACCTCCGGGACGCATATTGGCACGTCACGATTCATCCGGGGTTCAGGGACTGGCTCGGTTTTGTCATGGGGTGGCTGTTGCTTCTCATTTTTACACCCCTTACTCGGGTCGTGGTGACCCGTTTGCTTCTGTTAAGGGTTCGGGTTCTGGCTTACTTTGATGCCTAGCTGGTCTGGGCTTCCAGCCAGTCGCATGTCTGCTCGCCAGGGATTTAGTTCTTTCCGGCTTGCCAGATTCGGATTCTTGGTGAACTGGAGGTAGTCCCATTTGTCCCTCTCAGGTTCGAACTTGGCTGGGTCTTGTGTGGGACTCTCGGACTGCTTTCTTGTCTCTCCCTCCAGTGGGGTTGCTGTGGCTGCAGTTCCACCTTCGGCTGTTTTTGAGGGCACCTGGGTTACTCGTCGGTTGTTCAAGCAGCTGTGAGGGAATCTGAACTTCACCGTGCTAGTCGGATCTGGCTTCGGGAGCTGTTCTGGTTCCACGGGGGAGTCCCTTCCGCCACTCGCAATTGCTGGGTTCGGACCCCGGGGGCCCTCGCTCGATGTAGCAGCTTGCCACT
This sequence comes from Procambarus virginalis, assembly GCA_020271785.1. NCBI lineage: Eukaryota > Metazoa > Arthropoda > Malacostraca > Decapoda > Cambaridae > Procambarus > Procambarus virginalis. The sequence goes on along the minus strand of WNGS01063839.1, from coordinate 4,698,977 downwards.
ACCTGGGTTAAGATGAAAAGCTCTAGATTCCCAACATACCCTTGGGCGATGACAACATAAAGCGATGAAGTCCTCAAATGTGGAGCGATTCCCGAATGCCACAGGGAAGACAACCCTGATGCGCAAGGGCAGTACTTGTGGAGCACCTAGGGAAGGNGGAACAACCGTGGACATCTTCAAGATAAAACTGGACTGGTTTCCTAAGAGAAGTCCCGGATCAGCCGGGCTGTGGTGGGTATGTGGCTCTGTGGGCCACTCCAAGCAACAGCCTGGTGGATCAAACTCTCACAAGTCGAGCCTGGCCTTGGGCCGGCTTGGGGAGTAGAAGAACTCCCAGAACCCCATCAACCAGGTATCAACCAGGACAGTACTTGCTGGGTGTATTGTTGGTGTGACAGTAACTACTGGGTGTATTGTTGGTGTGACGGTACCTGCTGGCAGTATTGTTGATATGACAGTACCTGCTTGGTGTATTGTTGATATGACAGTACCTGCTGGGGGTATTGGTGGTGTGACAGTACCTGCTGGGAGTATTGGTGGTGTGACAGTACCTGCTGGGGGTATTGTTGATATGACAGTACCTGCTGGGGGTATTGTTGATATGACAGTACCTGCTGGGTGTATTGTTGATATGACAGTACCTGTTGGGTGTATTGTTGATATGACAGTACCTGCTAGGTGTATTGATGATATGACAGTACCTGCTGGGTGTATTAATGATATGACAGTACCTGCTGGTGTATTGATGATATGACAGTACCTGCTGGGTGTATTGATGATATGACAGTACCTGCTGGGTGTATTGATGATATGACAGTACCTGCTGGGTGTATTGTTGGTGTGACAGTACCTGCTGGCAGTATTGTTGGTGTGTGACAGTACCTGCTGGCAGTATTGTTGATGTGCGACAGTACTTGCTAGGTGTATTGTTGGTGTGACAGTACCTGCTGGGTGTATTGTTGGTGTGACAGTACCTGCTGGCAGTATTGTTGGTGTGACAGTACCTGCTGGCAGTATTGTTGGTGTGACAGTACCTGCTGGGAGTATTGGTGGTGTGACAGTACCTGCTGGGGGTATTGTTAGTGTGACAGTACCTGCTGGGAGTATTGGTGGTGTGACAGTACCTGCTGGGAGTATTGGTGGTGTGACAGTACCTGCTGGGAGTATTGGTGGTGTGACAGTACCTGCTGGGGTATTGTTGTGTGACAGTACCTGCTGAGTGTATTGTTGGTGTGACAGTACCTGCTGAGTGTATTGTTGGTGTGACAGTACCTGCTGGGAGTATTGTTGGTGTGACAGTAACTGCTGGGGTATTGTTGGTTTGACAGTACCTGCTGGCAGTATTGTTGGTGTGATAGTACCTGCTGGGGGTATTGTTGGTGTGACAGTACCTGCTGGCAGTATTGTTGGTGTGACAGTACCTGCTGGGGTATTGTTGGTGTGACAGTACCTGCTGGGTGTATTGTTGGTGTGACAGTACCTGCTGGGGTATTGTTGGTGTGACAGTACCTGCTGGGGTATTGTTGGTGTGACAGTACCTGCTGGGTGTATTGTTGGTGTGACAGTACCTGCTGGGTGTATTGTTGGTGTGACAGTACCTGCTGGGTGTATTGTTGGTGTGACAGTACCTGCTGGCAGTATTGTTGGTGTGACAGTACCTGCTGGGTGTATTGTTGGTGTGACAGTACCTGCTGGGGGTATTGTTGGTGTGACAGTACCTGCTGGGAGTATTGTTGGTGTGACAGTACCTGCTGTGGGTATTGTTGGTGTGACAGTACATGCTGGGGGTATTGTTGGTGTGACAGTACCTGCTGGGGGTATTGTTGGTGTGACAGTACATGCTGGGGTATTGTTGGTGTGACAGTACCTGCTGGGAGTATTGTTGGTGTGACAGTACATGCTGGGGGTATTGTTGGTGTGACAGTACCTGCTGGGGGTATTGTTGGTGTGACAGTACCTGCTGGGGGTATTGTTGGTGTGACAGTACCTGCTGGGGGTATTGTTGGTGTGACAGTACCTGCTGGGGTATGGTTGGTGTGATGGTACCTGCTGGGGGTATGGTTGGCGTGACGATACCTGCCGGGTGTATTGTTGGCGTGACGGTACCCGCTGGGGCTATTGTTGGCGTGACGGTACCTGCTGGGGTATTGTTGGCGTGACGGTACCCGCTGGGGTATTGTTGGCGTGACGGTACCCGCTGGGGCTATTGTTGGCGTGATGGTACCTGCTGGGGTATTGTTGGCGTGACGGTACCCACTGGGGGTATTGTTGGTATGACGGTACTTGCTGGGGGTATTGTTGGCGTGACGGTACCTGCTGGGAGTATTGTTTGTGTGACAGTACCTGCTGGGAGTATTGTTAGTTTGACAGTGCCTGCTGGGAGTATTTTTGGTGTGACAGTACCTGCTGGGAGTATTTTTGGTGTGACAGTACCTGCTGGGTGCATTGTTGATGTGACATCTTCCACATGCATATTATTATGTATTTCTCTGTATCCGGCAATAAGAAATATTGCGTTAACAGCCGTGAACATCTTCAAGAGGAAACTAGATAGTTTCCTCCAAGGAGTGCTGGACCAACCGAGCTGTGGTGGGTGTGTGGGCCTGCGGCCCACTGCAAGCAACACAGCTTGGTGGACCATACACTCAAGTCAAGCCCGGCCCGAGGCCAGGCTTGACTTGAGTTTGGTCCACAAAGCTGTTGTTAGGAGCAGCCTGCAGGCCCACATACCCACCACAGCCCGTTTGATCCGGCACTCCTTGGAGGAGACAATCTAGTTTCTCTTGAAGTTGTCCACGGTTGTTCCGGCAATATTTCTTATGCTCGCTGGGAGGACGTCGAACAAATGCGGACCTCTGATGCTTATACAGTGTTCTCCGATTGTGCCTATGGCACCTCTGCGCTTCACTGGTTGTATTCTGTATTTTCTTCATAATCGTTCATTTCAGTACAGTATGTTATTTTACTGTGTAGATTTGGAACCTGGCCCTCCAGTATTTTCCATGTGTATATCATTTGGTATCTCTCTAGTCTCCTTGCTAGAGAGTACATTTGTAGAGCTTTGAGACGATCCCAATAATTTAGGTGCTTTATCCTGTACATGCGTGCCGTATATGTTCTCTGTATTCCCTCTAGTTCAGCAACCTCTCCTGCTCTGAAGGGGGAAGTGAGTACTGTGCAGTACTCAAGATGGGACAACACAAGTGATTTGAAGAGTACAGCCGTTGTGATGGGGTCCTTGGATTTGAAAGTTCTCGTAATCCATCCTATCATTTTTCTGGCTGAAACAATATTTGCTTGGTTGTGCTCCCTAAATGTTAGGTCGTCGGACATCATTATTCCCAAATTCTTGACATGCTGTTTTCCTACTATGGGCAGATTTGATTGTGTTATGTACCCTGTATAATGTTTCAGATCCTCATTATTGCCATAACTGAATACCTGGAATTTATCACTGTTAAACATTGTTATTTTCTACTGCCCAATCGAAAATTTGTTGATATCTGCTTGTAGTTCTTCAATGTCTTCTGCAGAGGTAATTTTCATGCTGATTTTCGTGTCGTCTGCAAAGGATGACATGAAGCTGTGACTTGTATTTTTGTCTATATCTGATATGAGAATAAGGAAAAGCAGTGGTGCAAGGACTGTACCTTGAGGTACAGAGCTTTTAACTGTGCTTGGGCTCAATTTTATTTTATTGACTGTTACTCTGTGTTCTGTTCGACAGGAAATTGAATATCCAGCATCCTACTTTACCAGTTGTTCCCATTGACTTTATTTTGTGTGCTATCACCCGATGGTCACATTTGTCGAATGCCTTTGCAAAGTCTGTATGTACTACTACATCTGCATTTTACTTTTCTTCCAGAGCTTCTGTAATTTTGTCATAGTGGTTGAGTAACTGTGACAGACAGGATCTTCCCGCTCTAAATCCATGTTATCCTGGGTTGTGTAGTCCATTATTTTCCATAAAACTAGAAAGTTGATTCCTAATCACTCTTTCAAAACTTTTATTATGCGAGATGTTAGTGCAACTGGTCTATAATTTTTTGCCAAGGCCTTACTACCCCCTTGTGCATCAGAGCTATATCTGCTGATTTAAGTGCAGCTGGTATCTCCCCTGTATCCAGGCTCTTTCTCCATATTATGCTGAGTGCTCGCGCTACTTGTACTTTACATTTCTTAATAAATATTGAATTACACGAGTCAAGCCCAGGAGCTGAGTGCATGGGCATATTGTCAATTTCTCTTTCAAAGTCTTCTGAGTTTGTGTTAATATCCATTATATTATCTGCAGCTTGAATGTCATTCATAAAGAAGCTGTCTGGATCATCAACTTTCATGTTGTTTATTGGTGTGCTAAACATAGCCTCATACTAGCTTCTTAGAATTTCACTAATTTCTTTGTTGTCCTCTGTGTACGTCCCTTCAGTAGTAATTAAGGTCCAATACTGGTGGAGGTTTTTGATTTTGCGTATGTGAAAAAATATTTAGGATTTTTCTTCATCTCTTGTATATAGCTTTCTGTTCCAGTTCCATTTCCTCAGACTCGTATGATCACTTCAACGTTTGTTCTATTTCTTCAATCTCCCCGATTAGGTTTATTTTACTTTCTTGTGATAGTCGTGTCTTCCTAAGCATTTCAGTTATTTTTTCTTCTCCTGTACAGTCGCCTGCGTTCTCTTTCTAGAGTGGCCCTCTTTCTGACCCTCCTCACAGGCACGTGCTTCAAGCAGACCTTGTATGCTTCAGCTGTCAGTTGAGCTATTCCCTGTCTGGGAGTTTTGTCGCTTAAGACCGTTTCCCATTGAATGTTTGCAAGGTCTACATTTATTTTCTCCCAGTCGATCCTCTTATTGTTGAAATTGAATTGATTGAATACCCCTTCTCGCTTGTTGGGTCTCTTAGACCTACTACCGTTATTGATGCTAGTTCGCACTTCAATGAGCTTATGGTCTGAGTATGTAGTATCTGAGATTGTAATGTCTTTGAGTTCATCATTATTTGTGAATAACAAGTCTAGTGTGTTTTTGTTCCTAGTTGGTTCTGTGGTCTGTTGATTGAGCGAGAATTTGTCTGCTTGATGGGATTCTGGGAGTTCTTCTACTCCCCAAGCCTGGCCCGAGGCCAGGCTCGACTTGTGAGAGTTTGGTCCACCAGGCTGTTGCTTGGAGCGGCCCGCAGGCCCACATGCCCACCACAGCCCGGCTGATCCGGAACTTCTCTTAGAAAACGGTTCAGTTTTCTCTTGAAGATATCCACGGTTGTTCCGGCACAGAATCACAGAATCTTAAAAGTTCTCTGACCTGTGGTGGGTTATTTCCCCGGGTTGTTCCCTGCTATATTTGTGTTTGCCATTCTCCATCTTAGACTTGGTAAATTGAAATCTCCAAGGAAGATAATATCTGGTGCTGGGTTTGCTAGATTATCAAGGATGTTCTCTATTTTGTGCATCTGCTCTGTGAATTCCTCAACCTTGTATCTGGCAGTTTATATATTAGAATTTATTTTATTTATTTATTAGGTTTATTTTTTCTACCTTAATTCCAAGTACCTCTACCACCTCATTAATTGAGTTTAGTAGCTCTGTGCATACCAGGTCCTCTTTAATATACAGACCTACTCCTCCATTTGACCTATTTTCTCTATCACATCTATATAAATTGTAATTTGTAATCCAGATTTCACTATCCATGTAATCTTTTGTGAGAGTTTCCATCAATGCCCCAAATTTTGAGTTTGACTCTGATAGGAGGCCATTTATGAACTTAACTTTATTTCTTGACTTTAGACCTTGAATGTTTGCAATATGAATGATTGTCCATATTGTCACTTCTGGAAGGTTTTGGTAGTTCTCCCTCCTCTCTACCCTGACCCAGGGTGTGCTGGTCTGGCAATGGTGTGTCCAGTTTTGGAGTTGGTACTGTGGAGTGTAGTAGTTTCTGTGTAGTTAGGGGTGTAGTATGTGTGTGTGGGCTTGATGACAAAACGTAGTCCAGTCTTGGGCATTTCCCCCCTCCCATCTGTACTCCTGCAACGTTTCTGCCTGTCTGTTCCTCCCTCTGATTCTGCTTGCTCTAAAAAAATTCCCGGGCCATTATATTGGACTTCCTCTCTCATATAGCCCTGTGTACCTCTCGCGTGAAAATTGGGGCAATGAAGATCATAGCATTTCCAAAACGACAGCTGCCTTTCCCTAACATGTTTCGGCATTTCCGTGGGCGCATGAATGTGCATTCCGTGCCCCTGGTCCCATATCTGCACTGTCCTTTCACATAATACCTGCAAATATTTTCATCTGTGCTTGTATTCTTATTGTTTGTACCCGTGCACGACTTGACTACCTCTGTTTTTGTTCCAACTTTCTCGTTTCCGCAATTTATTCTCGGTATTGCCCTTATCTTTCCCCTTGTTGCTTTCGTCTTTCTCATTTGTGTTCTCGTCCTTCTCATTGTTTCTCTCCTTACTCCTATTACCAGTTTGCTCTTCAATATTGCCTTCATTTTTGTGTACCTCTACACAATGTCCTTCTACATTGCCAATGTGGCTCTCTAAGCTCTCAGTCCCTAGGTTGTGTTCAGTGTTCGCTGCTGTTTTTACATACTCTGCATACATTTCTGGTAGCTTTTGTGTGAATTGTAGCCTGTGTACTTCAGGAATGTCATTCATTAGCTTGGTGATGTTTTCCCACATCAGTCGATCCTTGTGACAGATCCAGTAGTTACCTTGTCTGTTTGCATATTGCGTAGGTAGTCCTGTGCAACTCGGGTGAAATCTTATGTTACAAATGTTACATACAATCCCGACAACACTTCTGAAGTACCTTAAAGCGGCCTCCACACGTCTCCATGTTGGGTTTGTGGTGTAGAGATTGTCTGTTCCCCTATTTGTGATTTATTGTCAATTTATCCTTTGTTGACTTCAGTACTTTTACTATTTATAATATTATATGAATATATTTATAGTATTATATGTATGTATGTATATTTAATATGTACTGTATACAGTATATTTATAATATATGTTTATTTGTTCAACTTTGAGTGGGGGGGTACATATCGCCTGGTGGGGAAAACGGCAAAAAACAGTCCTAGTGGGGTATACAGTTGGCCGTTGTTTGTGTCCCAGGTCGCAGGGTGGTGTGACAGTACCTGCTGGGAGTATTGATGGTGCAACAGTAGCTGCTGGGAGTATTGGTGGTGCAACACCTGCTTGATACCTGCTTGATGGGGTTCTGGGAGTTCTTCTACTCCCCAAGCCCAGCCCGAGGCCAGGCTCGACTTTTGAGAGCTTGGTCCACCAGGCTGTTGCTTGGAGCGGCCCGCAGGGCCACATACCCACCACAGCCCGGCTGGTCCGGAACTTCTCTTAGAAAACAGTCCAGTTTTCTCTTGAAGATGTCCACGGTTGTTCCGGCAATATTTCTTATAGTCGCTGGGAGGACGTTGAACAACCGCAGACCTCTGATGTTTATACAGTGCTCTCTGATTGTGCCTATGGCACCTCTGCCCTTCACTGGATCAATCTTGCATTTTCTTCCATATCGTTCACTCCAGTACATTATTTTACTGTGCAGATTTGGGACCTGGCCCTCCGGTATTTTCCATGTGTATATTATTTGATATCTCTCTCGTCTCCTTTCTAGAGAGTACATTTGGAGAGCTTTGAGACGATCCCAATAATTTAGGTGTTTTATCTCGTCTATGCGTGCCGTATATGTTCTCTGTATTCCCTCTATTTCAGCAATCTCTCCTGCTCTGAAGGGGGAAGTGAGTACTGAGCAGTACTCGAGACGGGACAACACAAGTGACTTGAAGAGTACAACCATTGTGATGGGATCCCTGGATTTGAAAGTTCTCGTAATCCATCCGATCATTTTTCTGGCTGACGCAGTATTTGCTTGGTTATGCTCCCTAAACGTTAGATCGTCTGACATCATTATTCCCAAATCCTTGACATGCTGTTTTTCTACTATGGGAAGATTCGATTGTGTTTTGTACCCTGTATATGTTTCAGATCCTCATTTTTGCCGTACCTGAGTACCTGAAATTTATCACTGTTAAACATCATGTTATTTTCTGCTGCCCAATCGAAAACTTTGTTGACATCTGCTTGTAGTTTTTCAATGTCTTCAGCAGAGGTAATTTTCATGCTGATTTTTGTGTCATCTGCAAAGGACGACACGAAGCTGTGACGTGTTTTTTGTCTATATCAGATATGAGAATAAGGAACAGTAGCGGTGCAAGGACTGTACCTTGAGGTACAGAGCTTTTAACATCGCTTGGACTCGATTTTATCTGATTGACTGTTACTCTTTGTGTTCTGTTCGACAGAAATTGAGTATCCAGCGTCCTACTTTTCCAGTTATTCCCATTGACCTCATTTTGTGAGCTATCACCCCATGGTCACATTTGTCGAACGCCTTTGCAAAGTCTGTGTATACAACATCTGCATTTTGCTTTTCTTCTAGGGCTTCTGTGATTTTGTCATAGTGGTTGAGTAACTGTGACAGACAGGATCTTCCCGCTCTAAATCCATGTTGTCCTGGGTTGTGCAATTCATTGTTTTCCATAAAACTAGAAATTTGATTCCTAATCACTCTTTCAAACACTTTTATTATGTGTGATGTTAGTGCAACTGGCCTATAATTTTTTGCCAAGGCTTTACTCCCCCCCTTGTGCAACGGAGCTATATCTGCAGATTTAAGTGCTGCTGGTATCTCCCCTGTATCCAGGCTCTTTCTCCATATTACGCTGAGTGCTCTCGCTACTGGTACTTTACATTTCTTTATGAATATTGAATTCCATGAGTCAGGCCCAGGAGCTGAGTGCATAGGCATATTGTCAATTTCTCTTTCAAAGTCTTCCGAGTTTGTGGTAATATCTGTTATATTATCTGTAGCTTGAATGTCATTCATAAAGAAGCTGTCTGGGTCATCAACTTTCATGTTGTTTACTGGTGTGCTAAACATAGCCTCATACTGGCTTCTTAGAATTTCACTAATCTCTTTGTCGTCCTCTGTGTACGTACCTTCATTTGTAATTAACGGTCCAATACTGGTCGAGGTTTTGGATTTTGATTTTGCGTATGTGAAAAAATATTTTGGATTTTTCCTTATCTCTTGTATAGCTTTTTGTTCCAATTCCATTTCCTCACTCATATGATCGCTTCAACGTTTGTTCTATTTCTTCGATCTCTCTGCTTAGGCTTATTTTCCTTGCTTGTGATAGTTGTCTGCCGAAGCATTTCCGTTATTTTTTTCCTTCTGCTGTACAGTCGTCTGCGTTCTCTTTCTAGAGTGGTCCTCTTTCTGCCCCTCCTCACCGGCACGTGCTTCAAGCAGACCTTGTAAGCTTCAGCTGTCAGTTGAGCTATTCCCTGTGTGGGAGTTTTGTCGCTTAAGATCGTCTCCCATTGAATGGTTGCAAGGTCTACATATATTTTTTCCCAGTCGATCCTCTTATTGTTGAAATTGAATTGATTGAATATTCCTTCTCGCTTGTTGGGTCTCTTAGACCTAGTACCGTTATTGATGCTAGTTTGCACTTCAATGAGCTTATGGTCTGAGTATGAAGTATCTGAGATTGTGATGTCTCTGATTAGTTCATCATTGTTTGTCAATAACAAATTTAGTGTGTTTTCGTTCCTAGTTGGTTCTGTAATCTGTTGATTTGAGCGAGAATTTGTCACAGAATCTCAAAAGTTGTTTGACCTATGGTTGGTTATTTCCCGGGTCATTCCCTGCTATGATATTTGTGTTTGCCGTTCTCCATCTTAGACTCGGTAAATTGAAATCTCCAAGGAAGATAATATCTGGAGCTGGGTTTGCTAGGTTATCAAGTATGTTCTCTATTTTGTGCATCTGCTCTGTGAATTCCTCAACCGTTGTATCTGGCGGTTTATACAGTATATTAGAATAATAATTAGGTTTAGTTTCTCTACCTTAATTCCAAGTACCTCTACCACCTCAGTTGAGTTTAGTAGTTCTGTGCATACCAGGTCCTCTTTAATATACAGACCTACTCCTCCATTTGACCTAGTTTTTTTATCACATCTATATAAATTATAATTTGGAATCCAGATTTCACCATCCATGTAATCTTTTATATGAGTTTCCGTGAATGCCCCAAATATTGAGTTTGACTCTAACAGGAGGCCATTTATGAACTTAACTTTATTTCTTGACTTTGGCTTTAAACCTTGAATGTTTGCAAATATGAATGATTGTCCATATTGTGTGTCACTTCTGGAAGGTTTTGGTAGTTCTCCCTGCTTTCTACCCTGACCCAGGGTGTGTTGTTGTGGCAATGGTTTGTCCAGTTTTGGAAGTGATACTGGGGAGTGTGGTACTCTCTGTGTAGTTGGGGGTGTAGTATGTGTGGGCTTGATGACGAGCCGGAGTCCAGTAGCTGCTGGGAGTATTGTTGGTGTGATGGTACCTGCTGGGAGTATTGTTGGTGTGACGGTACCTGCTGGGAGTATTGTTTGTGTGACGGTACCTGCTGGGGAGTATTGGTGGTGCAACAGTACCTGCTGGGGAGTATTGTTGGTGTGATGGTACCTGCTGGGGAGTATTGTTGGTGTGACGGTACCTGCTGGGAGTATTGTTTGTGTGACGGTACCTGCTGGGAGTATTGTTGGTGTGACAGTACCTGCTGGGGAGTATTGGTGGTGCAACAGTACCTGCTGGGGAGTATTGGTGGTGTGACAGTACCTGCTGGGGAGTATTGGTGGTGCAACAGTACCTGCTGGGAGTATTGGTGGTGCAACAGTACCTGCTGGGAGTATTGGTGGTGCAACAGTAGCTGCTGGGAGTATTGGTGGTGCAACAGTACCTGCTGGGAGTATTGGTGGTGCAACAGTACCTGCTGGGAGTATTGGTGGTGCAACAGTACCTGCTGGGAGTATTGGTGGTGCAACAGTACCTGCTGGGAGTATTGGTGGTGCAACAGTAGCTGCTGGGAGTATTGGTGGTGCAACAGTAGCTGCTGGGAGTATTGGTGGTGCAACAGTACCTGCTGGGAGTATTTTTTTTTTATTGATGAAGTACATTAAATACACGCAAAAACAGCCTGGCAAAAAACTGGACAAGCAGTGATCCATAAAGCACAAAACAAAACATGAGAAGAACAGAGAAAGGAAACACAAAACTGAAAAACCAAACAAACACACAACAGGAAACACGGAAAAATACGCAGAAATGATATTATACAAATTAACAATTACATATTTAGTTACACAAGCCAGCCTGAAGGGCCACACAGTTGGGACAGAAATCCAAGACAGACAGGAATTCATAACCGGAACACGCAGGGACTGGGAAAAAACATAAGGAAATGACACCCACACATGCAAACAAGAACAAAACAAGCACCAAAACACACAGAAACTGGCAAAACACACACACACACACATATTCTCAAGGGGCTACTCAATTTGGAGACGGGACAGAAAGATTAGAAAAGGCGGTGGTGTTGCTGTGCTCGTGAAAAAACACCTAAAGGTGAATGAAATAATGATTGCCAATCCACGAGAAGTTGACGTAATAGCACCAGAGATGTGCTATGAGGATGATAAACTAATGACCATAAATGCATATAGTCCACAGCCAAGCAACACATGGACAAGAGGAGGAGCTAGATAGTAAACGAGAGGGTCTTATAACAATAATGAGAGATTATTGTGAGAACAGATAAAGATAGATCACGACTGTTGATAGTCGGGGACATCAACTTGAAATCCATAGACTGGGAAACATATGAAGCTAGAACAGAGGATTTTTGGACCTGTAGATTTGTAGACCTCATCCTGGGAACATTCTTCTATCAACATGTTAAACAAGCTACGAGGATGAGGGAAGGGAGTGTTCCTCTATGCTAGATTTGATATTTACCAGGAAGGAGGAAGAGATATTTGACATTCAGTACCTTCCTCACTTGGTTAAAAGTGACCATGTCTTTTTGAGAATAAATTATGCAATGCGTTATAATCTGGAAGAAAATAAGGAGGTTGAAACAGTTGAAAAACCTGACTTCAGGAGAGGACATTATGGCGACCTTACAAATTTTTTTAGTGAGTATAATTGGACAGACTTGTTGCTAGGCAAGGAAGTAAATGAGATGCATGTCAAGTTTTGTGAAATATATGATAAAGGCACAAAAAATTTATACCAAAACAGAGATGCAGAACTAGGAAACAAGATTGGTTCAACGGAAATTGCGAGAGGGCCTCTTGTCATTTTTTGTGTCATTGTGTCAAAAGACACAAAAATGGAATCAATATAGGAAGAGGTCAAACCCCCAAACATTCCAGCAATACAAAGATGCGAGAAACAACTACACGACAGTGAGGAGAGGCAGAAAGACGCTTTGAAAAAGGGATTGCAGACAAATGTAAAACAGAACCAGGTCTCTTCTATAAATTCATAAACAACAAATTGCAGGTAAAGGATAATATTCAGAGGTTGAAAATGGGTAATAGATTCACGTAAAATGAAAAGGAAATGTGTGAAACATTAAACAAAAAGTTCCAAAGTGTGTTTGTACAAAATGAAATCTTCAGGGAACCAGAAGCAATAGGAATTCCAGAGAACAACATAGAGCACATAGAGGTGTCTAGAGACGAAGTGGAAAAAATTCTCAAGGAGCTAGGTAAGAACAAAGCAGTTGGTCCAGATGGAGTTTCACCATGGGTTCTGAGAGAATGTGCACCCGAGCTCAGCATTCCACTTCAACTGATTTTTCAGGCATCCCTGTGTACGGGAGTTGTAGCTGATGTTTGGAAAAAATGCTAACATAGTTCCAATCTTCAATAGTGGCAGCAGAGAAGACCCCCTTAATTATAGACCTGCATCATTGACAAGTGTCAGTCAAAATATTGGAAAAATAATTAAAACTAAATGGGTAGAACACCTGGAGAAAAACGATATATCAGACACAGTATGGTTTTCGACCTGGAAGATCCTGTGTAACGAACTTACTCAGTTTCTATGATCAAGCCACAGAGATTTTACAGAAGAGAGATGGTTGGGTTGACTGCATCTATCTGGACCTAAAAAAGGCTTTTGACAGTGTTCCACATAAGAGGTTGTTCTGGAAACTGGAACATATTGGAGGGGTGACAGGTAAGCTTCTAACATGGATAAAAATTTCCCGACTGACAGAAAAATGAGGGTCGTAATCAGAGGCAGAGGAGAGATTGTAGGAATGTCACGAGTGGAGTACCACAGGGTTCAGTTCTTGCACCGGTAATGTTCATTGTCTACATAAACGATCTACCAGTTGGAATACAGAATTATATGAACATGTTTGCTGATGATGCTAAGATAATAGGGAAGATAAGAAACCTAGATGATTGCCATGCCCTTCAAGAAGACCTGGACAAAATAAGTATATGAAGCAACACTTGGCAAATGGAATTTAATGTGAATAAATGCCATGTTATGGAATGTGGAATTGGAGAACATAGACCCCACATAACCTATAATTATATGAGAAATCTAAAGAATTCTGACAAGAAAGGGATCTAGGGGTGGTTCTAGATAGAAAACTGTCACCTGAGGACCATGTTAAGTGCCTTTTGCGAGGAGCCTATGCTACACTTTCTAACTTCAGAATTGCTTTTAAGATACATGGATGGAGAAATACTAAAAAAATTTTTCACACACTTTTGTTAGACCAAAG